>OX424574.1:145041262-145641262 GCA_949152435.1 Gastracanthus pulcherrimus | reverse complement strand
TTTGTTTACTATACTTATATATCTAAATTCTCTTATAATACAATAATTGAATAATATATTGCTTTTGATTCATAATATAAAGTTACACAGTGTCTGTTTTGCAATAATAAAGTTTTTTATGAAATATATTGGTGTTTCATAATTGGTGCGCAAAAATCGCCATAGTCCGGATTTATGAAACACTCCAAATCAGTGTTCCAAATCCGCAGACCTCCTTCTACTTTCTGCACCGGTTTATGGAGCACGTTTTGACCAAAAATTTAACATGTAATTTTAAAAGTTTTTATTTACTTCTATAACGCCAAAACGTTTGCAGCAATTAATTTGTGTTTTTTAACCTATTGTGTAAGTTATGTATATATAATATGTATATATAAATACAATTTTGAAGCAAAAATAAAAACCTAACCTACAAATTAATCAAACATAAGCAAAGTACGTTAATCTTTAAGAATTTATTTTCATATTTATTACAGATACTTATTACGATTTTGAAGAATGTCAGCAAAAGGAAGGATAAAGAAGGAAATCAAGAAGAATAAAAAGAGCGGTGAAAAAGTCTGTGATACTGTGAAAAAAAGTGCAAGACGCAAGAAAGTTGTTGTAAAAAAGGAAGTGAAAGTGGTAAAAAAAAGGAAAAAATAAAAAGAAAACTATATACTTTTGTAGATATACAGAAAGTTATCAATGCACAGAGCTGTGAAGAATCCGGATAAGACACATTCGAAGACTGGCCCTCCCGCTGTTTTGTCAACTGATGTTGAAAATGATATTGTACATTGGATTATGTATCGGGCTGAAAGAGGATATCCAGTCAGTAAAATGCAATTGCTAGACAGTGTACAAAATTATGTACGTGGCCTTGGAGATAGAATATGATCAAGTACAAGAGTTTACCAGTCCTCGAGTTATAAACAAAAAAAATTCAAGTCTTCAAGTGACCGTCCAAAGAACAGATAACTCTGACAAGATGATCGATGATCAGTTTGAGAGAATTTTTAGTCCTCAAAATGAAAATGTTTTGCCTGTGTTACAAGAAAATGTACAAAAGATTTGTAAACAAATAAATAACGAATCAAGTGACCTTCAAGATAATCAAGAGAATATTAGTATCCCTTCTCTAGATTCAGGTGAGTCGTACAAATTGATTTGATGCATAGCTCAATACGTTCTGTACAAACATACATTTCATCAATCATGCAATATAATCTCTGTGCATTTATTTAGGTAGTATCAGTGATCAAAGAAAGAGTTTTGCCTATGCTTTTACCTTACCTCCTGAATACTTACCTAAAAAAAACGTGCTAAATTAGGTACTTCTGGAAAATCCAAACTACCTTCTGTAGGTACCTCAGATGAGTGGTGGAAGGCTCATATGGAGAAAGAACAAGCCCAAAAAATAAAGGATGAACAAAAAGCAAAGAGAAAGAGTTTACAGGAAGAGAAAAAGAAATTGGCAGAGGCGAAAAAGAAGTACATGCGCGAAATGCAAGAAAAGATGAACGAGATTCAGAAGAAAATTAAACGTGAAAAAGAATAAATTATTTAAAATCGTAGACTATGTAAAATCAGTATTACTAAATGTATACATGCGTGTTATGCTCAGAATATATGTATTTGTGTTAATTATTTATTAAATAATAAACTAAAAAATTAATAAATTATTAAGTATATAATATAACTTACTTACTTGGGCTAAAATTATATATTATCATTTTTGATTAATGTCTAAACTTTTTCTTATTCTTTAAAATCAACAAATACTTTGTATAATTAATTACACATTTAATTATAACAAATTTTTAATCTGTTCCAAAATAGGGACATGAATTATGGAACAGGGGGACAAGCCTTAAAATCTGCGTTCCATAACACGTACCGGTTCTTGGTTTACTTTATTGACTATTATAATTTTAATTTACGTTTAATTTACATTTACCAGGTCGCATTTTCATCTTTAATCATTAGCCTATCGAAAAATATCAAAAGTTTAACATTATTAGACCTTACAACAGCTTAAATCGGACCGCAATCTTTAACCTCCAGAAAATCGTTCCATAAGGGGTACTTTTACCTTATACAAGTGCGGATGCCAGACTACTGGCGCTGTTTCTTCTTCTGCACGCGTATACTGTACTCCTTTTTTTTACGTTGGCTCGCATACACGCACACACACTCAGAGGGACGGAGAGGCGTGTATATATATATATATATATATATATATATATATATAATGCCTTGGCGCGGCTCTTTTTTGGTCCTTCGTCGCTCGAAGAATATGACGAATGGCCGCGCCCTTGTATATACATTTCACACGGATTTATATATCGGATCGCTGTGCTACGTCGCGATGCTCGCGCTGGCCTGTATATATGTGTTTATGGGTGTACAAGCGCGTTTTCTTGCCGCGACGCTTTTTGCGGGAGTCTTTCGCTCGGTTTGGCGAATATGTGCGGCCAGTTTTTGCAGGAATATGGATAAATCAGAGTTAACCAAGTGAGAGACGGAAAATTATACTTATGTGAACTTTTATACTTTTGAGTTGAAGGATTTTTAGATATTCTTTATCTAAAATTTTGTAGTGGCATATGTAGGGAGTATATTATTTAAACGTATACCGAATAATCTATTTTTTAAAAGATGTAAAGAGAACGAAGTTAAAAAAAATATTTTATGTAGGTATATACTTTTCTATCAAGAAATAAAGTGCAAGAGATGGAGCTGTACGCAGGTCTACACATCCGAACTTTGAAGTGGAAATTCTCACGATTACGATAAGAGGCATCGGACATAAGAAAATTTTAATCGAGAACTCTATACAACTTTTTATCAGTTTTCAGATAGTTTCGTGGGTAAGGATGGAAAGTTTGATACTGAAATATCTTTTTACAATTAGTGAAATTAATATTTTTATAATTATTTGTTAGCAAGACTAAAGTATAAGTACACAGAGAGAATTTTCTGATAAAAATTACCGTAAAAATCATTGTAAACGTGGGATATTCTGACTTCATAGGAAAAAATACCCTATTGAACGCTAAAATTTACCGTGCTGAATGGTAAAATTTATAATGAATAACGTTAATTTTTACCGTTCAGTAGGGTAATTTCTCTCCTGAAGACAGAATGTCCCACGTTTACAATGATTTTCACGGTAATTTTTATCAGAAAATTCTCTCTGTGTAGCCATACTATTGCATCAATATTTTAATATGTATAAAATCTATAGGAATAATTTTTATTAAATATAAGTTACTTTGCTAGAAAATCGGAATATCGTTATACAATTTTTGTATTTATTTTATCGAATAGAAATCTGAAATGAAATTTATATTTAAATTTTAGTCACATATCGTGATTCAAAAAATGAAAGCGTGATATCAATCTTTTAGTTTATCGCTATCAACACGCAATAAATGTATCTTTTACGTAGAAACTATATTCATGTTTTTAAAAACAATGCTTATTGAGTGTTCATGGAATATTCAATAACGTAATTTATATTCTCTACTTACTATTTTATTCAAAGTAATATATAGATTCTTCATATCTCTACGTAGCTTTTAACTCCTGCAGCTATTAAAAAGTCCATAACGTACATAAATAAAATTCTTCCATGCAGCGTGCGCAAAGTACCGTATTCCCGCATTGTTCGAAGCGTGCGCACTGCGGTTGACGCAAAATCGCAAAACTTTGCGCACGCTGTGTGGATAAATACCGTAAAAATGTCGGTACTGCGAAAACGGGCACTGTTAAAATAAGTTTCTGTGATTGGTGGGAGCAGCTACATACGTTAGGTCAGCCACTGTTGCCCGATTGGTTGATCAGTTACGTTAGGTCGTTCATAGTGCCCGTTCTGCTCGGTCCCGTCGATTCACAGTGCTCAGATTTTTACTGTAGTATACACAACACGTTCGCACAGATGACTCAAGAATTACCTACATTGCGTACTTGTTGCATACTATTTTTAATACGTAGAATCCTAATTCTATAAGTATAGTAAGTATAGGATTTTTTCTTGAAGCAGTCCAAATTTATAAAGAATTTTTTATTTATTTTGTTACAATAATTGGTATTTTGTTAATTTATAGTAATTTTTAATGTATGTGAATATGAATAATTATTTATATCTTTTCATAAATGTGTTTTTAATATGCCTATTTAAATATCATCCCAATACACTGAAGTATAAGTATTTGAAAAAAAATAATAATTACGCATACTAAATTTTGAATTCGAAATTTAAAATATCATTCATCAAAGACATGACGTTAAAGAAGGTCTAACACTACCTCATCTAACAAAGTGATAATGATAAATTTCTGTTATTAAGGTAATAACATGAGCTTGAGTACAACCGTACAAGTTATAAATTGGCCTTCAGCCAATCAAAGCTCAGGACAAAACACTTTTTGTTTTCTCTTATAAGCTCATCTCTAATTGGTTGAAGGCTTTGTGTGTTGTAACTTCTTACTTATATCAAAGCTCGAGTGGAGGCCTTTACTTGGAATACACATTTTTTGAACCCTCCTGCAATTTAATTAATTTTTGTACATTTGATTTAAATCGAGCATGATTCAGAAACCAATTAAGATGTAAACTTCCGCACACTATATTATTATTATAGATATACTAATTAGCTATAATATGAGAGGCTAGAAGTGTTCTTACAATTAGAGTGATTGCCCTTAAAGTTTATAAGTTTTACATTAGAAAGTGCAAGCCAAAATCAGGAATTTTACCCCAAGTCTGACTCGGGTTAAACCGCAGGGGGGTTGATACAAACAATATTAACACTAATTTTATGCAAAAACAATAAATTAACTTTTATAATTTGATTTTAACGTTAGCCAATAGCATGAAAACTTCGGAATTTTCTTCCTTTACAGTTCACGATTTTGAAGCAGTAGACCTTACATGGAATGACAGTATAGGAGATCTGAGAAAGAAAAGTAATTGTGATCTCCTTGCTGTTTAATTATGATCTTATGTATTTAAAGCACGGAAAACTGCCTACAATAATTATACGTAGGTCATCCTTTTTCGGTACAAGAGTTTTGAAATAACTGAACACTTGTCGGTAAAACCTGTTACTCGTTTTCATTATTTCTCCTTGCAGCAACATACTATAAATTATATAAGTATTTGTTCAATTTATAAATAATGAAATAAATTGATTTTCAAGTCGTCGATACAACCGCTATAATGTATGGTTCTCGTTGAAGGATTAAACAAAATAAATTTTCTAAATTATAATTTTACTTCTAGAAAAATAAAAAAATTAAACAATTTCTAAGACTCTGTGTACACGTAAAATCTCGATTTACGCGTATAAATGTGAATTTAGTGAAATTGCGCTGCGTATGCGAATGCATCACACACACACATGCGTGTGCGCGGGTCAAAGTTGCGTACGCTCTTCTCGCGCGCAATGCGTCATAAAATTTTCGATTCTTCCTACGTAAGCATAGCGGACACGTGGGCTCGCAAGCTCGGGGCCGTATAAAAGCTCGCCCCGGCACACGTGCACGTGCGAGCGCGTACGATTGAGCGAAGGAGGTTTTTATTCGAAGGAATCGACGACGACGACTACTGCTGGGTATATACGTTAGCGAAGAAAAAAAAACTGGCACTCGCGCGCTCGTTCCAACGAGTTATAAACGCGAACATCCTGCCACCTTCTGCTTGGGGTGTACAGCGTTCGCCGCGCGTATAAGCCATATTCCCGCTCCGTATGGACGCTACGTGTCCCCGTCGTCGGGGCAATCAGGGGTGCCTCGCACTCTTGTTTCCGCGTCCACCCCCCGTCGCACCGTATACGCGGGGTGTAGACCCGAAAAAGGGAGAAAAAACACGCGATATGCCGGGAGAGCAAGTGCGCGCGCGGGAACGTATATAGGTATATATTATACGTTATTACGACGTGCAGTGTGGGAGAAAAGGAAAGAGAGAGGCAGGGCGCCAGTGAAGGAGAGAAAGAGACGGAGAGGCGCTTTTGGGGAAGAAGGAGAGACAACAAAAACTAACCAAGGGAGATGGAAGGAAAACAAGTGGAGGGTGGAAAAGCTCTCGCTAGATTTTCTGCGAGCGCCGCCCGAATGAAGGGAGGAAAAGGAGGGTGGAAAAGAGCGAGGGAGAGCGACAAGGAGAAAGGAGAGAAATGTTAGCCTCTTTATCTTGGGATCTCTCCGCGCTACTCTACAGCTATTGCCACCGTCGTTCCTGTATATTAGTATTGTTATTTCTTGCCTTTCGTCGACGACGGCCTCCGTTTTCTGCCCCCTCCACGGCCTCTTTTCAGAAGATTTCATTGTAATTGACCTTCTTTTTTGCGTCTCGCGGGGACGTGAAGGACGGGCAGCTTAAGCGGGAATCGTCTTGAATTATTTTCGAGATGGGTGGGGGCGAGGTATATAGCGAGACCGGCGGCGGTACCGTCGCGTAGGAGGAACAAGAAAAATGCATTAAATTACAAATTCAAATGGCCTGCTTTGTACGCTCAATCTTTTTCAATGGCTATGATTTTTGTTTTTATACGAAGGGTTGAGGTGCTGCGCTACGCTGCTCTTTTTACTTCTACCTATAATAATTTATTGATGGTCCAAAGTAATTAATCATGTTAATAATTATCCTTCTTGTTTGTTCATCTGTTTTAAATTCATAAATTTATATTAATAATATTGTCATAATCGCGATTCTCCGGAAACTCGGCGAGGGTCACCGTCATACCATAAATTTACAACTAAATATTTGAGTTACACATTAATTAACTTGCATTATTAATGCGCACGCGCAGCGCTGCATTAATTAAGCACGTATCTTGTAAATTAGTTCAATTTTAAATAGTTCGGTTAATTTAAAATAAATATTTATTTAATTTTCAATCAACTACAGAATTATGTATTTCCATTATGCATTCGTCGTACGTAACAATGCGTACGTGTGTTGAAATTCAAGGAAATCGAATTTAATATACAACTTGCGCAATCGTAACATATAATATACAATGCACTGTCATTAAAACTACAATTTTTAATCATACATAACAAAGTATTTCTATAATACTTACATCTTAACTTTTATATGATTATTATGCTTTTACTTGAAATCATGAATTATATGTATTCGCTTTTAGTTTGTAAAGGTTTTTATTGAATTTTTTTTTGATAATTATTTAGCTCCATTCGCATAAATATATTTCTTCAATCTTAATATTAGGTTCATGAATTCTCAAAACTTACGCCTATTTCTTCAATAGGCACATTTCTTCAACATTTCTTAATATTTGCGCTACAATCAGCAACATTTAGAGGTAGCTTTTCTGCCTTACTAATTAGGATAATAAAATATGTCACTGTCTTACAAGATATTTCCATCTCCGCGAAAACGAGAGAGAAAAAACTTCCCCCAGATCTCGAGAAATATATGCGAATACACCAGCACCAAAAGTATTTACCTAAGCAAGGGCACAAGGCAATATCAAGGCAACGAGTCAATTCCAATTTCTGCGGCGGCGGCGCCGGCAGCCCGACAGAGCAATACACAAGGCGCAAGAAGAAGCTGAAGAGCGAGAAGAGCGAAACTCGCTCACGATTCAAGATCCAAACGAAAGCGTATTACTGTAGTTGGGCGAGGCGGTGGGCGCAGCAGCGGCCTCCCTTCAAAGCCGTCATCGCGAGCGGGCGCGGGCGCCCAGATTAAGGGGATTTTCCCCGGCAAATTGCAAACAGTCTATTTCTTTACGGATGACCTGGCCGGCGAGCAAGGCGGAACATTGTCTATAAGTTCTCCGACATGCTTGCTGCTTTTCTTTCTCATTTCCAGACTCCGCGCAGCCAGATCTGTCTTTCTTCGCATATAAAATATACCGAAGATTCGCTATTGTGAAAAAAGAATACTTAAATAGTTCTTATAATCATTAAGCGATTTATCACAAGTTATTTTCCGACACTCTTCACTTTTATGTACACTGCAGAAGTTGGCAAAATGTGTGCTAAGTACTAATTATTTTATTTAATTGCGATATAAGTTTAAATAAAATTCAAAATTATTATTAAGCATTTATACTAAAAAAAATTACTAAAAATTATAAGTGCGTTTATATTAAACTACTCTTTTATGAAAACTAAAAATATCAAATTTTTATTTTCATTAATAATTAGTTTAGATAATTTAATTTTACTAAATTGAATAATAATTTGTCACTTCAAAAACGTATGCTCTTAAAGCAAATTTCACTTTGAAATTTTGATTTTCACTTAGACGAGGTTTTTCAGTAGAATTTACTATTTTATTGACGTTTGAAATAAATAATGATTTTATGTATTTTCGCAAAAATAACTATTTATTACAACTCAATGCTATATAGGAACTATGCTGCACTAGTGTAACATTAACTTTTTTCTACTTATACTATTCTTAAATAAGATCAAACTCGAGAGTCATCGACCTTTGGGAAACAGATTTCGAAAGACTTTGGGAGGTGTTTTCTGATACCTAAAAATGAAGTCAGTAGCACCAGTAGTTTCATCCAATGGACTCTTGTTATCAAAATATAAATATATTGTATACCAAATGCACTTTACTTCAGTAAAACATAAGAATAAAAGATAAGAAGAAATATAGACGAAAAAAGCTTCAATTTAATCTTTGTTTTGTATAAAAATATGAATCCAACTCGAAGTTATTAACCATTGGAGATGGTGACTGAAAATGCTTAAATATTCGGGAATATTAAACGCTTTTCGTTGATTTTTCATTCGTTTTCAGTCACTTATCTTCATTTGTAAATAACTTCGGATTGGAATAATATTTTTATGCGAAACAAAGCTTAAATTAACGCTTTCTCCGCCGTTATGTATGATCTTTTTGGTAGATTTTCTAGCATATAAGCTTACCGAGTTATGGTCACAAGTATAGTGGTACCATTCTTTATTGAAATGGTGCGTATTTGGAATACCATGGCGTATATTTTGATAATAGGGGCCCATGAGATAAAACTACAGGTGCTGGGTTTCATTTATATGAGGTGCCAGTCAACTCCATCTACAGTTTCATCGAAATTCGTTTCCCAAAGGTCGTGGGCTCTCTTTGTCAGCTATGACACGTCTTGTAAGGGGGTTCTATTGTATCTTACACTTAAAAGAAGTAAAAATATAAATAAAAAAATTGAAAAAAAATTATTACCAAAATTACTAAGAAAATTATCATAAATTATTATTTCTAAATTTTTTCAGAATTTGTATGTGGTTCAATGGACCCGTTCCGACAGGGTTACATTTTAATTCTTAACTTTTAATTTGTTATTTTTTATGTTTAGTTATGAAAGTAGTATACGTATAATACTTTCTTTTTTACAAATAATACATTGATCAAATTTTCTCAGTACCTACTTCTGCGAAAATTAACATTTTACACCTATTTAACAGAAAAGAAATCCAGTGCTTTATTAGCAAGAGAGACTTTCAATTTCTCTCGGGGGCACGCGATCAAAAGTTACAGCCGAAATAGCTGTGGGTGTCCGTACTGCAGGATCCTCCCCTACTCAGAGACGGACCTAATCTAAATAGTGCGGGGACCAAAGCGTAGAGCGCCGCGCGCGGGCGCTTCAAACTTACAAATTGCAGTGTGGTAACCGTGTCAGGCTGCAGAGCGCAGAGCTGCGAGAGCGGTATTTAGCCGATATCGACGTTTCCACTATATAATTATCGACACGGTGTGGCTGCAGCGGCGCGACGCCGGCCGTTTCTTCGGTTCAGCGGGCCGGAAACACGTGTGTGCAGTTGCTACTGCCGGTGGCTGAGCGAGAAAGAGAGAGTGAGAGAGAGAGAGAGAGAGAGAGAGAGAGAGAGAGAGAGAGAGACGACTTCAAACGCACGAGTGTGTATAGCGATTTTCACAGAGCGCGCGATATTCACTGGGTGCGGATCATGTGGGTAGCTGGGATAGAGGGGGGTGAGAACGGGCACGGACGCTCGAGTGTGAAGACGATGGAGATTGGTGTCGCGTGTCTGCCGGTGGTTGACTCGCTTGATCCAATGCCTCTTTGTAGGTGTTGCCGAGTGTTTGTGCGTGTAAGAGAAAGAGAGAGATGGAGAGAAAGAGATCGAGAGAGAGAATTTTGTGTAAATTTATAATCATTGTACTAGACACTTTTTTATTGTATGTACTTGTAAAAATGGACTAATGGGTAATCGTTATTAAAATTAGCCTGATGAAGTTAACAAACAAACTTGACAAAACATCGCGAAAAATATTATGTTTTCAATATTCACAAAGTGAAAGTAATTTTTTTTAATTATTCATATCTATATTTGGACATCGAGAAAGCAGCAGAATAATCTGACCAAATAAAGTTTTATAAATGTTTTCAATTTCACATTAGAAAAAATTTAGTTTCTTTGTTACGTATTTAATCAATTCAATCTAATTAATTCTGTTGCATCGTAATCACGAAATTCTCATTAGCACGCCTCTGAACTCAAGTACCAAACCGAAAATTGTTAAAAGGGTAATGGAAGCAAATATATATATGGGTAATTCTCTGGAAAATCGAGATGAAAATTTATTTTTTTACTTTTTTGGTAAAAGTGTTTCTCTTGGTATGTAGAATGTATGTGAATTTTTTCAGATTTTTTTAAACCCAGAGGTTTGAAGTTGATCAAGGCTAAATGTGAGCATGTAGCTACTTTTTATATTTTTTAATACATTTTAACCTCCATTTGTTCAACAAAATTAAATCTCTTTAAAAAATAGGGACAAAGGATTTTTTAGCAAATTTTCTGAATCTTTTATAAAAAATGGTTCCAAAACCTTTCAATACCCCATTCGATTAATTATACTCAATTTCAAACTAAAAATCCTGAAAAAAATGAGTTTGATCATTTTTACCGAAGAAATGAAAGAAAAGAATTTTTTGATTTCGGTTTCCCAGAGAATCACCTATATATATATATATGTATGTATGTATATATATATATATATATATATATATATATATATATATATATATATATATATATATATATATATATATATATATATATATATATATAATGTTGTGCTAGTGTGGATCTGTTTATCGAATATTTAGTGTTTAGAGCTTTTGTTATGTCTTTGTTTTAAATTTTCTTTGGTATACTGAAAAACATAAAATTTAATAAGTAACTTAGAAGGTTCACGCACTTTGCACAAGTCAAATGAGCACTTTAAAAAATTAGAATTTTTAATTAAAGTGTAAATATAATGTTTGTTTCACTTTGTATTTAGAATAAATAAGTTATTAAATATATTCAATAAAAATACAGTTTTCATGATATAAATGTTTTTTTACATATATATGTAAACAAATATTGATATCACGAAAACTGTGTAAAATACTTTTATCTACTGTATTTTTCATACTTTTTATGACATCAACATTTGGTTTCATATTCAATAACTTATTTAATCTAAATACAAAGTGAAATAAGCATTATATTTACTATTTACTGAAAAAATTATACACCAATTTGAAAAGACAAAACTAAACTGTCTGATCTGGATCAAAAGTTAAAAAGTTATCATCTTCTAAAACGTAGACGCTATTATAGTTATAATAATGTTCGTACAGAATTCTCCATCCCACAAAATTTCTTTAATCTGAAGACACATTTCTAGGAAAATGTATTGGCTTAAAACGTAATTTTTTTCTAAGATATAGAAAGGGATTACGAGAAATTCGTATGTACTTAGTTTTTTTTATGTTGTCGAAGATAAAAAATTTTGTTTTATTTGCGTCGATTACGGAGCTATTATGGTGACTCCCTGGTGTTTTTTTATGATATTGACAAATTTTTCTATTCTTTTTCTTTTCATTAACCCTCAGGCGCAGTATTCCGAGATATCTCGTCCAAACGAGGTTTTTACCGTAGCTAAGAGGACGAGATATCTCGTCCTGACATTTTTGGCCATAACTTTTGACTGGTACAATTTTGAAGTACCTACGACCATGTAAATTAAAGCTGACAACTTGCTCTTTATGATAAACTGGCTTCGACTTTTGATTTTTACGCGACCCCGATATCATAAAGAGAGATATTATCTAATTTCCGAACGTGTAAAAAAGAAATATGCATTCGGGAACGAAAAAGTCGGGTAAGTCGCTTACGCAGGGGGGTTAATAATATTCATATTTTCATCTGTTTAACATTGAAAACATATTTAGTTTATTCTGTATTTAGTTTAAATAAAAACCTGATTGAAACTGAGTATATATTCTTTAAGGTCTTTTCAAGAAATATTCGCTTGTTCTTTATAATAGATACTTTATAATAGTTACTTTATTTATAATGCAATAAAATACAATTTGTATAGAAATTTTGACACAAAATCACATGTATATTCTTTTTAGCTATATAATAAATAATCAAGTCAAATGAAAAGCAAATATTAGTCGTTTTAAACTTTAAATACATAATAGAATTTCTTTAGAATTGTATGACAATGTGGTATGCGCAAGGACGATTTTACATATAGCCCATTTTATAGTACTAAAAAATAACACATTATGCTGAATAATTTTAATATATAGGCTTATAAAATCTGAAAATTGTTGAGTAACTTCATATAGCGATAAAAAATATTCCACGTGAGCCCCAGATTTTTAAAATTTAATACATAGATTTTAGAAATTTTACCAGGGAGCCACCTTAAATAAAGATTCATGGGTCTATGAATGTAATACGGATATATGTTATTGAAAAGAAGTAAATAAAAATAGTTGTGTACTCTTGAATATATGTTAAAAGCCCTTTTAATTGGTTATATCACATTAAACGAACCTCATCGAAAAACTCCTGCAAAATATGCTTATACAATTATAAATCATTTATTTACGAGATCATCTTTTATAAACAATATTGATTTGTACATAAGGAATTTCATAATTTTTCAACGGTTGGTTATATGTGTTAAGTATATGTTAAGGGGAACTCTACTGGTTTTATCGACAATATTAAAATTATGTAATAAACCAGTGTGGAAAATCAGTGGAGTTCCACCTTAAAAAGGAAACGTAAGCTCTAAAAAATTAAAATTTAAATTAAAAACTACCTTCTTTATTAAACAATTATAGACTCACCAACTATAAATTATAATAAAATATTATTTTTATAGTTCATTTATACTGTTGTTATATCAAAGTGAAGGCAGCAATGCCCGTATAATAAATAAATAACTAAATAAATAAATAAATGAATAAATAAATAACATACGTATTTATCGCACATATTTTCACTGATTCTGACAGACTCTTGAATACTATACTTTTTTGTCGATGAGGCCCGAGAAAGACCCTATATAATATCTTCCCTTATGACATAATAAAATTAATTTATTATACATCTAATTTGTTAAAATCAAATTGTAACAAATATATATATAAAGGAATAAATAACGTTTATGAATGTTCAGGTAATTGACAACAGTGCTATTGTTTAATCCCACTGTTTATCAAAGCGTTAAAAAACGTGTTATCAAATCCCTTTATCTCCTTTTATCTCGGTACCTCTCGGCAGTCTAAACCTTTTATCTTTCTCCCAATATTTGCCGCTCATCATCGTCCCCCGCATGTTTCTACTCTCTCTCTCTCTCTCTCTCTCTCTCTCTCTCTTTCTGTCCCACAGACTTTTCGCCCCTACAGCAGGCTGCGCATGCACGCATATATAGAGAGGTGTTCGCCATTGTGGGGGACCGACCTAAACCGTAGTATACGCGAGGGTCGCCAAATCAAGCAACTAGGACGCATATTTGATTGAGGAGCGCAACGCTTTGATGTTGCTTTGGCGCGAACCTACTACCCACCCACAGTGTACTGCATGCATGCAGCGGAAAAATGCAGACTGAATAAAGTGTCAAAGACACAAATGCCCCGTGTGTGCGCAGGCGCGCGATTTACTCTTCTTCCTCGCTGTTTTTCTTTTATTAATGCGCATTAATGCTGCTGCTCTGCATGAGCGGAGAGGCTTCTTTTGATGTGTATCATACAACGCAGTTCGAGTATTGCGCGCGTGCTTTGGATTTACTTTTCAAACTTGTATGTACGGGCTCGCGCTACAGTATACATTTGACCAAAGACTTGGAAAGAATTTGGCACTTTGGTGCATTCATTTTATGTATGGACGAGCTATTTTTTTAAATCGAGTAACGTACATTTATTTTCCTTACAAGATTAAAGCTATTTTTAATTAGTAGGTATTATTTCGAAGTAAATTAAATTATAATTAGTACGCACTTGAATTAAAAAGTTAATGCTTACATTTTATAACGTCGTACACTTCTTTTCGAAAACTAATTTAATCAGATACCAAGAATGTAAAATAACATTGTAATTCCTGCTACAATTCTTAACAATTTTTTTTCAGGATAACTATAATAAGAAGAGATATTCAATCGTTTCAAAGCGTTGGTATTACATAATTTATTGATGAACTATGATAACCTCAGTTCATCAAAAAGCTATCAGATACTAGTGTGTAGAATAACATTAGCACTTTGAACAAATTGGTCGAATAGTTTCCTCTTAGCTTATCTGCTACACAAAACAAAATGGTGCGAGAAAAGCGCGTTTAAATTTATTTCGCACTTATAATAGTATACGCATAGCTGAAAACTTTACTGTAGATTCGCTTCGAAGTTTAATATTAATTTTTATACTTTTCTACATACTACACCATAATATAGATATAATAAGAACACGGGGACAATAGTTACTTAGCTATATCTGAAATTGGAACAATCGAACTTTAACATTGAATATTTTCACTTGCTATCAGCCTCGAGATCAGCGCGGTTTCTTTACTTTTGCGCCTACATAGATAATACTATTAATAACATTATACTGTCAGAAATTTAAGCAAATACATAGAAAATCGATTAGCCGGTGATTGTCATTAAACTAATGGCAAATAATTTTACCATAATTAACAATTGTGAAAATACGAAGGTGAATAAGTAATGGATTATAATAAATTACAATTCCTTGAATTTATTATAAAAAATATATTCAAAATTTTGGTGTAGCCGCATATTTCCCGCAATTTTTCTCGCAATGTTCTGCGGGTTGAACGACGTTCATAGGGGAAGCGCGTGTATAAGGTATATATATACATATACATACGCACCGAGGAGTACCTAGCGGCCAGTTCAAACGGTTAGCGGTCGCGCAGGTATAAAGCTCGCGCACCTATAACGCGCGAGGCGAGCTTGAGCGCGCGGAAGCTCGATATTAAAACCGACGCTACTGCGGCGCAATAACATTGCGTGCAGACGCGGGGGGCCGTCGCCACCGACGGATGCGCTGCTGATTTATTTTAGAAGAACGCTTCAGCCGACATATTTCGCTCGTATGTGTCGATGCGATTTTTTCGCGCGATTCCTCGTTAATGAAAAAGCTCCCTTCCGCGCCCAGCGAGAGCTTGTATTTTCCCTGTCGATGATTGCTTTTAAGGATATCGCATGCACGATATACTGCTTTTACATTTGTGATTACATTTTCTTTTTATAACTAATCAGTTGAAATGTAATAATTTGTAAGGCAGAAACGAACACATTCTTATTTGACAAATTTCTTTTACCGATTGTCTATCATTTCAATAAAGTTTTGTTTTAATCACCTGAACTTTAAACCAAAACTAAATTTATATCGATTACTGTTTATTTTATATGATTCTAATTAAGGCCACAAATATCTTTTGAAGATGAAGCTAATGATCACTAAATCGAATTGTTAATGAAAATAACGTTTCAGTTATAATTTTTCATATACTTGACCCATTTTATTTATTTTTAATAATTTAATAACGCTAAGTATCACTAAAACACGGTGTATAAATGACACTAAACTTTACGGGGGTTATTTAAATGCTTTAATAATCAATCAAATTTGCCTTAAAAGGAGTCATTGGTATGAAGAATTCAAATGACCGATACGGCGTTATTTAAATAATTGATTTGATGATCGAGTGCCTATTAGCTTGTCCACAATATATTTGTGTACCTAGTCATAAAGCTAAAACTTATTGATAAAAAGATATATTTTGCAAAATTGAAAGTATGCACAGGCCTCTGAAAATGCAATGGAATTTCGTGTTTGCACTCGCGAGTACGTATCAAGTTCATAGCATCTCTGTGTCTGTGGACAGAAGTTAATAAAAGCGAGAAAAACGCGCAGGCAACCGATGAACGTGTGAATGCACCGAATTCGAACTGCATATAGCTCGAGAGAAATTCCCTCATTTTTCCGCGAACGTTTATACGCAACCACTGCCAAGAGCCGTTCGAGAAATAAAGAAAGCGAGTGCGCGCGGACAAAATAAGAGGAAAGCGAGCCGCGGTTGGAGAGAAAAAAGGCATAAGAGCAAGGCGATATTAAAACCCCAACCCACTGGACCAAAGTATTCGCAGAATCCAACGACATCGAGGCCATATATGCGCACGCATGTAATAAAAGAGGATAGCGTCATTTCCGCTCGGTCGCTCGTATTAAAACTATAATGTGAGACTGAGGCTCTAGCCATGTGAGTAAAGACTTTGCGCGTGCACGCTTACGCTGTACGTATAACCTGACGATAAGTTTATAATAGACATGAATACCCGTTCTTTTTTTAAATTACATTGTACTTGTGCATATTTGTTTTTGCATCGGTATAGTACTGTTTGTTTTTAATAATCTAATATGTTTCTCTATTTTTGTACTGTGACAACAAATATAATGTTTCATTGAATAAATAACAGTCAATGCAAACCAATAATATTATTTCCTAAATATTAGTATTGATAGCATTAATATCTATACAAACATAGCGAAGTAGTTCAAGAATAAAAGTTATAAAGCTTAAAATTATTTTCATCCGCATGAGTATATAAGAGATCTATAAATTTATATAGAATAACGCGTACAAGTTCTATCAAAATGTATATAAAAGTATTCGATGGTAATAAACTTAATTCGTTCTCAATCAAATAGATATTTGCTTTTAAATTGCAAATTACTATATATGCCTCGGGCAATTAATCGAAATCGTACAGATACGATAATCAAAAGATCCAATTAAATAACGTCTATATATAATACAACGTGTTTTACTGTATTTACACAATATTGAACGATATATAAGCTATATTAAATTTATTTTCTTTGATTGAAGCTATTACGAATTATGTCAATCGAAAGCCTGCAAATCCACATAAAACACTCTCATTTTCCGGCGAACGGCAGTGCATCCGAAATAAAACCGGGACGAATTCCTAAAATTTAGTTTTCTCCGGGACTATATCCCATCCGCTTCCGCTCCGGTGTGTTGCAATTCTTCTTTCATCTCTTGAGCGCGGTTACTTACAGCAATCCTCTATCTCTGTGTATAGTATCTAAGAATGAAGAACGCCGAAAAAAGAAGCAAGAAGTAGTACGCGACGCGGCGTCTAGAATCATAGCGAGAGGATGTGAATGAACTTATGCGGCCGGGGGATTTAAGTCTCCCACGTATATAAGCGAGCTACGGCTTCGTGGATTTAGCTCGAGAGTCGACAATCGTTTTTCGCGGAGTGAGAGAGAGAGAGAGAGAGAGAGAGAGAGAGAGAGAGAGAGAGAGAGAGAGAGAGAGAGAGCAGCAGCACCGAGAGAGAATATAACTCCAAACGGTCTTGACTATGCCAGTGAGTGCTTTTACCACTGGCTTCTTTTCCTGCGCAGCCTACACCCGCGACTTGTCCTTTTCCTTGTAGTATCTGCCTCTCTCTCTCTCTCCCACTCTCCATTTCCTACTCTGTAACGCAAAGCCTCTCTGGTTTGGTCCTGTCCTACTCGTCTTGGTTCTTCTCTACCGTTGGCTTGTGCGCCTGTACAAATAACACAATTTGCCAAGGCATGCATAATGCATGAAAATGGCATCAGCCCGCTGTCTCTGTCCCTCTTTCTCCCTCTCTCTCTCTCTCTCTCTCTCGCTCTCTCTTTCTATCTCTTTCGCTCTCGCTTTGGGTCAGAAGCAGCATGACTCCTTGTCTATAATAGAATCTGCGCCATTCAGCCCCGATTCCGTGGGCATACAGCGGAGAAGAAGTCGCGGTAGGTAAATGTATATAACAACGAAGCGAGGCATTCAATTTACAGAATCCCTCGTATATACCCTTATACATATTTCTCTCTTTCCCCTCTCATTCGCCTCGTCGTCGTCGTATAGCTGCTCCTCACCTTTGCTCGACGCTTCGACTTCTCTTCTCTCGTCTCGTTTCTCTTCCGCCGCTCCTTTTTCGACGAGGCACTCCTTGCCATACGTGGCAGACGAGGAAGATGAAGTGGGATCAACAGAAAAAATTATGAGCGGCGTCAGGGTCTGATACAGGATGTTAACGCTAATCCCTTCAAATTTGAATATGAATGTTTCAGGTACAGATTGTTTATCTATGTAAATGGTGTGTGTAATTTTTCAAATAAAATATTCTAAATGCAGCGATACACCTGCATGACAGAGACTGATATGGATGTTGCGGCATCTCTTGTTTCTTGTACAAATTGTACAGATTAATCTGGTACCTCCATTTATCGATGTGAAAACATTAACTGATTTTCAGATACGGAAAGGTGGAACTTTTAAAGATTTTTATTACCGCTTACTAATGCTTGCTAACATAAAATATTTGTATTAATACGGGGTTACACCTGGTAGATCAAATTCAAGGCGTAACCGTAAGGAATTTTTACACAAAAATTAAAATATATATCGTAATTCTATTATAAGCCCTTCATTATACATACATTGAAGAAGTTTCAGATTTCTTTTTGTTTTTCTTTCATGCAAAATGGCGGCGCTATAGTATATTTTATCTAACGATTTTTTTGAGAAGGTACTGCACTGTGGCATCTCTTGAGAACGCAATTTCTATGTTAAAACAGAAAATCCAACGGTATTATTTTCTACATGATAAAATCTAGAGAAAAGCGTAGGATTTTTTTAATATATTGATTTTTACAAAAATGGTAAGTATTTGGAAATGAAGTGTATTTTTTCGTATAAAATTTCCAACTACAAGCGATTGTAAAACAAAAAATATTTTACGTATCTAAAAAATTCTATATCTTTTCCTAGATAATATATTTCTAAAGATATTGTAAAAATTTTGAAGCAATCGATTAAAAATTGTAGGCGCAAGAGACGCCACCAATTTCCAAATTGTCGTTTCGAGAAGACGCGTTTAAAGTTTTTTTTCGTCGGCTCAGTGCATTGATGCGCTATACTTGAGTAGCTCAAAACTAATAAAATATGCGTGGATCAGCTTTTTTCAATGTAGCATTTTATTTTTATAGATATAAAGTAATATTAGAAAGACAACGAAAATTCAATTTTTTGAAAGTGTCAAGGTGGTGTAACCCCTTAAACCTTACTTATTACTAGAAAGTTGGACCCCTTTAATAAATATTTTTAATTTTAATTGGTAATATTTTAGTTGATAAAATTATGGATAGGTATAGTTAACTATTGAAACTACATTTTTGATCAACATTTTTTACTATTTTTATTAATTTACTGAGACTTTTATGTTTTCTCGTTAGTTAGGAAGTTAGAAACTTTTAGGGAGTGAAAGTTAATGAAATAATTAAGGCGAAGAGCACAACGCCGACGAAGATGACTCTATAGCTTTTTAATATTATAGACGATTTTAATAATAGAATATCTTATAGAACTTTCGCAGGTATAGAAGAGAGCATTCAGCTAATTCCAGTAATAAATAAGTTTTATTAAAATTGAAATTCTGACCAGCACCTGGAACAACCTTCCTTCAAAGGCAGATCCTGGCGATCGAGTAAAGGTAAATGAAAAGCGAACGAGCCGAAGAAGGAGAAAATAGATAGCGGATTCAGAGAACGAGAGACAAACCGAAAAGAGAAAAAAGTGAGAGAAGCGAATAGAACTAGAGAGAAAGAGGGAGAGAGAGAGAAAGAGAAATAGAACAGTGAAATACAGGAGGCAAGAAATTGAAAGAGAGCGAGTGGCCGAGCGAGCGCAGCGAGGAGCCGCTAGGAGCGAGGCCAGGAGCTAGCAGGCCGCTCTTCGAGAGAGGCTCCGAAACTCTCGGTCCAACTTGAAGATGGGCCAAACTCATTCCAGACTTGGCGAACCGCTGAACGACCGAGGCGTATCCATCCGGCAGGCTACAGGCTGCAGCAGCAGCAGCAGCCCGTGGGCCGAGGGACGTTATAGGTATACAGCCGCATCCTCGCGCTGTTCCTCCAGCTCTTCCCACACCGTGATGCTGCCGCTGCCGCTGCCGCTGCTTCTTAATACTCCCCGAGCGAGCAAACTTGCGAATTTTCGACGTGATTTCAATCAGCGAACAACTTGCAAAGATAATTTGCGAGGACGTTAAGGGACGACGCGAGCGCAGGGCGCACTTTTTGCCCTGGCTACGCCCTGTTACACAGCCGTTCGCGTCCCTCGGCGGTGAACGTGAGAATCCGGGTGTGAGGTTTGATATACAGTATCAGTTCCGTGTCACGAAGACGAGATAGGAGTCTTCCTTCGGAGTCTTCGCGAATTAAATACCTCAAGACTTTTCAAATAAAGGAGAATGCCGAAGCAATCTTTATGCTTGTAATATTTTTTAAATTGGAAATATCGGATATTAATATAATAGCGAAAATTAATCCAAATTTTATTTCTCCGCAAAACTTCTTCATCCATCTGTAAAATACGACAACGAAATTTTCTTCTCATTTCTGAACCTTTTAGCTGACAGAATTTCAATATTTTTCAGACTACTAAAAATATCCTCAGTCAATATTAAATTATTATAATAGCTTTTTTTGGAAATTATGCTTTCATCAAATTCAATGTAATTTATGCATATACGGGAAATGTCCCAATTTCTACTAACTTTGTGTTTCTTCCGTTATATTTAGATTTATTAGAAAAAGCGTTTACTTATAAATCGAGGCAGAAGTCACTTAAAATTATTAAAACATGGTAAGATCAAGTCAATTGGCTTACAGAATATTGCAAATATGAAGAAGTTATAGGTTACAAAATAACGCATTAGAATGTCCCTATTTTTACTCACAAGAAAGAGAAGTGTTTTTGTATATTTTGAATTTATTTGATATAATTCGGGGCATTATGAAAAATATACAGAAATTACAATGATTTCTTCAAACAATCTTTAAATATCAAACACTTGATGTATAAGATTTGGAAGCCGTCCATCGTATAACTGTGGAGCACTCGAGATGGAAGCCTCTATATATTTGCACGCGTTATATAAGACATTCGAGAAAGTAAAAGCGAGAAGGACCTCTAATGGATATCCCAATGGGAGAAGCAGAGCGAGAGATTATAATGCGAGGAGACTCGATCTGTCTCTGCTCGCGCACGGGGCGCGGAGTATACAGCCTGTGTCACTTTTTATTTTATAAAAGGAAGGAGAAGAGCTCGGTCTACTCTCTCGTTACTTACTTAGCATAATGGAGATTAAAAAAAATGGTTACACGCCGAGGGATTTTTTTCGGCGCCGAGGGGTGAAATCGCAGCGCCAGCGCTCTCGTAATTTTATTAGCGGTATACCTTTTTCATGAGCTTCGTTTTTTTTATGTTTAATACATATATATGTGCATAAATCGGTCGACGCCATGAAATTAAGTGCCGCTGATGTTTAGCCGAGCGCTCGCTTATTTAATGCTTTCGCGTTAGCGTTGTATATACATCAAGTTACGTACTGTTTTTAATTAAATTACATCGAATGAGAAGTACAGACGGTCGGGTAGAGATCGTTTTACTTTGGGATTTAATAGCTGTTATTTGGATAAATTAAACTGAAATTTGTAGACGTGTTACAGGTTTATCGTATCACAATTTTCTTTTATTTATTTTCAGATGTTTTTATGAGTCATAATGAAGTTTCAATAAAGTACAAAAATTCATTACGAGTTTGGCATGCAAGTTGCTATAAATTTAACCTTGTCATTGAATAAAGTCAATAAATAATGCGTATATATAGTTATACACTCAGTGAGTTTAAAGTAAAGCACTATACTTACTTAAATGGGAGAGAGTAGGGCAAAATGTGCGTCGAGCTAAAGTGCACATTCGTGTTCCTTTTTGACCAATTTCAAGACTTGGACCTGCAAGCAAAAATTAGACTTATAAATTTTATTGCTTTCCTACTAATAGAAATTAATTTGAAATGTAATATTTAATGTATTTTTACTCAAAAATTAAATGTATTTCGTTTCAAAACAGCACGCTTCAATTCACTTTCTCCTTGGATGAATTTGTAAACAAAATAAATATATCTTATTTACAAATGCCAAGCAGTACAATAATTTAGCGAAGCATAATCGACTTGGCCTTGAGAGCGCACTTCATCTGCGCCCACAAAATAAACTAGATTAATAAATAACATATTAAATGGAGTGCGCGCGTCGGCGGAGATAACGCGCTTTGCTTATCCCTCGAGGACAGCGTGAAGAATCGCCCTCGGCAAAAAGAAATATCACCGAGCAAACATTTCCCTTTCTCTGTAGCCTCGGCAGAAAGGAAGAATTAGAACGAGTAGGGCTCGCGATAAAAAGGTGGAATTTAGCATTTTCGGAAAGGCAGCCGGGAGCCGCGGAGATAAGAAGCGAGGAGCCTCGCGAGCCGCGCAAGTCCAAGTATACAAGAGGCCCGACTACCACACTCGAGATTAGACAACGGGAGAGGAGATCGACGAGGCGCCGACGGACAGGCCAGCGGTCGGCACGAGCTGCAAAACCGGATGGCCCTCGGGTTTGCCTCCCCCGCGCACGCAGTCGCGTGCATAGGCAAGTTGTCGTCGTCGCGTCGCGCGTACTATACCTAACCAGATAAACTTCGACGGTTAGCTCGCGTAGCCGGAGATAACAGCGGCTGGAGGATGAGGAGGAGGAGGGCGCGGGACGAGCAAGCGTTATCTTGTCACGGTACACGGAGATATAACTTTCGACCCCGAGACAAGAGAGAAGGATGAAGAAAGAGAGAGAGAGAGAGAGAGGGGGGGGGGTGGAAGGAGATAGATAGTTTGGTCGCGAGTGCCATGCCGTGCCGTGTAATTGACAGTACGCGCGGCGCTTAAACGAGGGGCATGGCCTATACAAGTTCGATGCCTGCATATTTTAGTGATATTTTACGAGCGTGAAATATCTTGGGTTTTATTGAATATTGCATTTTTAAGCAAAATATATGATCAAATTCTCATGCATATCTTTTAAATTAACTGTTTTTTAATGAGATGGTAAATACAAACGGTTTACTACTCGTACTTTTCCTTATTATTTCTCTTTATTAATAAGAAAATGTACACAGTATATCAGGCTTTAAAATAAAAATACACATGAGCCCACTGTAAACGTTTTAAGATCGAGAAAACAATAAAATGCCATTTATGTAAATTATTTTAAGTTTCGTACTTTATAACTTACAACTTAGGTACTTTAAGAAGGAAACCTGAATTAAAACACTAAAAACAGTATAGTTTTTGCTGATTTATTTCTCGGCTCTACCAAGACCAATCTTTTTGAAACTTTACGGGTGTTTTATCTCTCTGGAAAGTTATTGTTTTGATTGGGAAACAACGTTCCAACGCATCTTGTTTATCTGCTTTTAATACAATCTATACTACCTAGTGAACCCAAAAATTTTAATTGAAAACGCGGTTCTTGAAAAATTTATATTTCTATTTATGGCAAATCTTAAATAAAATTTTATTTGACAAGGAGCGTCCATACCCTCTAGGTCTCGAAATATGATAAAACTTTAGGAGAGGTTTTTTATACCTAGAAATGAAACCTAGTACCCGTAGTGTTTTCCAGTGAGCCTTTTTTCGAGATATAAGTCATTATACCCCAAATGCGTATAATTCTAGTAAAAAGAAGTACGTCTTCTTCTCAATGTAACTCTGCACGTTTTTGTAGTAAAAAGTAGCACTAAAGCGCAATAAAACTAGATGAAAAGAGCTTTAATTTAAGCTTTGTTACGTATAAAAATATTAATCCAAGTAAAAGTTATTAACAATAAAAAATGGTTATTAAAAGATGTGAAAAGTCACAGAATTTATAAAAATTAAGTTCCGTCCAATATTCATGCATTTCCAGTCATCATATTTGATTGTTAATAACTTTTACCCGGAGTTACATTTTTATATGCAACAAAGCTTATATTAAAGCTCTTTTCGCCTAGTTTTATTGTGATTTAGGGCTATTTTTTACTGTAAAAACATGCAGAGTTACGTTGAGAAGAAGACGTGCTTCTTTTAGCTAGACATCATTTTTAGATACAAAATACACCTGCTAAAGTTTCATCTAATTTCGTGATCCGGAGGGTGTGGACCTTCCTTGTGAGTATGTTCTAGTTTGTATCATAAACTATCATCATACATAAATTAATAGAAAAACCCAGCAAGACATCAAATTTATTTAATTTAGTAAAGGAAAACGTACATTACTTTCACAATATTCATCTGTTTTGGTATAAGTATATATAAAAGAAGTTGTAGAAAAAGATGACATAATAATGAATTACTACTTCTGAAAGTTGATTCATCTACGTGAAAGCGCAGTTTATTTAGTAAAAATTACTTTTTACTCATACAGAATAATATGAGTTTTAATTACAAAGTATAGTTAATTCATTCGAAGAGGCAATTCTGGAAAAGCAACTTACCCTCTTAACACCTACGTGTGAAAAACAAGTAACACTAAGTAAAACAAAAAATGAAGAAAAAAGAAATAAGTCCGTCCGTTATTTCTCGTAAGAGCGAATGAGGAATGTCAGTAGTAGAAGCAGCAGCAGCAGCAGCGACTTGTCGTCGAGCTATTTGTGCACCTCTGAGAAGCCTTAATACCTCACTCTTTTTCTGCAGTAGTCGCTCAGAGAGCAAGCGAGAGAGAAAGAGGAACGAAGCTGAATGAGCGGGTGAAAAAGGCGCGAGTGTTGCTGCTGCAGCAGTAGCAGCAACGCCGTTTCAAAGGGAACAGAAGAACGCGAAAGTATGTAAGACGGGGGAGGAGAACTGGGGCAGATTGAAAGAAGGAGGAAGATAAAAAAAAATTGGCAAAGAAGAGCCCTCTCGAGAACGAAAGTATTTCGCCTCGACGAGCGAGGAGATAAGATAAAAAGGCGAGCGCGAATGTGTTTGGTGTTGAGCGACGAGCGAGAAGGAAGAGAGAAGGCGAGTGTTTCTACAGTGACGGATCTTGCTTATAGGTGAGGCGCTCTCGCTGCACGCGAAAACTGGTTTTCGGACCGATTTATGCGGCTCGTTAAGCGATTTATTCAGGCGTTATTTTTTAATTGCGCGGCCAATAAGTTTTCACCGCATCCTTCTGCCCTGTCTTGCGACGCTCGCTCGTATAGATTGGCTTAATCATATTTTCGCGTTATATCAATTTAGTGTGCGATGCTATCGTAAATTAGCGCTACGATATTGTAATGTGATATTTTGAGAAGAGTGAATTTGAGACGGATGAATAAATACTTAAATTAATCATATAGGTGTATTCGAAATAATATAATAAAAATAGAAATCGATTACAAAAATGGATTTATGTTCATTGATTTAATTTCATACCATCAACAATAATCGATAATTTATAAATTCACCTGACTGTTCTTCAATAGAATTATTTTATTTACATTAAATAAACCTTTTACATATCAAAGTGTTTGTTCAAAATTATATAGTATTACAAATGTATACCACTGACGATTCGACGAGTATATTTTATGCAATGTATGAAAGCCACTGCGCAGCCAGTAAATATATATATATATCTTCCATGTACAGTAAAAACGGCATTATCCACAAATACGCGCCCAATAAATTAAATAACGCGCTTTCGTTTCATATCATTTTCAAGGCGCCGCTGCTGCTGCCGCCGCTATAACGGGAAAAATATGGCCGGAGATTTCTCGAACGGTAAGTACATAGACCGATCGACACGCCTCTGGCTCTTATAATTCACGCCGCGCCGGCGCTTGTGCCTGCCGTCGAGACTTGGAGAGTCGATTTCGAAAAATCGCCGGCTCTCCCCCGAGCCGAGAAAAATAGTGACAGAGAGCCGGAGCGCCGCGGAGGAGTCGTCGCCTCGAAAACGAAATGGAAAATTCGCTTGATCGCGTCTTATACACGTCACCTACCGCTCGAGGAAAAAGAATAACAGGGGAGAAAAGGGCATATAATAGGTATAGCGAGTCGGAAGTGGAAAACTGCGAGCGAGAAGAAAAAAGACTAGCGAGGTGAAACTGGAGTGTAAAGAATAGACTCTTGTCAGGAAAGTCTTTCGTCAGAGAAAGAGCAGATAAACTACAGGGAGAGAACTGTAATTTTAGGTTCAATTTTCTTGGTTGCATTCAGTGAAAATATCTTGTATTATCATGATACTGCAATGTCAATTTCTACGAATACACTAATGTACTTCCTGATAACTTTTTGATTAAATGCTCCATTTTACATTTAAATGCAATGTTAATTAAAACTTTAAATTAGTTTTTTCGTTACCTACATTTTTATTTGTTTACCAACAAAAAACGTAAAAATAAACGTACTCGTATGTTACTTGGTTCACGAATAATGAGAAACCATTTGCATTTATAAGTATATAGAAAGCATAAAAAATGTTTCCTTTCCAACAATATGTACATATTGTATTAACCCTTTACTGACCAGGAGGGCATATGAAGAGCCTGGTGCAACAAACGGTCATACCGTTTTTCACGTGACTCTACGATTATATTTTACAACTATTCCTTGCAACAAACAGTTAAAAGAGTCTTGACTGAGTTTTCATAGAAGCAAACAGTCATTTAAGTGATGACTGCTTGTTGCTCGCAATATTAACAATATCCACTACGAGTCTGAAATGGTTCAGTTTCGGAGCAACAAATAGTCACAAAAGCTTTTCGACACGACCGATAGTTACACCGAGAAAAGTGTGATTTTCATTCTTTTAGAGCCAAATGAAAAACTAGATGACTGTGGCAGGTTTCTAAAATAATAATTCTTTTGTTTTAGTGGATAATGAATTGACGGTCTTGTTGGATTAAAAAATTAGGTGACTGCCTGTCGTGAAATTCAAAATGTCCATTCCAAAGCAATAGGGATGTGTTTTTCTTGAAATTCAATTAAATGGACAGTTGTACAAAAAACCTCCTATATACCTAATTAATACATTATTTAAAATTCATTTTTAAGGTTCACCTCTAACGACACTAATATTTGGACAATTTTAGAAACAATGAACCGCTTTTAAATTTTTTTTTACAAGGATATGGGATAAAGACCTTGGGCGTTAAAAGTGTATTTTCTATTGAATATCTATAACCACAATCCCACAGCACAAACTGTAACCGATGCGTAAGAATTTCCAAGACGCATCGCCCCCATTACCCAAACTCCTTAAAAACTCCTTCTTAATTTATCATACACGCGATATTACGAATATTCCTCAAACGATATTGAGCACCGGCGATCTCTCAGACGCTATGCCTCCTAGCATAGGTTACACCGATGTGTAAGAAAAGTAGCCGAACGCGCGCGCGCGCGCGTGCGTCTTGCAGCAGCAGAAGTGGCTCGGGGAAAGGCGGCGAGCAGAGGGGGATCTTATAAATTTTGGAGAACACGTTCCGGCCTTTACGAGCGTCATTTTTTATCCTCGCCAGGGTCCTAGCTCTCTTTCCCTCTCTATATATACGCCGTCTGACTCCGGGCCATCGCTCTTCCTCGGCCCGCCACCTGTCGGACCCTGGCTGGCTTTTCCACCTGCCCTTCTCTCTCACTTTCTCCCTCTCTCTCTCTCTATCCCTTCTGGTGAAGGTCATCAGTGGCGCGCGGCTGCAGGAAGACAAAGGGAGAGACGGGCCGAAATTATAGAGGAAAAGGGCGGAAAAGCCGAATGGACGGCTCGCGTGATTTCGACTCGGACAAAAAAGATGAGCACGAGAAGCCATACGGTATACGCGCGCATAGCGGAGAGGTGCGGTCACGCAGAAGTGTGCCTTGTATACCGTGCGTGCTGTTGTAGTCGGGGCGCAGCGGGTGCGTTTCGTCGGTCGGTTTTTTCTTCTCTTTATTTCGTGTAGGCCGCGGCTCGCGCAGGTTAATTAAGCGGGATACCGATGGTTTTCGTTTCGGTTGGGGGAGGCTGAGCTTTCGTATGATCAACACTGTTATATCTACGACTATACGGCCGTTCGTTCCATTTAAATGCTGATCGGATTTTGAAGGAATTTTAATAATACGCTTGCATATTGTGGATGGACTAGATATATCATCATGCATGAGAAGGGGGTTCTCTCTGAATCTCATTAGAGTTTATTCTAGAAATGAAATATTTCATTCAGTCGAAATAAATCATTCTCAACTAAATGATTTTTTTACGGATGATCAATTTCACTAAAACTCAATTGAGTGGTTATATCGTTTCTTTCGTTTTCATTTTATTTGTTTTATTAAGAGTGTTCATATACGATTAAGTTAATACAATTCTATGTTTATAATTATATATATTTTTGATAAACAATGTGTAAATAACATTTTTCGATAAACTTATTTCGAGTAATCTAAATCATTAAGAAAAATGATCCGTTCCATTTATCTCAAGATTTATGTACTTGTACAAAAACACTCAATATACGACATCAGTTACATAAAACAAACACAAAAATCGTCATAAATTTCCTAGATATCCACACCTACATCGTCGCAGAATAAAAGACAACAACAGCGTGCACGATAGGATAAGAGATCATTTGTCACTTCCGGGAGTATATTACATAAAAACCTTCTCCATAGAGCGACCAGTCGCTCAAGCAAAGAGTCAGATCGGACTCTCAGCTGCCGCGCGCGCGGTCTCGCGACGTTTTCGAAAAGTAGAATAGCGGCGGTGGCTGGCGGCATGAGAAACCGACAGTATGATCCGCGAGGAGGTTCGCGAGCTAGCGCGCTCCGTCCATTACTCATCTACTCGGGGCGCGGAGCAGCATCCGATCCGCCTCGCGGTCCGTTTGTCATCGAGCGAGTCCTTCCGCACGAGAGATCCTCCATTCTCTCTCTCTCTATCTATATATACATATATATATATATATATATATATATATATATATATATATATCTCCCTCGACTACTGTACTATAGTATATACTACTTCTTCGCTCTCCGCCCTTCCTAATTCGACCGGTCTTATCTCCTTTTCCCATCAACGTTTTCCCGTCGGCGGCTATCTCTTTCTACTCCTTGCGCTGTCTTCGAGCTGAGCCGCCCTATCTGTGTCCCGTTTTTCCGTCTCCTTCAATTTCCTGCGCTCAGGGGCTGTTTCTTGCGCGCGCGCGCCAACCAGAGAGGGAAACGGATCGCTTCGGAGCAGCTGACGCAATTGGGCCAATTCCGAGAGATCATCTGTCCTCGAATTATTATTGCTCGAGGGCTGAATGCGGTTTTTGTACGCGGGGAAATTAGTTTGTTGATCGAAGCGACTTTCGCTGATTTGGAGGGTTTAGGCAACTTTTTACACGTATATAATATACACACGTGTCAGTATTGATTTGATGTTTGCTGAATAGAAAGATTTAAAGTTACGGTTTTTGCTTTCACAAAAAGATTTCAATTTATAGGTACTCTTAAAATATTTTTCACCCTATCACTTCTGTCTCAAAATGAAGAATTCTACTCGAACGATAATACCTATGTTGCCTAGTATTACCTAAAATTCTTTTTTATTTTCAACAGGAGGATGCCTGCGGTCGCGTAGTAAGAAGTGGAACGCAGGGAGAGGTTACTCAAAACTGACTCTATTTATTAGAGTTTATCGAAAAAAGAAATTAAAAAAGTATGATCTGGGGAAGTGCGTAGGAAAACTTGAAAAAGAGGGTCTAATGATAAAATAAGTGAAATTATCAAGATTTTATCAGACATTTAGTAATAAAAATTTAAAAAATTAACTTTTATCATGTTTTTACCAAATACAAAAGGAAATTGTTGTTTAAATGCTTAACATGTCATGGATCCTTCATGCCCATATCAGTTTTATAGATCGTCTAGCTATTAAAGTTTTATCTAAGATTGCATAGGGCATCATTGGCTCGCAAAAAAGACTATATATGAAACAAAGTTTTTGTTCAATAGTTCCTCTTTGAGAACACAGAAGGTAATAGCAATATATTATAAATTTAGGATTAGTCCTGTAGAGTTTGACGAAGGCCATAATATTTTGGTATACAGAGTGCAAATCATATTCGGGCACCTTTCCACGATATTCTGGGTAGCGATAATATAGTAGATAATGTAGCGATTTCTTATATGTATAAGAACTATATTAAGAATGTTATTTGCAGTTATTTTCAGATCAAAGCGAGAAATTTAATGAGCATAGCATGACAAAGTTAGGATAATTGCTTGAAATGCCAGAAAATAATATTATTATACTCAATGAAATTATGCTACATGATAAAATAGCTTGAGTAAGTTATAAGTATATATATATATAACCAAATACACTTGTGCCAGAGATAAAAGCAAAAACAAAACTAGTACAAAGTTAATATCCAGCTTACGTAAATCACATTGGTTTCACATAATTAACATCCAAATGAGAAACAACATTCGCAAGCAGCAGCAGTAGCAGCAGTAGCAGCAGTAGCAGCAGCAACAGCAATTTACAAGGCGGCAAAGGGCATACCGATTGATCGGTAAATTTTAAACGCGCGCCTGATAACAAATGCGTCGCGTAATTGCAGCCGCGGCTCGCAGCATCCTCCGGTACCACTAGTGCGGTCCAGGGACCTTAATCTCTTTCTCCTCTCTCTCTCTCTCTCTCTCTCTCTTTCCCCAGTCCGTCGCATTTGTCCGTTAGCGCGGTATCTCTCGCGCGCGGTCCTCCGCTCTCGCTTCATCCCTCAGCTGTTTGGCCCTCGAGAATCCGGCGCTAGCGCCGCACGCGGTTTAGGAAATCCGCCAGTAAAACGGACTAAAATATTGCCCCCACTCGTCTGGGATAGGAAAAGGAAGAGGAAAAGGGAGAGCCGTGCGGTGGTGGCGGCGGCTGCGGCGTCTCCTCGAGCGACCCGGGCTATACAGGATGAGGGATAACGACGAGACGGGGGAAAATAGAAGAAGAAGAAGGAGGAGAAGAGAAAGGCGCCGATAGTTGCGCGAGGGAGAAGAGATCAGGGGCTTGATCGATGCCTCGCGTGTATACCAGCATCGCGTACATGTACACACGTACAGAAGTTGGCTAAATTCCGCGCGACACGTGTTGTAGCTCTACGGCAGCAGCAGCAGCAGCAGCAGCCACCGCCACCGGCGACGACGAGCGCACATGCGGGTAATGTAGTAAATGCCGGAGATCGCGATGCGCCATTTCGGCTGAGAGAGTGTGGCTGTGCCTACTACGGGCGTATAGCGCGGGGAAATTCGCTGAATAAAATGATAATCCATTGCGGACGCCTCTCGCCTCGGCGCTTGAGTTATGGCGGATTCTTCTGATTGCGTGCGAGTCTACCGCTGCGTGTAGAGGGAGATAGATGCGTAGTATTATATATACGCGAGCGCAAGAAGGACGATTTGATGCATTGCCGAGCCGACGGAATTATTGAAAGGAATTCTTGTATACGGGGGGGCGCGCTACGAAATGCGGGGGGATTTTGCTCGTAAACGATTCTGGACGGCCAAGATTTTTCCTGATTGTCGATGTGTGCAGTGAGACTTAGTGTGGATTTTCCGAGTTTTTCTCTCGTACGAGTTGATGGGCGATAATGCGGTTGTTATTATTGTTTTCGGGAAGTTTGATAATGAAAACCGTTTACTTACGATATTGTTTTCGATACTTTATGTCGGTTCGTTTAGATAAATGAAAGAGAATTATAAACAAAATGATTTGTACATATCTGCCTATAGCATTATATTACACAATGCAGGAATTCATATCAATATGTAGTTGATTTATTTGTTGTTATGTTTAATATCCCTTATAATGCCGAACGTAAAATGGAATTAAAAGGAGAACTAAAAATGATGACTAAAAATGCATGAATATTTGAGGAAATAAAACTGTTTTAATTTCATTGATTTTGTGTGCATTTTTAGTCATCGTATTCAATTGTTAATAACTTAGGATCGGATTAATATTTTTTAACGCTACCGGTCTTAAATTAAAACTCTTTCAGCCCATTTTTTCTAGTGTCAATATATGCATACTTATAATCACGAGAAGAGGTACAGTTTTTTCACTAAAATAACGTATATTCGGAGTAAAATGCTTATTTATCGAATACAAAGGTTCATTAGAACAAACTAAGGGTGCTAAGCTTCATTTTTAGGTACCAAAAAAACTCCCAACACCTCATCAAAATCCGAGTTCCGCAGGGTTGGTGTTCTTCAAATTGTGAAGTGCCAATGAATTGACTGCGACTTTTTAATTTAAAAAATATTATAATAACATATGGATCAAAATTATATTCACGAATAAAAAAATATTATTTAATTTCATATAGAATCTAATATTTTTAAATAGTTTTATGAATTAATTAAATTAAATATTTAAATTATTTAAATTTATTTAATTATTTAATTATTTAAATATAATATACTTTGTAAAAGAAAAGTACAAAATAGTGTATGTAATTATATAAATAACAAGTCTTAGTTTCCTATATAGAAACAAAGGTATAAATTAATGCAATAAAAAGCAATTGTTCACATTTGAACAAAGTCGTCACACGTTTTAAAGTTAAGTTTGTTCTTTTTCCATTTTGTTCTTTAAGCGATTTGTCTGTATTCTTTGGCTAAATTCATCAAGCGGTAAACACCTTGTTAATCCAATTTTATGCCTAAAGCACTTGAAAGAGAGTCTCTGTTGTCGAGTGTATAACAAGATGCTCGACGGACTAGCAAATTGATTTTAAATTGACTCTTTGACTGTGTACTTAATCTCATCAATTAATGCTACTGAGGATGTTAAATTCGTTTTCATCTTGCAAATGTTTATTTCGACTATTCAATCGAGAATCAATTTGTAATTTAACAATTAATTGCGTGTTTTACATAGAAGAAAAGGATATACCGTCTTAAACGTTTCACTTCACTATAGATTTCAAAGATTGATGTGCTATTTTGAAACGACTTAGATTTTACGCCCGACTTTTACAGACCAAGTTCTAAAATAGTAGTGGTTATGGAGGCGTGCGACGTTTGAGTGTAGGCAGCGTAAAACTTCTTTGAAAAAGTGATTCGACATTGATGGCCTTTTTAGCACTATTGATTTTTCATACATGTCTTTTACGAATATTTTCATCTTGAAAAGCGGTATTAAGATGATTTTCTTTGTTAAACACAAAAGCTTGTTGACGATATATAGACAATTATTTTTTCATATTACAGTCACCTATAGGAAGAAGTGCACATAATATTTATGGTCTTCAAACATTCAAAATCATTGTATGAACAACGGCGGTAGCTGTTACATAATATTTTACGTTTACGATGGTACATCACAGTTATATTACTTTCTCCGATCACTCCTCTCACGGACTATTCATTTTATGTCTAAATAAAAGCTCCAGTATAAAATGATGAAAAAATACTCAAATTCAAGTATGAAAGTTAGTTTAAATTACCGTAATACCCTATAAAAAATATACTACTCAAGTTCCACATAATAAACTAATATGTGTAAAAATTCTGACAAGGAAAATATTGCCATTTAAGTACTCCATAAAAGTTATAAAATTTATTATGCTTTTTAATGCTTTTGACTATATACATATCCTTTTTATTCCGCCTAAAAAATTAATTTCTAGCTCGTTATCCACCTAAGCGCAATAAAAGTTGCATAAGCAATTTTCACGGTGCATCTTCTTTCAGAATTCAATAAAAAAATTATGACGCAGCTTTACGATGCAGCTTCAAGCTGCGCAGACGCTAATTCTGTGTATAATCGAGCAGGGCTCGCTGACACTTCGTTTATTATGAGACTCAAATATTTTGTACTATTCGTCAGTCTATGGAAAAATAACGTGAAAGATTGAGCTCGACAATAAACTTGTGATCTCTTTATTGCGAGTAACATGCACGCTACTACATAGAATCACCTGAAAGAGAGTGGAAGAAAAAGCCAAACAGCTGGCCACACTATCAGAAGTCAAAAAGAGACTGCATGCTGCAGGGTGCGTGCTGAAAAAGGCTCAGAAAAAGCATTTATTTTTCAGTCTCATCGATTCGCCAAGTAGACTCTCTTGGAAAAAGTGGAGGCTTTTTACGGGACTTTGAGCGCAAAGCGGGCGCGCACGCAGGCTCGCAAAAAAGGAAGGAATAAAAATAAAATAGCATAAAACAGTGCGCACAAAAAGCCCCGAAGCGGAGGCTGAAAGTTCGAAAAGAACGGGAGAGTAAAGTCCAAAGAGAGAAAGAGAGAGGGGTAGAAATAAATAGAGAGACAGAGGGGCAGCGAGGTTGAACTGAACTTCATGAACAAAACGGTGGAGGGAGAGAAGCGGAAAGGAGAGTCGTGGCTATGTATGCTGCTGGCTCGTGCGCGCTAAAGGGGCCGAAAGTGAGAGGTGAAAAAACGAAAAGTCAGCGACGATCCTCGCGCACGTTTGCGTGCAGCGTGTACACGGCGAAACGAGCTAGACGAAGTAGAAGAGCTCGAGCTCGCGCCCGACAATGCCGCGCGCTCGCGGAAATATTGTTCGAGAGGCTGCTGCAGTGAAGGAGAGCTACTGCTGCTGCTGCTACGCGGAATTGCCACGGGAACAGGTGGAGCTGCCTGGGATCTCGTGTCGAGTACTCGCCGCGGCGAGTTTCGCTGTACGTGTATGGTGCTTCATGTGGCTGTATTGCGCTGCGAATATTTTAATACGTAATTTTTCGAATATGTGGTTTTTCGAGCGGCCAAGCGTGACTTTTCATGATGTTGCAAGAAGAGGCTTCGTGCAAGCATTTTCTGCGCAGTGTACTAAGGGAAAATTCGACACCTTACATATTTTTTATAGAAATATTTTATTCTAAATAATGACGATGACCTAAAACTTGGTAGATTTTGTGGCAATGTTTATTTTCTTACGTCGTGTACATTTTATTCTGATTATAATAACTTACGAAGGGAATTAGTCACCATTCGTTACCTGGTTATAGAAATAAGACTATTTATAAAACGTTTTTAAGATTAGAAGCACGCTACTTTTAGAAAAATCACAAAGTAATGGCTAGTTACTAGTCTATAAATCGTTTTATGTAACTTAAAATAGTTGCTTTTCAGCAAAAACTTATGTTATTTTCGATAATTAGTATAGTGCACAAATTATTTTTACTAAAACAAGTTTTATAATCTAATTTCAAAATTGGTATGAAAATTTTAAAAGGTAACATTTATCATGCGTATTTTCTTTTGACAGGTTTGGCAAAAACTTTCACCGCATGGTGGTTAAAGTTACACAAAACGCATAATTTACCTTGTGCTTAATTAGTCATATGTACAGTGTAAAACGAATGCGAACTTTCAACGGGGGAGTCGCTATTAGCTATTTTTCAAAAACAGAAACTATGTTCAACTTCTAATAGTGCATTCGAGTAAATGTATGTGCATATGTACAACTCCATACTTGAATTAATCTCTAGGTAATATGAGACTACATAAATAGCGTAAATGTAAAATATTTTCATTAATAAAAAAAATTCTGAACTTCTGAAAGATTCTGAACCAAAGTGAAACAAGTTGCTTTTGAAAATTGATTGATTTTAAAATTATAATTAATAGTTTATACAATAAAATTAATTCTATTACATTATTTGAATAATACAAATTTATTATTATTACTATTGGGATCAGAACTGAAAATATATATAGATATACTAGCCGTGTAAATACAATTGAAGTAGCCTTAGCATTAGCTATCGCTATATACAGATACTCTATTGAGTTGAGACTTGACAGTGCAGAATTAAAATAATTTTTCTTAAAAGCTGCAGGATGATAAAACTTATAAACAGGCGTTGTCTTTTACAAACATATAAACAGGTATTTGTCAATCATTTTTAAGAGACAATTGTCTGTAAACGAGGATTATAGATACAGTTTCATACTCATTTGACAGATATTTGTCAGTCATGTTCACTGAGAAAATTTTTGTAGTTCAAATGTGTATTATACACAGATCTGTTGAAACTGAATTACTCCAAAAGTGTCAAACATGCCGTTTGAAAACTGCAGGGTAAGTAAAAGAAGCTCATCTTGAGCATATAACGAGGCATTTATTACATTACAAGCATCCATTCATATCCTGGATGTAATTTGCTTTAAAAAATCCTTTTATCGCCTGAAAGGCTCGTATAACTCGGGCTGCGCGTGCGCTAGCGAAACAAACTTCAAAGTAATAAAGAATTCATCCCTAGCTTATAAAATATGTATATTAAAAAGGCGACACTGGAGGAGCGAATGAGAGAAGGCTCTTACGGCGCACAGCCTGGGAAAACGAGACACTTCGAGCGGGCTGGCGGGCGGCCCGGCAGACTGCACCCCGACGGCCTTCGCGCGTATTATATACGCACACGGGGACGCACAGTCGATAAAGCGCGCCTGCGTAACTCGACGACGAAAAGCTCTCTCTCTCTCTCTCCCTCTCTCCCATAGCAGCGGTATAGCAGCAGCATCAGCATCAGCACGGGACGCACACGTGGAGTGGTGTGTACACAGTTTTGGCTATACGCGCACGTAGGTGTACGACACCCACTACTCGGGGAGGAGGACCGCGCTGTATACTGCTGATGCAGTAACGCGCGCGTGCGAATCTCGCGAAATCTCCTCCGCTTTTGACTACTGCGCCGGGAGCCGGCTGCAGACGCGCTTTTTGCGCGAAGCGTGTCTCTGAGCGCACATGTAGATAGATATGTATGTGTATAGCGACGGCTTTGCTTTGCAGCGCGCGTGTATTGAAAGGCCCCTGCGCAGCGAGCGCGAGCATCACTTTGAATTAACGTTTTATGCGCATTCCTCGTCTTTTTTTACAGCGAAATTGGAAGGAGATTTCGCGAAATGAAAGAGGATTTAGATGCGTTTTTTTATTCTTTGTTTGGACGAGCTATGCTCTGAAAATAGATTGGGCGTTGAATGAAGGTATAGTGCTTATAGAAAACATTTTTTACAGATTGATGGATTGTATTTATTCGTCGATGGTACATCATTGTTAAATTTTAATTGTCATGCGAGAACTTGGAGAGACACTAAATCCAGCAAAATCAAGACTGTGTAGCTTATGAATTATACTTTTTCAAGAAATTAGGGTTCTACGAGTAAAAAAATCATCAGATTTAAACAAACCAAGAATCAATTGACGTTAAATATACAAAGCTTTTATTTTCTTAATACGTACAGTACAATATTTTTAATACTTAGTCAACGTAAGATCCTACAAGACTGTAAATACTTTACTCGCTCTTATTGTCTATATACAAATTTGAAGTTTCACTTATTATAAAATCGTATATTATGCTCTTCATTAACTATTTGCATTATTCTTAATAAATAATTTATCTAATTGTTAATGTAGATCAGTATCTCAATTAGAATGTACGTATATTTGGTATATTTAACACGATCATTGAATTATTCTTTCTTAATTTACGCTGCTTATTATACCTGAATGCACCGACAAGTTAATCCAGCTAAACGATAAACAAACAAACGAGACCAAGGCAACAAAAAAGAGCGCTGCGAAAAAAGAGAAAAAAAAGGTTCGCGCACACATCCAAATTCATACGCAAGTAATAAGTCGAGCAAATAGAATTATCTCTTCGTAAGGCCGCATTACGTTACAACCACGAATTAGCCGTACTCTGCAGGAGCGTCGAGCGAGCGCAGCGGCATCAGCGGCAGCAGCTGCGCAATTCGGCGACCGGGGCGCCCGAGATAAAAGATCGCCGGCAGATAATTAGGCAGTTAAAAGGGGCGAAGGCCCGGGGGCGCCAACTACTCGTTGCTCTTGCCTGCAGCCACTGCGTCTTTGTATCGGAGGATAGAAATCGAATTGGCCGCATCCGCGTACACTACTTCGTACCCTATATATATAGCTGTAGCTCGCAGTCTCGCTTTGCCTCGTGCAAGTTCTCCCGGGTGCGCGCGCGCGGCAAAACCACGCATTACGCCGCGCTCGGGATACAAACGCGTCCCCGGGGGGCGTTGGGTTGAAACGAGGGACTGAGGGGTGGAGGGTAGATGGCCCGGGATTAGAGATATCCAAGATAAGTTTCGCGCGCGACGCGGACGCACATACGCGCGACGCTGGACACAATGCTCGAGAGCTTAGGAGGTGTGTGCGGTGGTACAGGTGCTGAGCGCGATTATGGCGCGCGGAGGACGAGCCGGGGGGACGGTCCTTGCGACGAAATTGTAAATTTCTGAATTTGTGTTTTAAATGGGAAAAGTTTCTTGCGCCTTTTAAGTCTTTTATTTACGATCGGGTGAAAAGAACGCATTTTACTGTAATACCACTGTTTGATGATTGATACTTTCTTTATGAATTATTAATATTTTGAAAATATTTCTGCGATTAAAGGAACGTCGGTATCCCTTAAAGTTTTACGGTGACGTCGTATAAAGAAATTTTTGAACATTCTAACTTTTGGCAATAGTAATTATTTTTATAAATTTAAGTTGATCCACGAATCAGCTAAGTTGCTTTATACAAATTTTTTAAAATATTATAATGTTTATTATTAACAATTATTATTAACAATATTTAACAATTAAATCAAGAATACATACATATAGGTTTATTTTTAAATTTTTGCATGTTTTATGTAAGTACCATAGTATTTTTATAGTGTACAGTTTGATCATTTAGTAGGTTTCCATTATATTAAAAACAATTTACTTAACTTGGAACACGAAAGAGATTTAGGAATAATGTTTTAGACCCTTTGAAATATGTAGTTGATAGAACATAAGTAAGAAAATTGTCACGGTGTTTACAAAAGACTCACAGGGCACACTTGATGTCATAATCTAAAGTTGAATTACAGAATATTTTATGTAAGTGATAATAAGTTGTTTCTATTTGTAATTAAAAACATCTATTAGATTACAGCTTTTTATATAATTATAAATTATTGTTGGTTTTTAATGTTCTCATTGTGACCATAGAGGTATTACCTCTGTGATTGCGACAGTCAAATATGGATAATATAATATAGACAATGAATGCGCACCTACATTTTAGAAAAACCTATGTATTCTAATTTAGATATCTTAGATTCAAAAATTCTTATCATTACAAAGCTATCTCTGTCAGAAATCAATATAAAACGAAATAAATGTTTTATAGTTTATATTGTATTATTGTATATTGTGTATATTATTATTGATTAAAGAAATGAAGATTAATTCTACTTTCGTTTTATAGAAGCTTTGTCCTCGATCGTCAACTGCAAACAAATTTTAATCGAAAGTGTAAACAATATCGTTCACATATAGAAACGACTGATTGGATGATCGGATTAGACGGATCACAGGTAAATACCTGTTCATAAATTTACTATCGTATCGCTGACGAATTGACGGCTACTCTCGGATTATCGATCACACGTCCGGGCCTTTGGCCTTATTTGGGTCCGGTCGCCCGGAAAAGTACCGTAAATGACGTATAAAAATCTGTCCAGCACGTTCATAGTACCGAATGCATTCACGCGCTTAAATTATCGTTACAATCCGACACGTAGATATCCATTTACGATTTCTTAATTATCCTCAAATTGGAAGTGATATAAGTGTAATTATATGCATGCTGTTTCCGTTATATCGAAATAATAGCGGACATAATCGAACGAACGTAATAGGAAAAAATCTTGGTAATTCTGGAATCAGATACAGTTCATATAATGAGAATAAAACAAATTAAATACACGTACAGTAATTAAAATTTAATATAATACAGTTAACCTTTATATTCTCTCAATTCTCAGTAAAAGTTTTTATAGATCTGATTGTAAAACGACATAGGTCTTTCGGCGAGTGTTTAACCTTTTGCGTGTGGACATTATCATTTTAATTTGTACATGCTTTTAGCATAATTCGCGTGTGCACAATTTTCACCGGTGCATATCGTGATTATAAATTTCCCCTTATCACACATAAATGCATACTTATAATTATCATCGTAACATTGAATACATGTACCATCGAGGAGAATACGATAACCATTTTTTCATCATATATGTGCATCAGCAATCATTTGAAGTCTCAGGCAAGTTGCTCTGCCATTTAAAATACTATTAAAAATAAAAAAGCCAAAAAACGAGCGCGTAATAAATAAAAGTTTCAATAAACGTCAGCCAATAACACTTTGAAAATCTCAATAAAAATCCAATTAAAACGTTACATATCGAACAATGCCCGCCAAACAAAGCTCGCAAATAAAGCATCCAAACTTTTCTCACTTTCGACTTGAATTCCCAGACAGAAAAAGCAGGCTAGAGCACATCAATCCATTGTGTTCCGCTCGTCGTCCCCGCTCTACTCGAAAATCGATATTCGCTCCCAAACTATAAAAATAAAAATAAAACTAAAATCCAAGCTCTATATACCTATCTGGCGCGAGTTCTATCACAGTTCTCCCGCGCGTACGGTGCGCGGGCCGCTCTCTCTCTCTCTCTCTCTCTCTCCTCGAGCTTCTCTCTGTGCCCCAGACGCTATCAGCAGCCTCCCCTCGCTGTATCTCTCGTCTCCCATGCACGCCTTATAGGTGAGTGTATCTCGGCGGCTCCCACGAGCCGCGTGCGTTGGGACCATTGACGAGAGCGCGGTATATGTATATGCATACAGGCGGTTGCCACGCGACTGGGAAAACGAAGAGCCTGAGAGGGAGATGGAGAACGCGAAGGAGGGCCGAGGGACACAAGGGCGCGCGCGCGCCCGCTCAATTTCGCGTCTTATATGTAATGTACGAAATACGACACGGGGGCTCTTCGGTATAGCCACGCGCGCGCGCTATCTCTGTCGCGTATGATTTTTAGAATCTTATCTCGCGCGTGGATCCCCTGTCTAATGCCACTTCTTGCGACTCGGAGGATGTATAAATTCGAGGCTTATGCTTCTTTTTGTCTCGCTCTCTACTGCGTCGATAGAAGATTTATACGCATCAGGTGCGCGCGATGGGACACGGGAGAGGAAATAAAAAAGAAAACCTGAGTATCCGGATGTACGAGATAATTTTGAAAATGGGACGCTGCTTTATATGATAATTGAGGAAAAGCTTTGTAATAGTGCAGCTGAGTGGATTTGCATATTGAGACGTTCTTTTACGCGCGATTATCTTATCGTAAAAATAAAAAAGAGGGAACATTATTCAAACATGCTAATGACGTTAAAAAATTATAACTACGCCTTTGTGCATACAGAAATATTACTTCAAGGTAGTTTTCACTACTATTTCATACTATGCAGAGGCTCAATTTAATTAAACTGCAACAGTAATTTTAAAGAAACGCAGAGAATATAATTAAATTTTTATGATTTCAAAGAATTAGCCTACCTTATACCCAACACTTTATATTTTTAACTTTAAACTCTGTAAAACCGATAGTATAAATAAATCAATTATTAAATAATAATATGTTATTTATCATAAAGTGTATAATGTCAACTTTCAGGTTCGACTGCACTTGAATGAAAAAGAAACTATGACTTGTACTTATCGATAATTGTAAACTAAAAAGTGTAGGTATTATGCATAAATATTCTACGCATATGACTTATAATCTGTCTTCCCTAAATTAACGAGTTTTTAATTATATATTTAATTACGCTTTATTTATTATTGGGTGTACAAAACGATCCTACACTGATCCAGTTAAAATATATCAATTAAAAAAGTACCAAATATACTACTGCAATTTCAAACGCACATATTTCGCAATCAAAGCGCATTATCCAGCACATTTTCCGAACGCGACAGGCCAAAAAATCCGCGCGGCTGTTTAATTAGTATGCCAAAGGCGGAGGTGGTCGGGTGAATTCGGGCAGGGCCTTGAATTCCAGTTTCGGGACGCCTATATATAATCAACCGGATCGATGACAAACGCTACGCGCGCACTCGGCTCGAATTTCCTCCTAAATCAACGTTTATCGTGGCAGAAGCTCGCCGCCGCGTTTATCCGCTGCCGGCGGCGGCCCCTGCGGCGCTGATCGTCGACTAACGTTTTAAACGAAAATTAATACACTCTTTCACCTTGTTTTATCGACTCCGCGAGGCGGCCGACAGAGATGCGCGCGATCGGGACTATCGGTCTCTCCATCTATTGCGCCTCTATATTACTCCGCTACTGTGCGCGCTGGAATGCATAGATTCGTTTTTCGCGGGGGCACAAAAAAAGACGTGGCGAGGAGTGCAGGCGGCCAGCGGCAAACTAATTGAAAAGCAGCGCAGTTCGAAAACATCAGTGAGATGTATGGGAGTGGTTTTGGGAAAGAAAAATAGAGCTGTGCTGCTGTTCTCAGTGCTTTCTGCGCGGAGTGTTATGATACGGTAGCTGCGGAGCACAGAGATTTTTCAATTTTTATATATTCTGCTGAGCGCATCAGTTTATCCGTTCCTATATCCCGCATAAAAGAAGGATCCTACACGATCTTTTAATTCCAATATTTGTTATCTTTCTCCTCTGTGTTTTAATATAATGTACAATTTATAATACTTTCCTGGATGTTGGAACGAGAAAAAGAGAAAACTAAATATTATACCTTTAGGGTATATTTTCATGTAACCACGGGAAATAATGTGTGTGTTTAGAAACTTTTTCTCCGAGAACTATAACACGCAGAAAGTAAAAATTCTTTTTTTACATTTATTTGTACACATTTCTATGTTATGACCTAGAATCAAAGGAACAGATTGAAAATTTTACCAAGAAACATTTCATTTTCGTCAAAAACATTAAGTTAAAAAGAATATAAAGATCAAATCTTATGATTGTAGGTCTTACCTTATAACGAATTAAATGATGAATCAAATAGAACACACACAACATTTTTAATTAAGTTCTTTTTTCCGAATTTTGTACACCTCTTAGTTTGTTATCGTCGCGTATAGCACAGTTGCATAGCAATATAAGCATATTCAAGACATTTTTTATATCCCTAAAAGTTATAGTTCTCTTACAAAACTTTTGCAAAAAATGAGTAACTTACGTGTCCAGACGAGTGTGTATAAGAATGTATCCTTAAATTAATCTTCATTGTAAACAATTTAGAGAAATAGCTATTAATAAGAATAAATCAAATGAAGATTACTGGAAGTATAACAAATAAAATTACAGGTAAATGTAGTTAGATTAACAGGTATAAGTAGTTAGAGAGAGAGAACGAAAGAGAGAGAGAGAGAGAGACAGAGAGAGAGAGAGACAGAGTCTATATTTAGCTTTCACAAAAATACAAAAATATAATAAAAGCTATCATATATCAATCGTCTTAAAAATAATCACATAACGTTCGTCGCGAACTTGTTAATATCACATATGTTCGTCAGGTTCTTTTTTTTTAAATTGCAATTCGGTCTATGTAAAGATCTATCACGTCAGTATTAAAAATTGTATACAATATTTACATTCACATTTTCATTCCGTTTCAATATCACATAAGTTCGTCAGAGTCTTTTTAAAATTACAATTCGATCTATATAAAGATCAATCACGTCAGTATTAAAATGTATATACAATATTTACATTTGCACTTTCATTCCGTTTTAATCACTCATCCATCACTGCTATAAATTACAATCATACCTATCAAACAAAGGACTTAACTAAAATAATTTAAATAACTTAGGACATCACGATCTAGTCAATGTTTGCAAAATGTTGTTTGACCGCCACCTTAAACGCTTTGTATGATGGTAACGTGCGTATCGCAAAAGGGAGTGAATTCCATAGATGCGCGCCTTGTTGGAAAGGGAGAGAGAGAGTCCATGAAAAACGGCGTTCTCATTCCAAAATTCGCGCCCAAGATAAAAAAAGGCAGCCTACGATCCCCATAAAGCAAGGCAAAAAAGCGCATAATCGTAGTTCAGCGAGGCGCCGGACTCGTGTACAGCTGGCGCGGATTAGCGTGCTACCGCGAGGCGATAACGCCCTGCGAATTCGCGATAAGCGCGTGTGGCCTCCGGGGCAGCTGTATACGGCACTCGCTCACGAGACCTATACTCTCGCTCCGTCGTCATACCATGCGCGCTCATTGAAAAAACGCAATTAGCGTCCATTAGAGTGGCAAGAAAGGCGCCCAACTCCGGGGGCGTCGTCGTGTCTATTTACATAAAAATCGAGTCTAAGTATTATTTGCTGGATGAATCGGGGTAATTAAAAGCCACTAATATCGCCCGCATGAATATTCATTGCTAATTTGCGGCAGCGCGAGCTTCGCGCCCAGCCCGCGCCCGGTTGCTTTATATATATATATATATATATATATATATATATATATATATATATATATATATATATATACGCGAGTCGCTCACTGTGTAAAAGTGCCCCGAAGCCATTTGGTCATTGAATAAGATGTCATTATTTTATTAAAATGAGATCTACTTAATGCAAGACACCGGGTAAAATGTTCTTATAGCGTCCTTGCAGCACTTTAAAAAGCTGCGAGCGCACGGATGGCGCTTTTATGTTTTAATTTTTCATCAAACTTCGGAAGCGCAGTTATTTCGTCGTTGTTTGCGGAATAATAATTTGTTGATTTATGCTGATTAAAAATTAACGAAAAGCACGGTAAACAAATACGATTTGTTTATGTGTTTTTCGCTGAAGTAATTTAATTTACGGAATTTGGAAGTCTGCGTACCGTTGAACAATACGGATATAATTCAAAAGATAATCGAGTTTAAGCAAAATTGTATAAAAAGGCCGGGTAAAAGAGGACATTGCATTATCAGCGCTCGATAAATAATTAAAGTCTATTTACATTCGGAACGGACTATAATTAATTGACATGATTACGATTTTACGAGCGTAGCACGGAGTGTGTCCTGCACGGATGCAACACGCGAATTGAATTTCAAGTCTCAACGCTTTCCATATTCCGCGGATTACGGCTGTAGTTTCTTTTTTGCCTTTCGTGCGCAGGCTCCTTATCGTGGTTTATTACGGAAATACTTCGTGCGCCAAGATAGCCGCACGCGCACGCGGGGGAAAAAATTACGTAACTGATAAGATGCGCCTTAATTAACTCCGAGGAAAAACTTAATTTTATTTCAAGGATATCTAAAAGCACGAAGATTCCCCGCGTCTAGCGAGCGTTGAGGAGCTTTTTCAATTAACTCTCTTGGTCGAAGTTATGTCTCAAGTGCAGAATATCCATTGAACATTTTGCGAGGCAAAGGCCTGAAAAACTTTACTTTAATCAACTATCTTTTGCCACGTCTTCAAAGATGTTTCTTATAAAATCATTACGTTACATTTAAGGCGCTTTTCTTATTCTATATGTGATAATTTGAGAAATTTGAAATAGTAGTATAATGCTTATAGCTGTGAATCGTATTACAGTTATAAAAAAAGAAACTGTTATTGAAATCTTTAAAAACCAACGTTATTAATATATTAATTGCAGTTAAATTACAAACAAAAATATTTTTACAATTTTTAAATAAATGTACACAAAGTTAACGGCTATGTGACTCACGTTTCTTTCTTTTATTTGGCGATTAGGTAAAAAAGGAGGGACGAACAAAATCGGCTGAATTTTGAATTGGAATTAAAATAATACCATAAATGTAAAGAAAATAATTATTATGATAACAAAAATAAAAACAATTTTCTACTAAAGGTTAACTATCCGGCTTTGTTTGTCCACTCCTTTATACATAGCAATATCATCCAATTTTGAGCAATTTTAAAAACCATAAATTAAACTTAAACTTACGTGTCAAAGAAGGTTAAGTCAAGGCAATTTCAGAAACTCACCTGTAACAAAGAAAATACTATAATTAGATTATACATATATACATATAAAACAAATAAATGTATTATATAATAATAATTGGAAAATTTATTTGTGGAAGATATAAGAATTATGTTTTATTTTTAAATAAGATCGAAAATAATTCTATAAAAACTATACTTATTTACAATGCATTTGCTAGTCGCGTAAAATAATTTTCTCAAGATTTTTCAACGCATCTCAACTTGCAAAAGCGAATAAAACAGTTTTACATATATGATACGCATGGCAGGCATAAATATAAACAGAGAGGGAGAGCAAAAGGAAGCAGAACGAAAGCGTCCAGTGGCCTTTACCCCCTTCGAAATCGTCGATTCGCCTCGGCGCACGAATCGGAGCTTTTTTCACCGGCAGCGTCTGCACACTCGAGGATTTATATATATAAAATCAAATCGGAGCTCGCGCGTGCTCTCTCAGTAGCTTTCACGGATCAGTAAGCAATTTTACAGCTCGCCGGTGTAACATGGACCTGCAATTTGTTACGCGCTAATAAAGATCGCTGATCACTCGAGTAATTTCAACTCTCTTTTTCTCTCTCTCTCCCTCGCTTTTTCGCACTTTCCCGCGCGCAGAGGCGTCACATAACGCGCATCCGAGCGGCCAGAAAATCTCTCTCCCATATTATAACACACAACACACATACACACGCATACACTCGAAGAGAGGCGTCGCAGCACATGTGCACCGCACCTTCGACCCTAATTCCCCCGTCGTCGCAGCTATACTATACGCAGCGCGTGTGTCGGCCCGACGCCCCGGATTAGGGATATTAAACGCTAATTTTTTAGGCGCCCGTACATCTGTCGCTTCAGTCACACTCTAGAGTTTCGTCGCGTCGTCCCGATCTCATATAGATCAACCGACTCTCTCGCTTATACTTTTATTCCATTACGATTTCCTTCTCACTCTCCCTGCGACTCCCTCGCTATGTTATCTTGCACTCGGCTATATGTGGAGTCGCTGCATTTGTCTCGCTTTTTTACACTCGACATTTTTTTCTCTCCCCCTCTATTTGCTATTCATTAGTCCCCATTGTTTTTTCTACGCTTTTTATTCGACCAAAATAAGCATACTTCTACTTATGGTTTTCGAAAAAATAGACGTTTGTTTGGCTTTGTAAAAATCGTGAGATTGCCGCAGCTGAATGTAATGTCTCGTGCTGATGTGAGCGTTACATTAATTTCAACTGACCCTTGTAGCTTACGAAATATCTGGATTTTGGTGGAATACGGGAATATAACGATCTTTATATATTATGCAGACGATGCAGGAAATTTTGGTGGAATCGCAAAAGTTGCTTATAAAACAAAATATCAGATTTTTTTAATTTTACAAAAACCACAGAAAGAGTATTAAAAATAATGTGTACAGAAATTTTTGCTTCTATCTACTACCAGTTATATATTGGAATCCATACATTTGATAATTTTATATATTTCAATTATACTTATAAAATAATCCATTTTAATTTCTGAATTTAATAAATGTACATTTAATTGCATCATGATTTGTACGTGTTACCTAATTAATGAAATGTTATTAATTACGAACGCACAACAAAAAGTTGAAAATGTTTTATTATACGCTATATTCTATTATTACTAAAACTGCAAATATACCTATAATATATAAATTACCTGACAGAAATGGGAATAATTTTTAATTCTATTTAGAAGTAATTACAAATTTAGAGTATTTTGCAAGTCTAAAACAATATTGGCTATAGAAACAAAAGTCAAAACGAAGTATCAACAATCAAACAAAGTGTTACAGAATTATACAAAGAATTAACAAACTAACTCGAAAATGGAATCGCTAACTAAAGAAATGTTTGTTTTCTAAATTTGTTTTGTAGAACATATGTCGTGTCTAGGAACAATACTTCACTGTGAACTAACACTGTACAACAACGAATAACATTAATTTCTCATTTCAACGCCACGCGCGAATAAATTAAAGTCCGCAATAATTAACACGGAAATCGCAGGCAAATTGCGCGTGCACACTGCGCGCGAATAATTAATAACCACGCAAAGCGACAGACGCGACGTTATCAAAGTAGAATAAACCCGCTTCTCGCCAGACATCTCGCACCCTCAAAGTGTGCACATCCATATCCGCCTAGCGCGCATCGCCTTTCAGCGCCGCGCCGCACATCCTCTCGCGCGTTATAGCGCTCTCACCCTTTCGCTCGGCATTAAAAATCCACTGTGTACTCCTTTCTCCCCCTCGGCGCGCATGACATTACACAATATCGCGCACACCGCAATCCACTGTATCATCGCTGAGCTTCTCTCGATCACTACATATACCCAAACCACCTGCATACAGCACATACTACGGACATACTCTCACGAGCATGAGTAATAAGTGTGGAGGGCTGCGAGCATGGCTTTGAGGCACTTGTACAGCGTTACAAACCAGTTCAAAAGTTCATTTTATTCCAAGTCGCTTTATAATGGGGTTGTTTGTGCTTCAAAGGGTAAATTATAGCACGTTAGAGCACAAAACACATGTAAAGAATATGAAATTCTTATAAAGATACCGACATCGAAACATGATGTAAACTTTTGGCTTGGGTTGTAACCACTATATAGGTATATCGGCAATATAGGAGGCTATATTTTAAAAACGGGATGACTATAGTTATTATTTTTCTTAATTTGTATAATATAGTTAATACATAATTATTATGTGCTTCGTATTAATTTTCTTTTTAAATCCTAAGAAAATGTTTAATGGTACACTCGAAAAATGCATTATTAATACATACTAGGCTTGGTATACTGCTTACGCGTTAAACGTATTAACTTCAAAGATGAAAATCTCAGCTTAGCGAGGGTACAACCCTATCAAATTTTAACCGTACCCGTATAATGTTGCCGTAAAGGCATGGTATACACATTTGCAGAATATTTCCAAGAAAGTGAAATTTCGCTATATAACTACACCTTACAAAGGCATCATAACGACAGCGGCGCGGCTCGCTAATACGCTCGGAGTGGCCACTCCGTCATGCTACCTGCTCCAGTGACCCCCTCGGCCCACAAACACACACATACACACGTTCACTCGCGCGTATATTAGCCCTATACCTATACCCTAGCCCTGTACCTCTATACACACGTACACTACGTATAGGTATATGAGTAGGGGCGACGGTCGCACCACCGCCGCCTGGTGCTGTCGCGTGGCTTTCCTTTGCTTTTCCGCGGGGACCTCTTCATCCTCGTTATACTTTCTTTCGCGAGCCGGGCGCGCGCGCCGCGAACTTGTGATTCCACGAGCATGTGCGCGGAAATATGTGTGCACATGTGTTGCTGTAAGGATACATATAGACGTGGGGGTGGAGGGGGAGAAACGCGAGCTATATCGAGCACGCGGGACAATAAGACATCAGCGGGGAGCGAAACTTTGTACAAACTTTGAAAAGACACTTTGAGAAACTTTATTCGGCGTTGCTGCTGTTGGGAGTTTGAAAAAAAAAGTGTTACGGCTTATGAATTTCTTTTGATAAAGGAGAATGTATCAATTTACCTTATGCATTTGACAATAATAACTTACATGTTTGCATTAAAATAATTAAATTAAGAGAAGTATGATTATACAATGCTAGAAAAACATCCAGTGATTGTAATATTTTGTTTCTGTAGAAACTCTTTTCAGAATATATATGCACTCTTATTCAAAATAAGAATACTGAATGAGTTTTAAATTAAGTTATTTATATAGAATAAGTTTTGTATGAAGTTTAATCAAATAGTTTCTAAAGATCACAAAACTTGAATATGGTATGATTAGTCAAATTTTTTTAAAATTAATTCAAAATCGAATATACGTGTTGAGCGAAATTTGATATCTCTTATAGACCTATATGCAAATTGAATATATGCGTGCAATAGCTAAATGAATACGAGTAGAATATATCGTAGGGTGGGATGTAGACCCAGGCAGCTCGCATGCTTATACACAGACCGACTATATTGTTTTTTCATTTAATGAATTTCGTTCTTACCATTCGGAGAATTTCACACAATATTGTTTCATTCTTCTCTATTATATCTAGATTTACATGGCAAAGAGAAAATATTGTATGCGGGCGTTATACTGTTTTTGTTGTTTTTGATTTAATGAGCGATTGTGGCGGTTCATCGATTTGTAGAGATTGGAAAAATATTGTGAAGGGAAATAACTCGTGCACGGATTTAGCCGAACTAGTGCTTTTTTATTCGGTTTTATTATTATTTTAAACTAAAATAAAGTTTTCCCATTTTTAACAACATATAGTAGAGTCAAATATAATCAAAAAGGAACTTTGTATTACTTTTTAGTTGCTAACAAGCAACGTTTTTGTATGCCTATGTAAATTTGATGCAAATACTTTGCATATTGTTCTTATTCATGTAACTTGATTAAAAATATTTATAAGTTCATACACGATGACACGCGACCTACTTTAGTAAACTTATTGTGCGCATTTGCGTGTATGGTAAATTCCATTGTGATCCGATCTGATAAAAATAAAAAAGGTAACGTCTGACTTAATCTCATTTCAATTTTACTGCAAGTACAAAACAGTCATGAACATTCTAAAAGCGTGAAAAACTTATGGTTACAAATTATGTTACATACCTAGGTCATGCTGATTTGAAACTTAAATTTTATGCAGAGGATGATATTCCGTTTTTAGGAAGTAATATTTTATAGAGCTATGCATCATTTGTTGTTTCGTAATAGCATCGGCGATTTATGCATGGGTATATGTGTATGTGTGTTTTGTGCTAATAATGAGCATAATTTTATGAAAGTAGGTCACGAATCTACTTAAATATGCTCGATATTTGCTGAATTTTGGTGATTGCATGTTAATTAGTTCACATTGTATGATAATATATTTTGGAAAGTATTCATACAATTTGCAAGTTCGTTATTTCTGACATAACAAGTATTTGAAAATGGAAGTTTCAATCTGACGGAACCTCGTATAAATCAAATTTAATAAATAAATTATAAACTAAATTATTTTCATGAAAATTATACCAATAATTAATATTTTAATAAAGTATAATTAAATTAGCAAGAAATTCTTCAAATTAGTTTTCTGCGCAAACACTTCTCTTTAACATTGATATTAAATCTCATTAATTTCTTTTTTGATCTAGTTTACATTAACGCAAGAATGAAATTGGCAATAAATTTGCATAATTGAAGTTATATCAATCGTTTAATTCCTACAAAATAATAACTCGAATCAACAAAATATTTTCTGAAAAGTATAAGCATCATCATATGATAAAAACTGCACGCAATTATAATTCATTTCGCGCACTTTCAAACGTTAAAATCAATAGAATATTGGACGCTTTTAGGTAACAGTTAAAACTGGTCTCAATGCCTGATGATTCATCATCAGTCAGCTTCAAGATTCTAGAGGGAAGCCACAGCCCGTATAACCGTCGTTGTTATTTCACCTGTTAATTCGCCATCAAGGATCTGCACCCCAAAGAACGCCCGTGTATATATAGCTCGCTCCATTCTTTCGATCCACGCGCGTAGCCCGATACCCTCTATCTCCCTCTCTCTCTCCTCCTTTTCGCAATCGGAAGTCCCATTGCCGTGAGAATCGCAGCCGTAGAAACGAAATCCGAAGTCCTATTATTCTCCTCGAAAACCCTTTTTTTGTGTCGTGCTGCTTCTGCTCGCCTCCTCGTCTTTAGCCATTCATAGCGAAGTCCTTTGGGCGCGGGGGCGAGCGAGAGGAGAAAAGAGAACGCAACTCGGAAGCTACAATGCGGTCATTCGATACCCGCCAGACTAAGCGAGAGCTGAGAGTAGGAGGGGGGAGAGAGAGAGAGAGAGAGAGAGGAGGCATCAACGAGGGGGACACTTAGGTAAATTGAAACCGTATTCGTAAGACGATGCGCGCAGCGCTTTGAGATCGACTCCTACGTGTATATAGGTATACACAAGCTTATATAGGCAGACGTACTTTGGGAGACAGGTAATCTGCTCTGTCTCCTGGATGCAGAAAAATTTGAAGCGCTATCGATGTTACAAAAAGGGTGTATATTGTATAGAAAGGCCAATTTGCAAAGTTCGCATCTTTTTAAAACTCTTTATCATTACAAGGTAAAACTTTACTTTACAGATCTATTCTAAAAATTAAATTATTTACAAACAATAATTTTTAAATACCATTTTTATAGTTTTGTTTTTTAGATATTTAGAAATCCAAATTAAATTCCTAATTTATTAATACGCATTGTTTCAATACAGTAGTTATTATTCGTAGAAGAGAGGATTTGGTGAATGTGATATTAAAACGTTTATATATAAAATTGTATTAGTTTTAAATATCAACTATTTGTATACAAAAAAAATCGCCTAGATTTAGTTTGAAAATAATTCGAAATACAGAGAAGACTTAAAAATGTAGTTACTTTATATGCCTTTTGTCTACATGACTAAAGCTCCAAAAATTCAGTCTTGATAAACTAAAAATGCTTTTAACTACAATCTTTATAGTTTCTTGTATTATTGCATGAGAATGTTTTACGGTCATTCAGCTGAGAGAGAAAGAAAGAAGGAGCAGGAGAACATTTAATGGTAAGAACTCGATAGTGAGAAAAAGGTAACGAGAGACAAACATAATGAGAGAAAAACAGAGGAATATAGCAGTGTGAGTGAAACCGAGAGACGTATAGAGTAGAGAGACATAGAGTAGACAGAGAGAGAGAAAGAGAGAGAAAAAGAGAGAGAGAGAGAGGGAGCGAGTGAGAGAGAGAAAGAAAGAGAAAGAGAGAGGAAGCGAGTGAGAGAGAGAGAGAAAGAGAGAGAGAGAGAGAGAGAATAGTAGACCGGAGATTAGGTGATCTGAACGAGAGTACTTGAGAGAGCTTTGGCGAAACGTGATGCGCGTATGAAAGGATCATCGCCGGAATAATGACAAGACTGCAAAAACACGTGCAATCCGAGAACTTTATGGATTACCCCATTTGTTTGTGTTCCTTTCCCGAGCATTTAAATAAAGCATTTCATTTTATTTACTTTTAATTTGCAGTAAAATTTAAATTGACTAGTTTTATGGCATACGTTTTATTTGTCTATAAATGAAAAAACTTTTTTCAAATGCTTTGAAATCTGAAATTTGGCAACATAAATCTGAAAAAAAAACCATTAGCTTTACACTTTGCTTTACTTTGCTCTATTTTCAGTTCCAAAAAGTTATAATAAGAATATAAATCAAAGCATCAATGTCAAATATCAAGCAGAAATTTATTTAAATTAGAGAAGCTTTTCCATAAAAGGGAGGAAAACCCGTTTCTTATACATCACACGTAAAAAAAAGTAAATAAAAATAAGTAATACATTCGCATTCTAACATGCAGCTTACAAAAAGCGCAAAACGGTCTGTCGTCGTTATTTATCTCTTTAAACGAATGCAATTTTTTTCCGAACTGTAAACATCAGTGGCATTAAAATATTCAACAATCTTTTTAAAATTCAAGCGCGGCTCCGTATTTTTCAAAGTGCCAGGCCAGAAGCGAGAGGCAAGATAGAGGTAAAAAGCAGGATGCATAACGAAGCGCCTTTTGAAGCTCCTCTCTAAATCCACCCTACATAGCACTGGGTAGCTGCGCCTTAAATAAGCCGCGAGAAAGCCCCCGGAAAAATCGCGTTGTAAAATTCTCGATTAATCTTCCGGGATATAAAGGGGGCGGAAGAAGAAAAACGCAAAGGTAAAGCATGGTGCTCTGGCTGCAAGCCTGCTGTTCGCCTAATAAGACGATATTTGCGAGGCCGCCGCCGCAAAGAGAACAGAGAAGAGTGCCTGCAGAGAGCGAACTTCTTGGCAGTAAAATACAAGAAAAAAACTGCGAGTGTACAGCAGGAGAACCGAAACAAAAAATCAACGAATCCCAAAGCCCGCGTGCTCTGCGTGTATATATACATCTATATACTCTACGCGCAGTGTGAGACAGAGCAAATTAAGGTTATTGCCGAGTAGACGGAAACGAAGGTGGAGTGTATAAAGAGGGAAGTGTATTATATGTATAGGTATAGCTCGTATATACACAGGGAAGAAAAGCAGACGCCAGGAACTCTCGGGCCAGTTGCAAGATAATAAGCCGCGTTCTGCGTTCGAAGGGGGCGCGGCGGAATATGCTACGGGGAAAAGCCAAACGCGAATATATATGTATGTGTGGATGTGTATTCAGCAGGAGCACGAGGCACTATAAGACACGGCCGAGCACCCGCTCGCTCTTCCGTGTATTATATACGCACACGTACACACCTGCAGCTCGCAGACCCTAACGTAAGAATCTCACGAGATCGACGTGCGCGCATACATATGCATGCGCATAACTAGGATATATGTATTTCTGCGGGGTGTATACCGAGTGTTCCTCGCTAAATTGAAGGAGAAGAAAAAATGACTTTACGAACATTTCTTATATAATGGAAAAAGCTTCTTAATAAGTAGATTAACAAGAAGAGCTGTATATTTGTATTACATATTTTGCTGAAACTCTGATAGATATTTTCTGATAAAAAATTGAAATAAGGTGTATTAAAGCAAAATATAATTGCTATATAGATAAATAATTCCTAAATGTTTTTGAAAAGAAGAGAAAATTATAGTCGAAAGAACTTTAGTTTGAGACTATTTTTTTATCAGAATACTAAACATGCATATATATTGTCTATCATACTCTTCTTATTGTAATAAATAAATAGTCAACAAAAAATTTAATGTCAGGGTTTCAACTTTTTTCCTTTTGGGTAGAAAGATTTCTCTTTACTCACTCTTGATCAGTAGTTGATCTAAATAGGTCATGTCGAGAATTATTTTTACACCTTTCCTCGTGAAAATAGATAAAGACCATTTAATAATCAATCATGATTTTGTATTCGATAAAAAAGAATTACGCTTTAATTTATTTGTATAATTATACTCATTAAAACTGCAATCTAATTGAATTATTATATATACATTTTACTTCTCATTAGTTTTTAAGGAGGTTCCGTCGTTTTTTCAAAAAAAAATAAAAATCCCACTGACAGTGTGCGTTTTATACATTCTATTGAAATTTTGATTGGGTGGGGTTGCCAGGTAAACCAAAGAGAAAAAAATGTTTGAAAATACAACTTTTAACATGGCTCTTAATTCGAAATGTGCATTTATGCCTGTGACTACGTGAAAACCCATGATTTATTTATAAAACCACCGATACATTGTATCTTCTTAATTATAGATTCGAATAATTTAACAAAAATACCCGGTTGCCAGTCAAATATATAAAATATTTAAAAAATAAGTGAAATGAGTATATTTTTGTATGCATATATATGCATATTGTTGTTATTTCTGATATAGTATAACATATATTTAGGTCAATAAGTCTGATAATTGATATTCAATCATTTTTATTAAAAATTCGTTGGTTATTGGAATAAAATGTGCGTCCCTCACGGGGCCCAGCGTAGATACGGGACTACGTAAGTTAATAATAAAACATCAAATTTTCATATTTATTTATGAATTTATATTTAAACAAAATACCTAATAATACCTAAAAACTTGTCAGCCTAGCAATCCGACCTGGACCAGCTCGTATACCGGCAAAGTAAGAAAAAGTCGCGTATACTTAGCCTTACGCGAGGCTAAATCATTTTCCTGCCCCCCGCACTGGCTCTTCGCGTTCTCTAGCATGTTATTTCTTCGTTTCCCGTTCTCGCGAATAGTCTCTCCCCATTCGTGGGCAGTGTATGCACACGCGCTTGTGCGCATATAGCTCCTCGAGTCGCGTAAGCCGAATGTAGAAGCCTCTTAAAGCAGAGGAAGGCAGGCACAGCGCGCGCGCCCTGGCAGTGAAGCATATGTCGTATTATGCATGGTAAGGACTCGCACCGTCTCGCCCCGCGAACGCGCAAGGAAAATTTATGCATTTTTCCGCTTGTTTCTTATACATATGCAAGGGCTTTCCACCCTGTATCTTCTTCTTCCTTCTTCTATATACGCGCGCGCGTATCTCTGAGTATGTCTGTATGTGTGCCTTTCTCGATTTTCAGCTTAGGTACTTTTTCTCTATAATGCTGCTCGTACGAGGTCTTTTGTGCTTCCCCTTTTTCTGTCTGACTACCTATTATGAGATACCGCTATCTATATTACCGCTGAAAGAGAGGCGAGGTACTTATTGGTAGGGAAGTGGCTGATTGCAGCGCATGGAAGAATTCTTAGCTTTCGGTCGATACTTTCTTGTAGAGTGTGTGTATATATAATGTAAAATAACGTTTTACCTCTCTACATTATTATTTTACAATACATTCTGTACAATGGGTAGCCAATAAATATTGCATATGTTCCGAGAATATTTTTCTTTGAAAAGTGGAGCATGTCTTTTTATTTCGATTTTTTATTTTTTATACTTTTTTCCTCTTCGTCCGTTTAAATAAATTGTATTTATAAATTTTTAATAAACGTATATTATAAAAGTCAGTTTTTAAGAAATTGTCTTTTAAAATATAGATAGTTACCTTTTTTTATTTATTTATTTTAAAGAATTCTTTATAAATTTTAATTCTAATTATTTATATTTTCATCATACGCGGGTAAATTAATTATAACAACTAACAGACATAAACGTTGATTAGTATCGATCGAATAAAATAGGTTATTAAATTACATTTATATTTTGTAATTTCATTAATCAGAAATGCAAAAATTGTTAAATATAATAAGAATATACTTAAATAAAAAGTAGTTACATAACGTAATTTATCAATTGCCATAGAATAATTTATTATTTTCGAAATAATGAAGATTTAATAGTTTCAGAAACGCTATATAAACAAAGGTCGAATCCTGCACCATAACACATTTTCTTCATTAAGATTAGTTTGTTACACAGCTGAAGACTCTCTAAAGCCCTCACGCACAAACTCTATCACGACAGGCTGCGCTGCTCCGACGGAGCTTTCATCCGTCGAATCAGTTATCTCGCTTCTCTCTTTTGTTTTTCCTCTCCTCCTCCACTGCGCATATATATATACGCGTTTCCGGGACCAGCGCGCCCGCACCAAGCTAATCCCAATTTTATTTGCTCCCGGCTTTTTACGTATGCAAATGAAGAAGCGACTGCTGGCGCTGCGTCGTTACGCGTCGCGTCATTATTCGCGCGCGAGCGAGTCGGCAGCGGCGCCCTTACACGCAGGACAAGATTAAAGCCCTTTGAAGAGAGAAGGGCGCTCCGCGACGAGAGTCAAGAGGGGCAGGGGCTCGAAGCGCGACTGCATAATTACTCGGGCTCCGTGTATATGCGCGAGTATGCGACTGTGTCTATCTGCTTCTTTCTCTTTTTGCGACCGCGCAATCGTCCCTTCGCCTTGTTCCTTCGCTCCTGACTCTTTGGCTCCTCGCTTTTTACCTTCAGCGCGCACTCGCTCTCAGCGATATCAAAAGTGAGCACCTTTTGTCATTTTTAACTGAGGATGACGCTTTTGTGGGACTTGAGTCTTTCCTTTTCTTCTTATGGGGGAATTTTAATTAATGTGCGTACGGGTCAAGAGCTGACAAGAGTGGTTTTTGAATAATTTTTAACACTTATAATCTTTATCATTCAAAAGTAATTGTTAAAAGTTTTTTTCATTTTATTCTCCAGTAAAATGTAATTTATGTAAAGCGACTTCCCTTCAAATTTAAACATTTTTTAAAATTATTTTCTGTGAAGTACAATTTTTACGTAAGAGCTCACCTCTTATGTAAAAATTAAATAAGAACGATAAAAAAATTTTATTTTCGTTGCCTCATAATACACTCTGTGGGAATAATGTCAATGTTTGTGATAGTTCGAGATATGGGATACAATGATGCTTATATTTTGTACAATTTATTTACCAACCAAATTTCATGAAATTTTCAGAAAATCCTATTCAAAACATACCAAAAGCAAACAATAAACTTGTTTCCAATTCCATTGTACCTTCCCCTTAATTCAGTATTAGTCGCTTGATTCTATGAAAAAGCGGAGTTATAAAAGAAAATTCTAAAAAGCATTATAAAAATACTGAAATTCGCGAGGTGCGCAGAAGAATCCGAAGGAATAAACAGAAAATACGCACATCAAAGAAACGGAAGGTAGCACACGACAATGCCTGATTAATACACGGCTATGGACTCGTACATTTTCCGCTGCGCGCCTTCCGATAATTGCACTCGTTTGTGCAGTGCCTCGCTCTCCGCTGCTGTGTATACACCATCTCTCTTTTTCCCTCTCAATTGTGCACGAGCGCGAGCTTATCAGCGTCTCCTCGTTTGTCTCGTGCGCGCAAAAATACATCTCCCGGCAAGTAGCAGCAGCGGCGGCATTTTCCGCACACTTCTCCCTCTGTTTCTCTCTTCTTTTTTTTTGGCGCTTCTTTATCCGGCGCAAACTTTTTGCACTCGCGCGCCCCGAGGCGACGCATTGTGAAATTCTTGCGCCAGCTCTTCTCGGCGGCGGGCGCGAAACGAGAGACGCGCATTCGCAATGTGCACGAGTTCGTTTCGCCCGAGCGAGAGAATCGCCTCGTTTTCATTCATTCGCATATATTATACGGCCTTTCAAAAGGGGAGAGAAACGGGGTGGCGAGAGGGAGGAGGGGTGGGGGGTGGAAAGCATATGCGACCCCCGTGAGAAGAAGTGAAGTTGAACCTCGCGTCATCTTTATTGTTCACGTCTATGCGCCTCGCCGGCGAAAACAAAATTAAGGAAATTACTGCACCTGGCACTCGTGTGCATTGCTATTGTTGCGGGTAATGAAGGCCTTTTATGTTTTTATTGTGGAAAAATTCTTATAGCCGTTCATGGCTCATTGTGCCGCACGAGGTATTTTTTGTGCGCTGCAACTGGCCGTGAAAGCGAGAGCAATTAACGCGGTCGAGTGGGACAACAGTGACGTGGACGCGTCGTTTACTGTTTTTGTTTTGTTGAATTAATGCTTACTTTTATGCTGTACGCACTTTTATACGCGCCGTTATTTACTGCGCATTATGAAAATAATACACCTTGACATGATATTTAATCCCCTTTGTGTGCAATAAAATAGTGAACAGAAAGAATCAGATGGACTTTTATTTAAATAAAAGTAAGTAAATCTAAATCTATATTACAGATTGTTTAAAGAATAAACGTGAATGATTTAAGGATGACCTCTGTTTATTTTGGTCGATTTTCGTAAATATTATTTAAAATTTATTACATAAATTAAATATATAATATTAGATATGCTTGTTGTATTAAATAGATCATATTTAGATAATATCCATATCCGTAATATCCGAAGGAGAGAATTTGTACAAACATGAATTAAATATTTTCTGGGTAAATAAAATTGACCAACTAATTTGAAACTTATTTCTAAGAATTATTGTGACATAGTTTAAAAAATGTACTTTTGTAAAAAACCGTATTAATTAAATACCTAATTGTTTACAACGCTTTTATAAATTTTTGTAAATAATTTTGTTTAAATTCGTTCTCATTATAAATTTATTCAGAATAACAGTTAAATAAGAATACATGATTTGCGTTACTTTGTCATAAGAATTAAAAATATCGAGCAGATTGGTCATTAATATTTAATTGTTTCAATCGAAATGTGTAAATCTTGAATTAATTAGGATGTTTTGCAAAGAACTCTCCCATCAGGTGGCGTACTGATCGTTGGTAAAAAATGTACATGTATCTATACATAAAAATAATACGTGAAGTCCGTCCGAGGTCTGCCCGTAATTATATTCATGTTGTTTCTTTATTTTGCACGTTTTGTTTTCACGCGGATACGAACATGTATACTACACACAAGTAGCATAATATGCGTTGGTGCCGCCATTTCTTTAACCAACTATCAGTACACCACCTACAAAAAATTTCTTTGCAAAACATCCTAATGTGCTAAAATATACCTATACCAAAAATTTGGATTACCAGAAACAGTCGAATATATTTTAGAATTTTGGGCGTGTCGAATTTGGGGAGGTCCTCCTAAACACATATTATACTTTATCAAAGATATTATGTATATTATAATATATAATAAAGAATGACCCAATAGAAAAAGCGAAAAGAATTTTCTTTCGCCATCCCCTAGTTCAACCAATAACTCAAAAAGAGCAAAGCTCCCGTATTTTATTAAGTACCGATCATCAAAAACCTCGTAACAAACAGCCCAATTGAGAACGAGAAAAAAGAATCAATCTCTCGATCGGTCGAAATTTGTTATCGATAAACATCTCCGCGACGCGCTATAAAAAAAAGCTACCACAGAATCGACTCCGGGAGATCGACTTTCCCCTCATGTACCATCGGTTATTTGGCAAATGATCGTCCCCGATATTTCATCTGGCAAAAGCCATCGCGCTTGCGCGCATATCGGCAAACAAGGTAATAGGCGCACGACAGCCGCCGCCAACACAAACACACTGCACGGACGCACACAAACAACGAACGAACCAACTGTACGGGAGCCCCCCCCCCCCGCGTATATAAGTATAATACAGAAGGGAGCGTGCACGGAGAGAGTGGTATAAGTGTAGTCATGCGTGGGAATAAACATTTTTTCTCCTCGATCGGACGTTTAAGATCGCGCCGATAAGCGCGCTCGATCCAAATCGTACGGTATGTCTGCAGCCCGTGGGACTTTTCTCCTCTCTCGACTTTCCATATCTAAGGGTCAATGGGCCATTTATCCGAAGGCGTAACGCGCCGCAATTTGATTCGCATCCTTCGCCAAAGCCGTATTCCCCCTTTCCTATACGCAGTATAGATATATCCATATATCTACCCTCGGTCGAGGGTTATAGAAGGGGGATGAAGGCTTAATGCCGTCTCGTTAAGATAAGGAGAAGATAGCGCGAGGAGTGGAACGCGGAGGGGAGAGACAAGGAAAAGGAACAGAGCGATCCGTGAAAAGTTTTCCAGAGTGTCGCGAGCCCCTGACCTTCCGCTGCGCGCGCGCGCGCGCGCTCCAAGTTTACAGCGAGGCGCGCCCGTCGCCGGCACGCGATGCAGAAGAGTATAGAAGTCGCGCCGAAAAGTTTGCGGTTGTTCTCCTTTTTTTTAGTGCTCGGTGGCTTCTTTTTCCTTTTTCTACTTTTTCTTCTTAACAGTTGAGAGCGACATTCGATGGCCGTGCACCGCTAACTTCTTTCGAAAGGGGGAATTAAGTTGCGTTTAGCTAAGTTGCCGAGAGCGCGCGTTTGTCTTGATAGGTTTCTAAGTTCTGGCGAGATTGCTGAGGTCGAGAACGATTTATCAGGGAGGCTTCTTGACAAGAGAGTTTCAGGACGTGAGCAGCTGGCTTTTCCGCGCCCGTATTGATTCTTTTGCAGCTGCAGTTTGAAGGAGGAGAGAACGTGTAATACAAACTAATTCACTGACAAAACTATTCCTACGCTGATACTGATTCTGAGTTATAAAACTGCAGATAGATTTAGTATCAATTACAAAAATCTTCATTAGTTTGTTTTAAATTCCGAAAATCATAATCTATTATATAATTATAAAGCCGTTTAAATAGTATTAGGCATTATAATTAGTCAATATTATTGATCACTATTATTTTTTTTATTCAATAGTTTGTTTCTAATACGGCGGAAACTTATCGTAATCTTGCAAAATTTTAACGACATTTAAACAATATCCATTACGATCATTTAAATGTTGAAATGTTGCTATAATTGAATAGCTTTGATGGGTGATTTACATTTGTCAAACTTGATTCTATCGCTGCACATCTCACAAAAAGAAACGTAACTCTAGTAGATGAAAATTATTTTAGTTACGTTTTTATTTTTCATTGTACCTTACTTTATTTCATTAATACAAATAAAAATATGAATATTTATAATACTAGGTATCACTCATGTACATTTCTTAATGAATCAATGAGACAATTTTTTGCTTGCACATAAGGAAATTTATTTTAATGATTTATTGAAATCGATCTTTTTCAATTCGGTCCGTGCATGAAATTTTTATATTTCTAGATTAAACGCTATATTCTCTGTGAAACTACACTGTTATAATCATGCTTATAGTGACGTCACACTTACTTTAATAAGCTATAACTTCTTTGGATTTTAATTTTTTTTAATTCAAAAAAATTAAGAAGTTGGCTAATGTTTTTTATCAAAATCATGGATACTGCTGAAAACAAAATAGTTTCATACAATTACATAATTCACATTATAAGTAAAAATAACGTTTACAATATTCAAATCATTATTAAGACATTTACTAACTTTCCAACAATCTTTACTTGGAGAACAAATAACTGACGCATCGAATGCACCACAACCTTAAACGCTCTAACAAATTGCCCGTGTCTTAAGACAAATATCCAGACAACTATACGCTTCTAACAAGCTTCAATATATATCCGCTTAATAAAGCCATATTGGCCGGGCTCGGTGTGGAGATAGTACAACAAGCAGAGCTCTCTCTCTCTCTCTCTCGCGTCTGCGCGCCTTGGGAACTTGACCCTAAAACGCCACGATAGACCGCTCGGCTAAATTCAAAATATGCCACGCGCGCGCATTCCGCGAGCTTTGGCTACTCTCTCTCTCTCTCTCTCTCTTTCTCTCTCTCTCTCTCTCTCTCTCTATCTCTCTCTCTCTCTCTTTTTCTCAAGGGCGGCAGTGCACGACTTCAGATTCATAAACCTGCACATGCTCGCGCACAAACACCATATTATATACCTACATACCACGCTATATATTCATGTATATTGATTGGGGCGCCAACAGCAGCAGCAAGTGGCCTTATCTTGCCGTCCGATCGCCGCCCGTTGTCGCGCGTTATACGCGCCTTCAAATTATACGCGGCGATAACCCGAGCGCCGAGCTTTTATCCAGCTTTATACGTATACCGACTTAACGCCGTGAGAGAAAGTTCTTAACGTTAATTCGAAGCCCGTTGGTGGCGGCTGCACCGGTGCAATTTTATTTCTTACCGCGGACCACTGCTGCAGTGACACCACGAGTTAAGAGTAACACGATGGCTCTGCAACCCTCTTTTTACGGCTCCTTTTTCGCCTGTTTTTATGATTTTGTTACGTTTCCGCGCTGCGACGCGCCCTCCCCAGCGCCTGCGATGGAAGTGTGCCTGCTTTACGATCCTGCGGAGGGCGAATCGATGCGCGCTATGCATAATAATTTTATGCGCGTTTCTCAAAGCTGCTTGAGATTCATTTTAGTTTTTTATTTTCATTTTACGAGGGAATGATTATTGGCCGACGGGAATGTGCGAATATTACCGGAAGTCGGTGCTACCGTGGGACCCAGGTTTTAAGCCATGAAATGGGAAATAAAAGTGTGGGCAGTAAAATTTTATACGTAATAACACTGTAAATTTTTAAAAAGTAATTTCTTATTATATTTGTGTTGTAAAAAAGTGAGCCTGGCACTCGTCTAGCTCATAAAGATCGGCGGAAGTCTGGCTATGGTTACTATGCCAGACTTTTATCAGTAATTGTGAAACAAGAACATCATGACATTCGCCAGATCTGCAGTAACCCAATTCTTTGACTCCTATTCAATGAGAGTTCAACTTTTGCTCATAATTGTATAGTATTAAATAATACCAAATTATTAAATGCCATCTGAAATATGTCAATCGAATGACATTTTTAAATACAGTTTCCTTGTGACCTTACATTACCACGAAATCAAGACACAAATCTTTATGCTAGCAACGAATCATTTATAGCAAATATCAAGCGACTTGTTTCTTAAGAATGAGTGCTTTACAGGTACAGTTTTTCATTAACTATATAAATAATTCGAGTAGAATAATTCTAAATACACGAATCCTTATAATTATGAATAATTCCTTTCTAATCACACTAATTATTTGTATTAATTTCCTATGCAATACAATAAATACTAAATTTCTAATAATCTTCTGATTATTAGTAAGTTGACTGCACTTTCAACGAGCATGCCAATCTATTTGGAAAAACCAAAGAAAATCAATGCCACACCCCCAGCCATGAGACACGTAAAAAACCTCCTGCTCGAGATTAATAAAGTAGCGCGCTCGCGGCTGCTCTAGCTCTGCGTCAAAGCTCCTTTAAAAAGAAAAGGAAGAAAGCTCGCGGTGCCACGGCAGGACACGACGAAAAAGGTAGAGCTTTACAGCGCAGCTCCCTTATTGAAGTCGTGAAAAAGCAATCGACTCGCGGCCCCCTTCCGCTCTCCCGCCTCCGCGCTCTATACGACTGAAACTTCAATCGCCGCGCGAGAGAAGGCAATCGACGCTAGCTCTGCTCTCTCTCTCTCTCTCTCTCTCTCTCTCTCTCTCTCTCTCTCTCTCTCTCTCTCTCTCTCTCTCTCTCTCTCTCTTTCGCTACGTCCTCGTCCTCAGCTCGTGTTGTGCCGGCTGCGTATTAGTCCGATACACAATTTCGACTGGAGCGATGCGGCAGCAACAGCAGCAGGTATACGAGTGCGCGTCTCCGAATAGGCCCCGACAGACTCGGAAAAATAACGTACAACAGATACAGACGGACTTTGACCGGGAAGAGCGCCCTACACGCGCAATCGATTAAACGTCGGCGCCTCGCGTCTATACGTACGTGCCTTGCCGCTCGAATAAGTTAAATAATCTCGTGAGTATACACACGCGCACGGCTTCTGCAGTGGCAGCAGTAGTACAGAAGCTAAGCGTCCGGCCACGGAGGAGCAGCAGCGGACGATACGATCAAATATAGCGAAATGAGTGTTTGCTCGAGAGAGAGAGAGAGAGAGAGAGAGAGAGAGAGAGAGAGAGAGAGAGAGAGAGAGAGAAATATCCGCAGTGGACCGAGCGAGTATAAGAGAGAGCGAAGGCCCGTCAGCGGAGATTGTGCGCTATCGACCCTATATATACGCTCGCGCTCGTTTTCTCTCACTACTGCAGTATATAGAGCTGGAGTGCAGTAGCAGCAGCAGCAGCAGCAGCCTCTTTTCCTCTGCATTTTTATTTCACCGATCTTTACCGTCCTTTTTATGTGTATATACCTACGCGCGCGTACAGCGGCGGGCCCACGAGCTTTCTTGGCTCTGCGATGCACGCTGCGAGGCGGACGTACGGCTACTGTATTATGTAAACTTACGTTATGCAGCGCACACGAGTAAATATTCATGAGCGCGGATGTATTTAGATTTTTATTGGATTTCCGACGGAGCCGAATTTTCGTGGCTTTTGGAGGGAGGCTTCGAGGGCGGAATCAGTAGCCCTGTTTGTTTTAAGGAAGGGTTTGTTCGATTATTTTACTGTCCGTTATAAGGTCACATTGTGGCACGTATTACATTTTTTTATACAACATTGATACTTTATTTATAATTATAGTAATACCTTAGAGCGGGATATTTTGCGGACCACTCTACTAGAATGAGTATAGTGGTTCAAGACACCCAGCTTATCCATGATCCCTGCTCTATAATACGGAAGAATACAATAACATTTACTTTTTGATCGGCAATCGTGTAGATAGTAAAGATTCTAAGCCGTCGTATATTTATTTTTGTATTTTAAAATTAAAACTAAATAAAAACTCCAGAAATTTACAAGATATACTGTAAACTATTTACAAGAATCTACTGTTAACTAAATATCTATAGTCTTCCCTATTTAGTTGTCTTTACATATTTATATTTTGCAAAACCTTTAATTATTTTGAATAAATGTGTAAGATTTTCAAATTACAAACCGTGTTTTATTTAAAATGCATGGAGGTTTATATATTTTAAACAAACTATCACGATAAAATTTTGCCAAGAAATGGTCGTATTACATTGAACCGTGGGAGAGTTGATGCATTTAGACGTAAGGGACTTTTGAATTCGAGGTCGAATAAATCGAGTGATTTGACGTGGATTCAGTCCTTGCCGGAGATATGAAAAAGGATTCCCCAAGATACGAATTCAATGTGAAGGACTATCGTTCAGAATTCTACGGATAGAAATAGGATTTCTCGTGAAGAATATTACGGGCCTATTTATTATTCATTTTAATATAAATTTTACAGAAAAAATAATCATCCAATTTGATAAGTGTTATAAATATCGTATAACGATTTGAATATTTGTAATATACAAATCAAATGAATATTTTGTAAGGAAAACAGTATTTGAAAATTATATTATTTTAGTTGCAATGCCAAAAATAATGCGTCGGAATTATTTATTTGATTGGCTAATGTCATGAATGTTCAAAGTATTGATATATAAAAATTTCGTATTATCGCCTTTGCGCATTGTCAGCATTATGTTGTATATTGTAATTTATAACATTTTGCTGTTTATTTCTTATGTATATCAAAACTAAAAATTTTAAATTGTTTTCTTTCGAAGTAGCACAACTCTAAAGTATCCACAAACATAATACAAATCTGATGGGCTGCACAAACAATGTATTGACCAATAAAAAAAGAATAATAGTTAATCGTCCTAACGTTTCATTGATTAAAGAAAGATTTATTAATATTTCTACCTCCAAACCAAAATTCCCCAGCTGTTAAAAATCGCTAGATTTCCTTTTCCCCTTTATGATGCTTTTTTAGTTAACATACAGTGGCTGCCCCATAACCACGTTTGATTTCTCCGCACTGGGCAAGGGTACGAACGAGCGAACAAGCGCATGTATGTATACGCGCACTCTTTTCAGTCGGTAAATCCGTTCGATATTCGCGGCCGAAACGCAAAAAATATCCCGCTCTCGTTCTCCTCGATTCCTCCGGTGGCTTAAAGCTTAATTGTCGCTCTGCAGCGCTGCGCACTGTGCATAGTTCTCCCGGGGGTCGAAAATAGCGCGCCGCACCGCCGAGGGGTTCGGGGGAATCAAGCTCCCAAAACGAATCGAGATGTCGAAAAGGCGATTTTCGGATATTTCATCGCGTTACGCGGAGCATGCAGTGGTAGTATACAGTTTCGTGTCCACGCTTGATATAGACGGCCGTTGGTAGCTGGAACGTTTGCGTGTGCTCCATTTTCGTCGTGACTCGCTCGTTACTGTTCAAATGTCCTATATTGATATTGTTTCCCATTCGAGCTCGAGATTTTTGTTTTCTGTCCGCTACTCACTTCGCGCAATACCAAGTTTTTAACGAAACGTTACTTTCGGAGAGCGGTTTAGATTGGAGAGAGTAATTTTCGATCGAAATGCAGGCTATGTGGATAAATGAAACGTGAAAGCTTGCGCATACAAAAGACATTTACTTAACTTGTAATAGTAATGATGATTGAACGTTCACAATCAACAGCTTGCGAACGTGGTATGAAGAATATTTGATATTTGCGTGACCATAAATCTATCGTTCATCTTTGATTAGAGCAATCCATGAACTATACAAAAACATATTTTGAATGCCGAATTTAAAAGTGCTTCTTATTTAGTTTTTATTTCGAAGAAAACAATACTCGATGGTAACTCTAATTAAAATAAAAAATTTAATTTATAAAAAAATAAAAATTTATTTTCGTTGTAATGCATAAGATTCGTATATATTTAGGTATATCCCGTGAAATCGATAGAATTAGGTTTTTACTTAAAAATGAAAGTTGTACATTTCGTACAAAAGTCTTAAATCCGATTAATTTTTCATCAAGCTGACTATAAGTAAATAATTTAAGGATTTACACAAGCTTGAGGATTATGTTTTATGCAGCTGCGAAAAATTCGTTGAGCTTTAAACTGGAACTACCTAAGAGTAAATGCCCAATTCTCCGTAGTCTAAATAAACTATTAAAGACACTTAACTAAACCGATTAGCCCCGAAATCCAGCGCATTATTTGGCTCAAGAGGCGCGCGCGGGGGGCTGCAGCAAGCCGACAGCTTGAACAATAAAGTTTTCGAGAAATCGAAATAGCGCAGCCGGCACGCCGGAAACGCGATCCGAAAACTTTTCCGCGCGCTACTCGTGCAGCAAACGAAAAAGAAGCGCGGCCCGCGTGCAATGGACCGGGGCTCTCGAGAGTAAAATTTCAGCTCAAAAACCAAGCCACGTAGAAACAAAGGCGGAGAGCTAGCTGCACTGCAGAGAAAGAGAGAAGGCGGAAAGACCCTTCTTCTCCTGCGTCAAAAGCTGAAAAGGCTCTCTTCCACTCGACGCTAGACTGCGCCGCTGCACGCGGCCGAACGACGAAAAAGAAGGCCCAGAGAGTGGAACTGGAAGCGATAGCGCGCGTCTGCTGCACAACGAAAGAGTACAGAGAGAGAGAGAGAGAGAGATAGAGCGCAGAAGAAGAACAAGTAGAAGAAGGAGAATGTCGAAAAGAAGGAGGTGGGCCGCCTTCGCTGTACTCTAAAGTATGCGCATGCTTATAGAGAAAGTTTTTTCCCCACAGATCGAATAGCGGTTTCACACCTGCCTCGTTCGATCTCGTCGGCGCGCTGCTGCCGCTGCCGCCACTGATGCTGCATCGCAGCCGCTTACGTATACGCGGGAATTAAATCAACCGAGGGGTCTTTGCTATATAGGCAGTGCCGCACAGTCGTGTGGGTTTATAACCGATCGGCTTCGAGCCATCGCCGGACAGACGAGAAATAAAAAAGGTATATGGGAAGAGCAGGAGAGAGGGAGATGAGAGAGGAAAAAAAATACGGGAGAGAAGATCGCAGGGACCGATGTCGGCTTTTTCCACGCTCCGATACTTTCTTTTGTAACGCTGCGGTATTTTTCTTTTCTCTTTTGTCAGCGCGTTTGTTTTTACTGGATAATGTGCTTATTCCAGTGGGTAAACAAGACTGTGCAATTTGTACATTTTGGTACATTCTATAGCTTGGAGCTTGAGATTAAACAAATAGAATAAAAACTACATTTTTTGGAACTTATGCTACAACTTTATAATTGTTAAGCAACATACTTCTAGTCATACTTTACTTTTTATTCAATGGGCTGCGCTACTGTGAATCTTTTTGTGAAGTGAGAAATATAAAAAGCCTTAATTGAAAGACGAAGAACAAGTAACAAACTTTTTTAAAGTGATAAGTTTTAAATCAAGCATAACAAATGGCAAAAGTTAAAATTATTGTTCCACTCAGGGATTGAAACTTTTCAGAGAATATAAGTCAATAATTATAACATTCTAGTGTACAGATATCCTATTTGTTTTTACCTAATAACAAATATAACGAATGCAAAGCAATAGCCGAAGCGTACCTGTGATAATAATTGCATTAACTTTTTTGTGTTGTTCATTTATAAATAGCCTATTATTTAATGCACGCGTCAAGTCGGAGAATCCATAAACCTGTTAACGATCCCAAAGGTAACAACTCAGTGCTTGTTATATGGATATTTTCAATAAATAATTCATAATAAACGGTAATTTTAAGTGAAATTATTCCTGCTTACAACTACACCATTTAACAGAAGTATAATTAACGTAATCTTTTATTGATTGTCGGCAAGAAGTCATTGTGCTTACAATGATCATTTATAATGAATAATTCAATAAAAATATTAAAATAACAAAAACTGAGCTCTTTGGGCTCTCCTATGTTGAGTCTAGCAGGAGCATATAGTTAAAGTTAGGATAAAAATAAACTAAATAAATTGAGCCCTTTAAAATTAAATGTAGTGTAGAGAATTTACTCGTGGTTCCAAGTCTTACGCTGATTAATAGTTAACGGAGACAGTCGAAGAAAAAAAAGAAGAAGAAACACATTAACGTCTTGTACAAGCGTATGCGTAAGCGACAGTTAACAAAACTTGTCGAAAATAAAGAAGATTAAACTGAAGTGTTGATGTACTAAAAACTTTAACATCGATTTATGAAAGTTCTTCATCAAGTTCGCGCGCCTGCAGTCGCACCGCAAGACAATTTTAAATCACCGCTGGCCCCTCTCTTGCCACCCCTCGCGACACGATACAAATAACCCATCGCATCCTACAAATCACCTCTTCCAAAATACACCGTCGCATCCCTCCACACATATACCTATGCAGTACTACTACTACTACTGCCAAGCGATACTCTGAAAAGCAGATCGGGCACAAAGAAGTTAAAAATCTCGAAATACCGGCGCAGCCCAGAGATCGCCGGAGCTCAAAGTATCAGGTATACCCAATCTCAAGTGAAGGAAGAGAAAAAAGAATAAAAAGAATAGGAGGTGTTCGTCGGGCTACCGCAGTGCTCGACCTAGAGCTATAGCGAAGGAGATTTCAGAAAAAGCGAGGAAACAGCTGCCGCGGAGCAAGGCTGGACCGACTTGTGCGATTCGGCGTACAGATAGAGCGGTTAGCGGTCTTTTTCTCTCTCTCTTTCCCTCTCGAAGCTCGAGAGATGAGTATCTCTGAAAATAGGATCTCGGCGGTGGCGGCGCATTGTGCAGTCCCTCCGAGTGTGTACGAGCCTACGGTCCTATATTTATACGCGCGCACAGCACGACGATTACTACGAGTGCAGCAGCGTCGTCGTTGAGGGAAGGCGGCGACCGCGAGCCGCGCCTCGAGAAAAATCTAAGGCCTCGTTTGCTCGCTCCTAATACGATTCGTGTATATACATCGTGCACCGCGCCACGCGCCCGACCAATTCGCGTATATTATGGTCTCTTTTTACTCTCCCTCGTTCCTTCGGCGCGCTTCTTTTTTGTATTTCTTGCGCGGCCGCAAATGCCAATCAGGGATCCAGTGCTGCAGCAGCCCGCCTACTGCGCGTGCTGTTATATCCGGAGGGAGGAGGTAGCAGCGCGTGGTGTACTTCCGCCAATTTTTTCTCTCCCCTCTCTTTCTTTTTCTTTCGCCGCGCTACTTTTGCTTCTGCTGCTTCTGCTGCTGCTGCTGCTTCTTCTTCTTCTGCTACTGTTGCTGCTGCTGCGTCGGGAAGTGGAGCGAGGGACAAAAAAGTTGCGACGGAAGTGCGCGCGCGCGTCTATAGAAAGCCGCGGTGGCGGAGGAGCTTATTGTGCAGCCCTATACTCGGCCTTTTTGGTGAGAGGGGTTTTCATGCGGTTTTCCCTAATCTTTTGTGTGTGTAAATGTATGTGTATAAGGGGGAATATTGTAACAGGGAAGATGCGCCCGAGGAAAATATTAAATTAAAATTTTGGTGAATGCGACGCCTGCGCGCGGATTTTCTTGTTGGCGGGATGAGGTTGCCGCTTCCTTTTTTTTCATAAGGATCTTTTAATGGGGCCTGGGCCTATGTGATTTATTTACGTTAACGCCATGATTTACAAAGGAGACGATGACTTGATTTATAATATATTTGATAACGACGGTGTTATAGTATCATCATTATGGTGATAAAGCGACTTTTAACAAAATTTTTATTGAAATCCTTAACCATGTACGAAAAACCTACGTTTCTACCCTTGCCATTGTGTTCTTCTCTTTTCTTTAATATGCATATTTGTAAAAATGGTGTCAAAATCAAAGGGGGAAATGTTTATTTACCGATTTATACTTTAGCATCTGTGTCTCTGTACCTTTATTCAGCTTTATCATTTGTCACATTGATGTATTCACTCACGTATGTTTGTTGTCTCTTAGACGTTCTTTTTTATGTGAATAAAAATACTATATATTAAAACTCTATAGCTGCAACAAAAAAAGAATGAAAAAATAAACAAATTCGAAAAGCCAAAACATCAAACGCAACTTGTTTCAAAAATAAATTTGTTTTAACATCGATATATCACCTAAGTCCTTTTTTCGAAAGCACGACGCAGCTATTTTCAATCGTGTATCGTGAAGAAAGCGGCAATCGAGAGGCAAGGCATTTATATTTCCAAACGGCGCTGTGGAAAGTGTCGAGCACTGCCGGAGACAGACTATTAGTCTACGTAAGAGATATTTTTCGATTGTTTATGTGATATTTTTTTTAACTTTGACTTTTGAAGTCATAAATATTTTTTATAATTCAAATTTCATTAAAAAAGTAATTAAATTTAACATTCTATCGGTAACAACTTCTTTACAAAATCGTTGGATTTATGACTTTAAATTTTCATTTCATTTAAAAGAATTAATCTTCGCAATTAACAATGTTAAGCGATCTTTGTGAAAGCATTACAAAGACAGGTCAAAAACTGTATTTCCCTACACGTCTAGGCACTTTAGGCAAATAGAAAGAGAAATAATACCACAAAAACACAAAGAGAGGGAGGGCACAAGAGAGAGAGAGAACGTTAAAGCTCGTGTATATGTACAGCCAGGACAGCGTCATGACTCAGATGAGGATTAGCGATTAGCCTGGAGATGATCTTTGTTGCTCGGCAAACTCGCGAAACTTCCACGTGGCTCTTCGTTTTCGCTTGAATGCATCGCTGCTTTTGCTGTATTTCTTTTTTCCGTAGCTCATTTCCCTCGAAAGGTATATCTTCCGCTTTCCTCAATCGGTCATTTTGATAGGAGAAGCTCGTTAGAGAAAATAATAAATACGAGCGTTCGTTATTTCTAAATTCCTCGTTCAGTTTGTAAAGCACGAGGAAGTGCACGAAACAAAAGTATCAAACGAGCCGTAATGAAGGGAAGGAAATTGTACCGAAGGGAAAGATAACGCGGAGGAATATACAGGAAAGAGATGAGATAGGGAGATAAGATTTCCTAATGAGTCTAAAGATACTGTGTTCTTTAAGGACGTTATGTCTTCATTAAGAAAACTAGGCAGTCCACAATTATTAATCACGCTGTATTTCGCGTAATTGAAATTTAATGTACACCTATTTCAATTCTAAAAGATATATGATGTTTTTAAAATACTTCCGTATTTTAATGGGATTGACTATTCAAATGAAAATTTCTGTATAAATTATCTCTGAAAATGTTCTACATTTTTTTCTACGTAACAAGTTGCTCAAACCCACTATTTTTAAATTTTAATTGACATTCTATTCGAAGAAAGATTCCCACGACTCTATTTAAAGACATCGATAGTTGTGCACAAAACGCCTTATAAAAATTTCACCCGCAAGTTCTTTCTCTTACATCAACGACAATTACGTGCGCGCGATGTTGATTTACACCGATCTATTATTCACATCGTAACAAACCGCTTTATCATTCCAATTAAAAGATAATTAAGTTACACAGGCCCTACATACAATTCCATAGCAGCGTATCTCAGAGACTTGGCTATAGACCCATCTATAGCCCTATATACACACAGCCTAGCAGCAGACAAAAGTGAAGAGCCGCGTCGTAGAAAGACATAAAAAGTTAGCAGCTTGCCTCTCTTTCTCTCACTTTTCCTTCTCTGCAGAAAAAAAAATCCCGCGCAAAAAAGTTCTCGTAGCTACGACTACCGCGACCTATTCGCTCTTCATCTCTCTCTCTCTCACTCGCTCTTTCTCTCACTCTGAGGCGCCAGGACAATTCGCCGCGCTCCGAAACTCCGCTGCAGAGAAGAGAAGAGCTTGCTTGCTGCGCAAGAGGGAGGAGAGAGCGAGATAGAAGTCTCGAGCGAGCGCGGCCACCTATAAATTATGCGTACAGTGGGAATAACATGGTAATTACAACACCATCTGCATGGCCGTGCGTACCTAATTTATCATTATTATTAATGCATAACGCGGTCTAGAGAGAGAGAGAGAGAAAGAGAGAGAGAGAGAGAGCCGCGCTCACGTTACACCTATAAGGCCGTGTGCAGCAGCTCTCATCTTTGTAATTGCAAATGAACGAAACGAAGCGCGAATAGCACTCGCGAGCGATTCGCCTTCCATCCTCGGAAAATCCGTGCCTCGTGTAGGTGCATATATATACACGTAACGAAATTAATGCGCAGACGGGGCAAATAACGAGTTGTGTTTACCCTCGAGTTTTGCTGAGGAATTCCTGCGACACCGACACTTCAAAGTGAGTATACCTATATTGCACAGCCCAGCGCAGCCTTTGCCGAACATTTAGAATATTTGCGGCGAGGATCGCACGGGCGCATGCGCCTGACAGCAGCGCATCAGCGAGGGAGGAGGGACTTTTGAGTCGCGCGAGCCATGTTCGTTAATTAAGGCATCGACGAGGGGCGCCGATATGCACTCGACGCTGGCGCTGTATAGTTCGCTCCCCTCGATCCTCCTTGACTGTGCTCTTGTGCCTCCTCTGCCTCCGATACTTCTGCGCTTCTTCCTCACTTCTTTTTGACACGTCGCGTGTCTCGTCCTCTGCGGGTGTATATATGTATAGCGTGTCTGATTGTTGGACTTTTGTGGAGGTTCTTTGCCTGCAAATCAGGCATGCCGAAGAAAATTTTTGTTATAGCTTTTTAACATCGGGTAATATCTTAGAAACAATATATATATATATATATATATATATATATATATATATATATATATATATATATATATATATATATATATATATATATATATAAGAAGTGTACTTCATGAAATTAAAAACAAATGATACAAACATTATTCCATGGTTGTGTCATTTCTTCTTTAGGATATATATTGACTACTAAAAATAATTTGCTCAAAATTTTTAATCACTTTTATTTTTTATTTACTATTAATGTTTAAAGTCGCATTGTATTCCTTAAATAGTTGATTATAAAACGCCTTTAAAAAATTAAAATTATTCATGTGTAAAAAGAAAATGCTAATCGCTAATTGATACCAGTTTTGAAACGATTAGCTTTTACTTCTTTCGCGTTAATGCATTGAGAATTTCTTCAAGGCAATTTTATAGTAAACTATTCAAGGAGCGAGATAATATCTAAAACGATAACGAATAGAAAATAAAAGATATTAACAGTTTCAACGGCATAATTTCATTAAAAGTATTGTTTTTTATTTGACGTAGAACGTTTTCTTTACATAATATTAATATATTGTCCCTGATATTACCCAATCTTGATAAACTATACTACAAATATTATTTTGATAGCTGATTTACAAGTAAAGAACCTCCGTAAACTTAGGCTTATACCGATTTTGAATTTAATTTGTTAAAAATGTCAAAAATACTCTTTGATACGTGAAATGGATTCGGCAGAATTAATTAATCAATTCTCTAATTGAAATTGTGCTTAAAAGTTAAAATTGTATGTATGCTACAAAAATATCAATTTATTCTAGACATATTTTGATATTTAATAACCTAAAATTAATAGAAGGTAATTTATCAAGTATAGTTTTTAAAAATTAATATTAAATTTTAGATAAATAACTGAATGTGAGTTAATAATAATTCAAATATGTCAGAAGCAAATTGATACTTCTTATATTTGTTGAATTCATTAAGCAAAATTTAGGGTTTCGATAGTCATCAGAGGATGGTTTTAATATTACTTTTATCTAATTTATTTTAAATATCTAAAAAAGCTAAGCTTATTTAATACATCATCGTGATTTCTCTTTTTTTATAGGGCTGGGTTCTAGCGGTATTGATTAGGTACGTTGCTATGGTACATTACCGTTTTATACGCATTTTTTATATTACGGCTTATTGAAGGATGGTGTTTTCGCCTTAGAGATATGTCAACGCTGTAGGCATATATCGACAGATTCGACTAGCTTTCACTAAAGATGATTGATTATTGCTGAACACGGATTTTGAATCTGATTTTAATTTTAAAATGTGCCGACGGAAATTACATTACACGCTTCCTGAATGAACTATAAAAGGGTTGCTATATACATTTTAAGGTTGAAATAAACGATTGGTTTACATTAATAGTCCCGCTTTTTTAACTTTTTTAGTTGAATAATTGTTTAATAATTTTATAATAAAAATAGTCGTTAATATATGAGCGTCAATACGAAGCTAATAATGTAAGTTTTAAAAGTACTATTAATAGATAATTAGAAATTTTTCTCTTGAGAAAAGTTGACGTGAAAGAGCTTCTGTTATTTTAGTTCGAATTAAATCGTTATTAAAAGAAATGACTTGTATTTTCGATGATCCGCGCTTATGAAAGATGGAAAAATATTATTGAATATGCCACTTTAGATCCCATCAGAATGAATTATAGCCCTTCAAGAGTAAAAATTTTCCTACTTAATCCCTGTCATCGTCGCTAAAAAAATATCCGTAAAACATAATCTCGCTTACCGCTGGTGAACGCCGGGTTTCAAAACTTATATTCTCTCCCTTCCTCCCTACTGTACTCCAAATCTTCCTGTCAAACGCATTTTGTCTTAAAATCCACACCGAGTCGGATTTTCGCGCTCTGTTATCACTTCAGAGGAACATAAGAAGAACAACTCATCATGGCTTTATTTTTTGAGCTTCTGGATTAGCCTTACTGCTGATGAAACAAGCATCAAAGAACAAAACAATGCAGAAATAAAAAAAAATAATCTATTATTATGTATTTGAATTGTAGAACAATTTTTAAAACCTTTTTAAGTTTATTACATTATATTATTATAATGCTCTACATTTATTTACAAATTTCATAATTTTTACTTTCAATTGGGTTGGATTTTATTTTGAGCGTCATTAAATGTAACCTTAACATGGGTATCAAAAGAAAGAAAAATGTAAAAAAAGTAACCTAGATTTTAAAACGAGAAAAAATGCAGTATTCGCGTAATAAATGACAGTTAGAGTAGCGTAAAAATGTCATGAGTACGAAAAGCACGTACGAGTTAAAAAATTAAAATCAAAATTCTTCTTTGTAAATGGTTTTATTTTAATATCATATATTTTGAATTATATTTATACCACAATAAATATATATCTTTCTACATAATCATATACATATTTAATTAAATTGAATGTATTAATATTCATTTTTGATGAAAATAGTTATAAAAAGAAGTCAAATACCGTATTTTACAAAATTATAAAACTTCTTTCGGCAGCATCATATCTATAAATACCAAACTGTGTTGTGTTAAGACTTAATTTATTTTTGCAGTATCAAGAATCAACAACTCAATAAAATAAAATTTGGTATAAGTCTAAGAGTTTCTAATAAAACTGAACGATATCAACTAAGAATGTTGCAGGAGAGAAAAAAAGAAGAAAGGAAGAACCGTTAATTTAAAACCCACGAAATCGCGCTCATCTCTGGCTAGAAAGCCAGGCCATAGCGACTGGGCCGTAAAAACCGTGTAATAAAGCAAGGCGTGAAAAGAGAGAGAAAGAGAGAGAGAGAGAGAGAGAGAGAGAGAGAGAGAGAGAGAGAGAGCGAGAAAGAGAGAAAGCAAGAGCAAAGAGAAAAGGGTATATACAGCCCACAGAGCGCAGCAACACTTAAAACACGCTCGGCGACCCGGCGTAGCACAGCTCGGCTCCGAAACCTATCTCTCGTCCGAACACCTTCAACCAGACGAGGGCGAAAACCCACAGGCAGCGGGAACAGCAGCTCTTCTTTCTCCTCCTGCCCGAGAAGCTCCACATCCACGCGCACACACTTTCACTCGCACATAAGTGAGTGTCGCGGTAATACGTGTCATATCAGCGCGGGGAGACCCCCTATATAAAATAAAACACCGCTCGGGGCTTGCGCGAGGTACGCGCGGAAAGGCAGAAAATGCTTTTAGAAGAGTACAGTCGCGCCTTGCTCACCTGGCGGTACAATAAAGGTACCTAGAACGCACGGCGCGCCGATTACGCGGGTCAACGATTCACGCGAGTCGCGCAGCGCAGTTCCTCTATTTCGCTCGGCTTGTCGTCGACTTATTCTCGAATCGCTTCGCAGTCTGTTTCTGGCGCGTCGCTCCTTTTTTTTTGGAGGGGCAGAGGGTTTTTGCTCTCTTTCGGCCAGACGAGTCTCCCGGAAAATTAAGCCGCTCGCGAGCAGCTCGTCGTTGAATGCCGGTATACACGGGGGTTATGTATACGGACGAGGGATTTATACGAGCGCGCGCGGGGTGAGAAAATAACGAGTTGACGAGTGCCACGACGGTTCATTGTAGTGCGTGCTGTAATGAAGTTTGAGATGGAATAGCCCGGCTTGAGGGTTTACATGGTTTCGCCTGTATATTTTCGGTGAAAGCAAGTTAGAGCGCTGCTGTCTCAGGAGAATTTTATTTAAATAACGCAAAAATAACGTGATTAGCAAAGAGTACATTTTCAGGTGGAGAATGATGCAACGAACAATACGTAAACATGTATCAGAAAGTTCTGCAGTTTAAAGCTTGAGACAAGGCAATTTTCTCTATGAATTCCTGAAGAGTATTTTTATGTCTAAGAAAACTAGTTTAATGCGAAGAGATAGTACGTTCTTTGAAAGAGATCAAATACGTATAAAAGAGCCTGCAAGCTAATAAATAATCTTTGAAAATAGCCATTATTTACAACCAGGTAGTCGTAAATTATTAGCAGAGTAAAGCAAGTGGTGGTTGACAATCGACCGCAAAAATTAAATAGTTTATGATAGTAATAAAATATACGTTTCATAATAAAACAACTTGAAACAGCCAAATTTTAGATTGCCGAGTATCATTAAAATCTCACTAAAAACCAAATTAGTTGTATTTAATTCAGGAATGTGGCCGAAATGAAATGGAATGTTAAAATAATTTTAATCACTTCATACTTTGTCCTATATTCAAATTCACATCAGAATAACGTGGGCATATAACTTTTATATTAAAATGAGTTCAGAAATTCGGTGCAGAAGTAATAATTCATTATAGTAAATCCGTTTAAATATCGTTATACTCTGTAGAGCGAAAATTTAATTTCATTTAAAAATTTTAATTAGAACTTTTCTCTTTAACGTTATAAAATTTAAGTCAAGCGAAAATGGCATATCATTAATAGCAATATGTATACACTTATTCAGTAAAATGACAAGAGTTTACAGTGCGGTAAATACAATAAATCATGTTCCTTCGCACGGTTAAATGAAACCTAGCGATCCCCCCAAAAATTAAACATTCATACACGTAACAAGATAAAATCAAACCGCCGCGTGGAAAATCAATCGCGCTTCACGTGCACGGCAAACCAGAGCTTTTATCAACAAACAAATTCCAGCGCGTTGTTTCAACACTCGTGCAAACACGGACTAATTAAGCGTACAGCGGCGCGCGCCAACGTCAAATTCGCGCTCCAAATCCGCGAGTCACGCGTGTAACAAACGCGCGCGCGCGCGCTACCATAGTACTTTCATCATCGGAGTATGGCGGGCGCGTTGCAGCTCGCGGCACGAGCATTACTCGCAGCCCAAACATAATCTCGATAATTGATAAACGACATAATTGTATTAGCGTAATTAAGCGAATTACGGGGCCGGCTGCCGCTGCAGAACGGAAAAAGCCGAGGAAATTCGCCCCCCGCTGTGCGGATCGCGAAATGAGATACGGCGCCAGTGCAGCCTCTCGCCTCCATACTCCCTTTCTAATGAAACGACCGCCGCCACCAATCCTCTCCCTCCCTCTTTTCCTGCCTTTCTCTCTCTCTCCCTCCCGCCTGCGTACATATCGGACCGATCGTCCCGGCAATTAAGTCAGAGCGCGGCTGACGAATGGCCCTTCAAACTCGTTAATAAACCGCGGAAATAAATAGTACGACCGACCGGACGTGCGCGAGCGCGAAACCCCGCGCGCACGGAGATTTACGAGCAGGAGGAGAGAAATAACGCGAGAGAGAGAGAGAGAGAGAGAGAGAGAGAGAGAGCAGATCAGAGCGCGACTATATAGGTATGTGCGCGTCGCGGATGATGATTTAGGCCCCTCGATCACTGCGCGCGGCGTGTCTCGGACTTTCCGGAGTTGGCTGGGCTATTGTGTTTGGGTGTGTGTGCGTGCGTGTGTGCAGAGGAGAGCGACGGCAAGGGAAAAGACGAGAGCCGCGTTACGTGCCGTGCTGGCGAAAGTGCTGCCGAGAAAGAGGGAGGAAACGAGCTGCGGAGGAGGTATAAGGGTGTGATGGCGCGAGACGAAAGAGAAAAACGAGAGATTAGTTGTATTAGGTTCGGGGCTAATGGGTTATATTTCGCTTTGAGATGAATGTTTATTTACTTAAGAAAATGGGATTTAGCAGAGTGGTTACGAGACAAGGTGCGTTTGGATTTGGTGTCGATGACAAAGTTAATTACCCTGGAAGAAAATTGACCTTTTTTATTGTTCAACGGGTTTATCACATGAAGGCCTTTTTGCTTTAAATCAATATTTAAATCTAATAGAAAACAACATAAACTATTGTTCTACATTAAAGTATCAATATTATGAGGTGTTTACGTGGAAATTATTTATTTTTTGTATATAATTATAAATAATACTAGTGTTATATAATTTCTCTGTGCGAAAATAGCATTTTTCATGCTTTATTTGTTTATAACAAAAATCCGTGTACGATAAGCGGTTTCCGGGAGTCAGACATTGTTAGGTCATGTCTGAGAATCATATGAAACTCATTTTGGGCTAAAATATGTAGAGAGTGAGATTTTAGAGCTGACAAACGGTCAGGAAAAAGGTATTACGTATATGTAACACCGCCCAGCAAAGGATTACTTGGCCAAAAAATTGTGAACATTTCTACCAGAGTAGCTTGAATACAAGAACTTGTTAGTGTGCAATTTATGATGCTTGTTTCTCGTTCTTTGAATGTCTTAATACTATGTGTTAGCACTTTTATTTCCGACTAATGTTCTAATGGGAAAATATAAGTATATTTAACCCTCAGTTACCACATTCCATTCTGGATCACACTGTTACCACACTGGTGCGAATAAGGATTTCAAATAGTTGATCGTAACTATTTCGGAACAAAAATAAAAAATATAAGGTATTGGGGTGTCTCTAGGGTAAGATATTCTAAGGAATTTAAAGGATTAATTATAAAATGCTGTTTAATAAACATTCCTGTATAGAGAGACATTAATTACTTCTTTAATGATAATTTATTTAATAAATAGTGAAACACTTGATTAGTCAAGAACGGCAAATACCAGCCTTCTTTTAAGTGGAAAAGAGCATTTCTTGAGAAACGCCCTTTTTCGATTTAACTTTGGAAACTACTGCAACTTTATAAAGTACGCAGCAAGAAGCTTAAAAAAGTGCAAAGTTTAAAAGTGTATATTAGCACTCTAAAAAACTGACAGGAAATTCTACTCCTTTTGAAGTGAAACATGTACCGTCTTTGTTTCTCAATTATAAAGATACAAATTAAAAACTTAATGCCATTATCTAATAAAGAAATTAAAATCTTTAATAAAATAAAACTCCTTCACCGAATAACTCTATTAATTAGTCTGACAGATCTAATGATACAGAACGTTACAATACAGAAGAATGTGTACGCACAACTTTATTAAAGTATCACACGAAGGCAGCATCTCATTCAATTCCGCCAGTGCAGTGCGCGCGTGCGCGGCGGCGCAAAGAAACGCGCCGTCAAAGAATAACGCGCAAGGTAAGCAAGATAAAGCACGGTTGCCGGAGAAAGCGAGGAAAAAAAAACGCACACACAGTGAGATAACTCGAAAAGAGAAAGAAGACGAAAAGGGGAGGGTCAGAGATTCAAAGGGGCAAGGAAAAGAGAAGAGGAGCGAGAGACAAGCCGAGAGGTAGACAGAAGACTTACGAGTGGTAGGAAGTCTCTCGTCTTATAATGAACTCGGCACGCGGTGGAAAAAATTAATGGCGAAGGTCCCTCTATCTCTCTTACTCGCGCAAACCTCCCGGAGAAGAGAAGCAGCAGCAGCGGTAGCAAGCAGCATCGGAGGGCAGATTTCGCTATGGGCGCCGCGGAGGAGAGATAATGGAACGGCGGAATTAGAATGGGAAAAAGGAAGACCGAGAGGGGGTCGAAGAGCACAGGGACGTCATAAACGGAGTAGTCAATTTCTTCCGCAGCCGCGCCGCGCCGCGCTCTCTGTGCGAGGATGTATAAAGGCTCCGGCGCCGCGTCGCTGCTGGCTTTCTCGGCCGGGTAATCATCTATATACGCTGTCTAAAATCGCATCTACCGCACCGCTTTCGTCCGTATCCCCCCCGTTCTTGCGCGCGCGAGCGCTCCCCTGCTACACGGGCCAAATTGCCGCGCTAGTCGACAATCGGAAGTTCCTGCGTATGCTCGCTTTGCCCTCTGTGTGTAGCTGTGTGTGCGCAAGACGTTAACACACTTGTACATTGAGTGTGTACGACTGAAATGCCATTATTTTAGAGGGGGCTGGGGAAGTCGATTGAAATATCTTGATTCGCGGTGTTTCAATGGATTTTTTCGATTAAAGGTTCAAGCTGTTTTCGGATTTTCAATGTAGGGTAAGATTTTTCTTTTTTTTTTGTAAAATACAACTTTAGCAGAGTATTGACTAGCAGTCAAATGAAATGATAAGCCGTTCAAACCTTGTCAGTTACTAGATTAAATTCTACAACTTATTGCGATTTTAAACAGGGGTTCTTAACTGTGACCTTGAAATCCACTTTATAAAGTTATTTAATCTAATTGTAATAAAATAATATTGTTTATAACGAATCATAGATTCTAAATATGATTGAATAAACTTTTGATACAACCTTATGGGCGAAATACTCTTATATTATTTGGCAAGTAAAAGAAAAACAAGAAATCTGTTTGAAGAAATTTATTATACACTTCTTAAGGAGTTCCAACTATTTCTTATGCGAAATAACATTACTGAAAACTTTAAATTTTTCAGATTGGCTTGCAGCATATAAAAAATTTTCTTCGTTTTACTTAAAATGTATACAGTATCTTCTAAACTAAATTCTCCACGGAAATATTATACGGAAAAGAATACTTTTGTGCATTTAAAAACACTTAATAAGCCGCGATACTCAGTGATTATTCTAAGATTCAAACATGTTGTAACGCACGGAAAATACAGTCAGTTTCGATTTGTTCAAAATCAAATACAAAAATAGTTTGAGACTGAATTAATTAAATACATATTTCCGCACATTCTCGAATTTACTCAGGTTATTCAACAAGATGTAATTCATCCCAAAAAAGCTAATTTCTCTTTTTTATCCCTCCATATTTTCGCAAGCTAAACTTACACCGACTACGCCGGCATCCCATTTAAAAAGGCAATAAATTCAGCGTTATACAGCTCCACGGTATAAATATGAAGACGCGTCGCGTATGCCGAGCAAACGGTATACTCTCCCCTTTACGAGCGCGCTCGCGCATTCTGCGTATTTTCTGTTTAGTACGTAATCGGGTAGTACGAAGGAGAGCGCTACGGGGGAGCAACAGCAGCAACAGCAGGAGGAGCAGCCCGAGAAGATTGTCCTTATGGAGTTGGCTTCAAGCGCGCGCGCGCGTCGATCGGCGTTTCCTCCTCCGGCGCGCGGGCGGCGATCGAGCGTTGAATCGTCGAGGAGGGAGCGCTCAGCGTTATAGCGCGTGGAGTGAGATACGAAAGTATAAATGCGTGTACGCAGGAGAGGGAGATGTATAAATTGACGTTAGGAGATGGAGAAAGAAAGATTTCGAATTTACTTATTGGGAATCTTGATGGAGGTAAAAGGAAAAAGTCAGAGGAAAGGGGAGATTTATGCTGTCGGGGTTTTTTTCGTGCAAAAAGGTTTTGTAATGCATTCTGAGACATTGCCATTCAATTTTCAAAGGCAACATTCTATATGGTGAAAACACATTTTTTCCTAGTGTGGACTTCAAATTATATGTTCATTTTATTAATTTCTTATTAATGTATATGCGTCTTTTTATAAAAAAAGTTCTGATTGTTAATGGTATATTACGATTGCAGCTTACATACTATCGTATTGCATCAAAACAAGTGGTGCTGAAGTAGCTACTCGTTATTCTGAAGAGGCCAATTACAATACTTGTTAGTCGTTACTCTGATGGGCACTTATAAAACAACCTATATAGCTAAAGTAAAAAAACGTAGGCAAAAGAGGTTTTACCCCGTAATTTTGATTTTTTGTTGCAAATACATAAAGTGCTCCAAAATTTGCGACTCCTTATTACCATCAAATGACTATCAATGCTGTATTTTTTGAACTCGCGTATAACATTCAATCCCCAAAACAAAGCAACATCCATTCCCGAGGAAAAAAGCGTCCTTTATCAACAAGTTTCATCGTTTAAAGAGAGAGAGAGAGTGCCGAGCGGTAGCCCCGCATATCCGCTTAAAATATTCCCTTTCGAAAGCTGAAACCCACAACGTGATTGTTTGATATCAAACGGTAGTCCCTCTCTCGGGCTGTGCTTTATTACCTCACGACCATATATAAACGAGCGACGAAGAGAGCGAGGGCGAGCGCGGGGAGAGCGTGAAAGCCCAGAACGAGACGAAGATAGAGACGAGAATAAATTGATAGAGCCAAGCGAGACAGAGAAAGAGCGAGCGAGCGAGTGAGTGAGTGAGTGAGAAAGAGGAGCTATAAGGTGTCTTCGCTCGCTTGCGCAAAAGAACACACATACCTGACTGAAAGTCGATGCCTGCGCGAGCGCATGAATAATTTATTAAGGGCGTTTATCACGGCGCGTTAGCCTCCGCGTCGCGGGACGTTTATGAGGCAGACTGCTTGCTTGCTTGCTTGCTTGCTTGCTGCACACGGGGGCCGAGCGAGCCAAGAGCTGCTGCTGCGGCTGCTTCTTTTCTTCTTCCTCGACGGCAGCGAGCTCTCGAAAGGTTTCTGTTACACCCGGGCGCGGTAATCTTCCGGCGTAATCGAGACGACGACGGCTACCTCCGCAAGCCCTCCATTCGACTGTATATACCTATCTCTCTCTCTCTCTCTCGCGCGCGCGCTTTGATCTCGAGATTAGCCGAGCTAAACCGCGAGAGGCGGCGACCCGCGCGTTCTTCAGCTCGTGCTCTCGATTCGCTCGGTCAGCCTTATATATATACCTATACCTGTGAGCTGTGCAGTGGTATAGTCGTGTCCAGAGCAGGCCATCGGGAAAAAGTCGATGGTGCGCGGCCCGTGCGCGGGGATAAGGGACGTTCGCGGATGGTGTTGCGGCGGCACCGGCTGGTTAGCGAGCGAATTTGCGATATTTCGGCCAGGGCTGCCCCGAGTTATTGGGTCGCGGTCGGATTGAATGATGTGAGCCGAGGTAGATTACATTTATTTGCAATTTTTCCAATTTCTCACAAATATCTTTTTTTCTCTTTCAATACAATTTTATTTTACGTTGCCGTGAAAAATATTATGTTTCATAATAGAAATCAATATGTTTAATTTTTCTACGTTATTGGAACATATTGTTCATACTTATAACAAATAAAGATTTATTTCAAACATTTCTAATGAAATCACATTTTATTTTTGAATAATTATTTTCATCATTTCAATTGTAAGCTATACCCCAAGCATACATGCAGAATGTTAACAATGCAACTGATTACAAATACAATGAAATGCAATTGAATGTACATTCTGCGAGTAGCAAGTATTCTACTAAAATTAATATTATTATTATTATTATTATTATCGTATATTATATATTTTATGTAATTGCTGCGTAGGGCTTCACGATACCAAGACAATACAAGATTTATCCAAAATATCGTCTTGGTATTGCAAAATATCGCAAATTAAAAGTCTTGTATTGGTCTTGTACGTTCTTGAAGTAATATATAATTGTCTTGTCTTGATATTGTCTTGGTCTTGACTAGAAAATATTGGTCTTGACGTTAAAATTTAAACTCTATTGAAAAAATCTTTTTAAACAGCAATATGTATGCATATATGGTTGCTTATTTCCTATCGGCATTATCAAGTTTTCATTTTAAGCAGTTAATTATGACTTTAATCAAATTTTACGATTGTGCGTACATTCGCCAAATTTAAAAATCTCATTTATTCATTGAATATAACGATAAACTGCAATGTCGATATCCGGCATCCCCTTACTAAACAATAAATTATATGTAGAAGAAACGAAAACAATAATATACTACGATATTGATGTAAAAATGACTAATGAATTTTCTTAAATATATTTTTTACTAAACTTTAAAATAAAATCTTTATATTTTATAATATTTGTATATCATAAATTTTACATATTCATTATATAGTTAACGACATAATATTGTAAAGTTTACGAATCATATGTAATTACCATTACTATATAGTTTTTCTAATGTATGTATTAATTAAAATAAAATTGTTTTTAATGCTAGAAAAAAATACAAAATTGTTACAAAAGTATTGTCAAGACAATATTCTTGGTACCTGAGATATTGGTCTTATCTTGAAATTGTTGGACGCAGTCTTGTCTTGGTATTGTCTCGAAATTCAAGACAAGACAAGACGATATCAAGACAAGTATCGAGGTCTTGGTGAAGCCCTATTGCTACGCCAAGTTTGTAATTTCGTTAAATACAATATCAGGTTACAACATTCATTTACACTTTGCGCGACGGAAGATTTTTCCTCTCATCCATACTTTTCATTTATATCTCACAGAGCTTATGTTGACAGATTTATCACTACCTGCATACATTACATACCGCGATATAACATTTTTATAATAGAGTATAATTATGAAGTAATCAAAGTGGCGTATCTTCACGTTTAAACATTTACATACTTGACATGAATAATGCGTTTCACAGCTTCAGGTGTTCAAAAAAGGTTTTTCAAAACTGAATATTAAGTAATACGACGATAGAAATCACATTTATTCGCAATATATTTTAACTTTACCCGGCAGATACAACTGGTTTCTTAAAGTACAGCTATGCAATATATACCTATAACAAAAGTTGAAAAGCAATTTTTAATGACAGCATTCAAATACAAATCAGCGCTCAAATTTAATAAATTTCTTTCCTCAACCAATATCAAGCGCGGGGAATAAATCATCCCTACGAAAACGACAGAACTTTCTCGGGCGCGCTAAAATACCGCGGCCGCGACGCGCGGTAAAGCACAGCGAAGCGCGCAGAAAAAAACCGACTCGGACTTTCATTAAAAAAAAAGAAAGAAATCGCGCGCACCAAAATGGGTTATATAACAAAGAAGCGCTAATTGTAAAAACGTTTTATGGAGTTCCTTGCTCGCGCGAGCTCCTTTCTCTTCGTTACGTGCGAAAGCAAAGCAAAAAAAAAAGACGAAGGACTAGAGGGCTAACCGCGCGGAGCGGGCGAAATGATTTTTTAAAGCGCAATTAGAGAAGTTTTTTAATTACGCGGGGCGCGGCGCCTGGGCAAGGTCGCGCTTGCGCTCGGCGCTCCGGTATACGATAATGGGCCGAGCATTTAGCGTTAAACGCTTCTAATAAGAGCAAGAGCGCATATAAATCCATTAGCCAATATAACGTGGCGCGTGCGGCGACGGCGACATTATGCAAAATATAAAGCTCGCTCGGTCGGTAGTGCGCGCGGCGGCGAGATCCAAAGCGAAGGCTGCTGGCGGACAGAATTCTCCCATGCTGCAGCCGGCGTCTCCAGAGAAGCTTCTACTCGGCGAAATATGACGTCGATTTAGCTTCCCGCGGGAGCGAGAGAGGAGCGTTTCGCGTGCTATTTACTTTATCAAAAGGGATCTTTGTCGCGAGCAGATTTCGCGAGCAGCAGCAGCAACACCGCCTTATATCGGACGATAAATTAGAAGGGTAACGGGCCGTAATGAATTTCTCGCGCGCGACGAGCTCGGCGGCGCTTTAATGGCAAAAACGCATTTGCGATCTGCGAGAGAGCCATTTTACAAGTATTTAGGAGATACACGCGGCGCTTATCGCAAGTGTTTCGAGTGTTTGAGTGTGTGCACGTGCATGCATGTGTGCGACTCTGGCTGTGTAGTATTTATGCGAGCCTTTTAAAGTCGTTATTCGCTCGCTCGCGTGGTCGCGGAAAAAGTGTCGAGCTGGCCCTTGCGACCGAGAGTTTATATTACACTGGTTTTTTCTTATTTCAACTTTGATTTATTTACTGCTTTCTGGGTTTACTGTGGTAGAACATTCAAATATATCTATATTTTAATATAATTATTATATATAATAATTATACTAAATATATATATACACATATATTCCAATGCACGAAATAAGTAAACATTTTAATTGCAAATATATATACTATGTAGTATTCATAAAAATGTATTTTAATCTCTGTATATATATACACATAACGTTACTTATTTCGTGTATTGGAATTTCATGTAAGAAATTGTTTCTACTTTACAGTAAGTAGAAAATATTTATTATATCGGAACTGTAACACGCGGTATGTAACTATAAAATATATTGCGAAAAAAGTTTTTGCTCCGTACATAGTAACTCGCAGCATGTTATAAATGTCGAGTTTATGGATGGATACGTTAGAGAAATTTAAAGCGAAAATGAAAAAGGTAATATAAGAGATCATTCAAGCGTATCGTGTGTTCCATGTATTCTATGTAACTTCTCGTTTTAGTTTAAAGATAATATTTCTTCCTTTTTATTAATTGGTCAACATACTAAATGAAAATTTAATTTCAAACTATATGTTGTATAATTTAGATATTTTATTAGAAAAATGGCTTCATTACTTGGCTTACGATGAAAGACGTGAAAGCTAATTGCTGTAATCAGAATTCAAACAGAATTAGACCATAATATTAACTGTTTAATTTCTATGCAAAATAATCTAATCTTTTCTAAGATAAAATTTTCATAACTTGCTAAAAGTTTGTGCCTATTGCTTAATAAATTTTATGATTGAAAAGTAATTGTTCTAAATAAAAACGATTCTATACTGGCGTTTATAATGCAACTAGACTGGGTATAAAATACATCAATACTGACTTTGATAATGGTACATCTTTGACTACTCTCTTTTATATATCAGGATTAAAAGATTATAAAATATACACCCTGTAATCTTACTCAGACGGTATCTTGATAAACGTTTAAAATACTGTACGAACCCCTGGTATTGTGTAAAAAGGTAAATCACAGCGATAATTTCAAGATTATTTCAATATTATCAGGAGGTTAGTTAAAAAGCTTCCTAATGGAAGTACTAAATCTTGCCTCGCCGAAATAACTTTCGGTTTCCCCGCATCCTCCACGGTACTCGTGAGTCATACCCAATCTCGCCCGAAATTCATCACCAATTCCGCACCATCCCAAAGCCAACACCAAAAAAGCAACAAAAATCTCTCACACTGCGAGTCACTCTCTTTAAAACATCGGGTATCGATGTATAACAACGAAAATATAAATATAAAAAAGCAAAATATAAACTAAAATGACAAGCTATAAAATGCGTATACGATATAAATACGATTGACAATCTCGTCAATCGCTTTCAAGCGTGCACACACAGATTTCTCATTTAAAATTTAACTGTATACGATCTTTGTATGGAAAAATAACAGCTCGCGTACAATGAAATCGTATCAACTACCGAATATTCAGCACACAAAGCACAAATCTCCATCGATAACTATCTGTGAAATGCTTAAAGTTCGAGAGATGCGAATGACATTTCAGAAATACATGAATTTTTCAACATTTAAATGAAACATACTACAAATAATAAATCATAATGTTATCATGTTTTATTTCGTTAATATTTTATACTGCTTTTAGCAAAAATAGTATTTAACAAATTTTTAAAAAATATTGCTTTCACAAAGTTATTCTTTACTGGATTTGTTGAAATATAATCCTTATCCGACTTCTGATATTTCCCAACCAACTGATTTAATTAATGTAATATTGATACGTCTACGACCCGGTAACATTTAATACAATTATTAATCTAAAATGCAATTATAAATCTTCCTGAGTCTATTCTGCATATGTAAATTTTAATTAATCTTTATAATTAATGTAGAAACTATAAATGAAAACTTTGTGAACGTGTACATTTATTCCTGACATATTGTTCATTACGAAAAAATCTGTCGATATGAGTTGAAGCCAAAAAAGTTATTCTGATTACAATAACGATTTTCCAATAACATTATAATCATATTAATTGTCAGTAAATAAACAAATGATTTTTAGAATACAATTTCATACACCAACCGATTTACTTCAAAAAGAGGCAAAAGATGAAAAACGTAAAGCTGCCTCACAGCTATAATAACAGCGGGAGTCCAGGTAATTATTATGTCATTATAATTCCCGACAAACCATAAGCGCACGCCATGTTCATTTAAATTCCGAGAACAGCGCGAAACAGCGAAAATTTTTCAAAACGTCACTCGCAGCCAGGCGTGTGCTGTCCACTAACCGCCTCATACACGGCATGACAAATCTGGCCGTTAAATCCCGCATATATTGCCCGCGCACGCTCTCTCTCTCTCCCTCACTCTCTCGCGTACTATCTGCCAGTGCACGCATATAATACAGGGTATGTAGAAGAGAGCGACGCGCGTATATATGCCAGCGAGGCACGTCGCGCAAAGCGGTGTACTTACGCGGATGGACGTGAATATCTCTCGGGCCGGCAGCAGTAGCGGCGGCTCCTGCACATCGACCGGCGACTCGGCGATAGCTATATATCCTTCCTCCTCTGCTCCTGCTTCTGCCTCTGCCTCTGCTTCTGTTTCGACTTCTTCTCTCGCGAGAGATCTTCCTATGTGCGCGCGTGTCCTGCCATACCTGGGCTATGCTCCGTGATTTCCAACTGCTACGGGACAGCGCCGCGCAGCGCGCTCACAACATTCCACACTGTTTTCCCCCGCGCACAATGCGACCACTCTTCTCCCTTCTCTCTCTTTTTTCTATCCTCTTTTCACCTTTATTCACACAAAGTGACCCTAAGCGCGGCTTCTCTCGGCTCCCTCTGTATAGCCCCGCTGCAGTCCACACCACCTGCCGTTCGGCTCCACAGCCCCGCGCGTATAATACTTCGACTTTAAATCCACGTGACCGAGCACGGCGCACACAGGGCTCCTCAAAATCTTCGATCTCTCGCACTTGAATACTCAACGGCGCCGTTGCGTACGCGCACAGGCGGGTAACGAGCGTGCAAACGAAAATCCGTGTGCCCTCCGGCGAAGGCGCGCGCGCGCGCACCGTCTCTCAATCCTCCTTTCGCGCCGAAAAATTCAAATTCCCTGCGCTCCGCGCTCTCGCTCTATACGCACGTACGTGGGAGCAGCGGGCCATCGCGCGACTGACGTGCCGTCGTGTTTTGCTCTCCGCAGTTGAGCTCGGCCGAGCTCCTCTCCTGCGGGAGAACGCCGCCGCGCACGCGAGTGCAGTGCAGTGAGCAGCCGGAGAAGAGAGGGAGAAACGGAGCTCGAGGAGAGGGGGCGAGCAGGAATACACAGGCGGAAGAAGGAGAGGGAGCGAGAGACGCACGCGGGCTCGGTCTCAAGGTAAGGGAGGTTCGAAAAGGTGCCCTTTTTTTTAGGACCGAGCGAGCGCTGCTTCTTCTTCTTTTTGCGTTTTCTTCCTTTTTAACGGGGGTGCAGAGAGCGCGGGACTCGCCGGCTCCTTTTTTTGTCCGCGAATGAATGAAAGAAGAGGAAGGGACAGGCGGTTCGGGGGGATTTGGGCGCTGGGATTTTCGGTTTCAAAGTCGAAAAGCCAGAGAGATACAATGAGGGATGTAAAGAGGGAGAAAGAGGAGAGAAGGAGAGAGGTGCGGTTCCGTCGGGACACCTACATGTCGGCCTGCCCTTTGCAACGTCGATGTTATGCGTGGGTAGCCGCGCATGTAGGTGAAATTTGGGCCTCCGGGAGTAAAAAATTCCTCCGTCCGGCTCTCTCGGCGCGGCGCAGCGAGAAAATGTCCCCTTGGAGCCTGCGAGCGTGCGAATCGCGCGTGTAGCAGCCGCGGTCGGAGGAGCGCGGATCTCCACTGATTCGGAGCGCGGGTGGCTGCTCTCGCTCTACCTCTGAGTGCTCTGCGCCCCCGCCGCGCGCGACACAGGCAGAGAAAGAGAGAGTCAGAGCGACGGGGCTAGAGACCGTTAGGTATATACTACTCGCGAGTTCTGCGCATAGTCGAGCGGCGCGCGACTCACGGTCGCACCGCTGCCGCTATACCACCACCACCGTCACCACCACCACGACCACCAATACCACCACCACTAGCGTCTCCAGAATACCCAAAGCCCCCATGCTTTCCCCCCGGGCTTCTCTACACACCTACAGCTGTACCAGCTTATACATCTCGCTTTATATCTATCTCTTTCTCTACGCTGTCTATAACATTGCTCGAGTGAATAATTTCACTCCAAATCCTGCCTGGGATAGCTGTGTTTTCATTCTTTTGGGGTGACTTTTTGATAGGATAGAGCGATGACGTAGACATGGAAACGTGCGAAATATTTAAGAGGCTGAGAAGAATTATCAATACGTTTATTAGATTAATAAGATTTTTCTTGACACTTTACACAGAGAGAATAAGAATAAAATAATAATATTTACCGTTAACATCATTAGAGCCGTGCGACATTCGGAGTTTACGTTGAACATTCTCCCAATAATGAACGGTAAAAATCAGCCTGATGAATGGTAAAAAAAGTAGTGATAATTTTACCACAAATCAGCGCGAATTTAACCGTGTATCATGTAATTTTTACCGCATGAAATCAGCGTAACTCACATTTACTATATTTTTCAAGATAACTTTTATCGTAATATTATCCTTATGTAGAATTTCGAAGATTAGAATCAAAATCATAGAAAAAAGCAAAAGAAAATTTTCATTGTTTGGATAATAAGTATATTTACCCTGGTAGAAAATTAATCTAGAACTATGTAGATCTATCTAGTTTGCCACGGAAATAATCGAGGGCCTCGATAAAACTAGATAATTTTCTACCAGGGTAATGTCAAAAAGAATTAAGTATGCTAATCTTTTGGTGACCAAATAAACGAAGGAATAGCTTGTCTAAAGTAAATTTAAAAATTTAATTATTTAATTATATTCAACTTCTTAAATGAAAGCTGAATAACAGCCTTAATAATTTCTAGGTTCTATTATATGTATTAGTCAATTTTACTATTTTACGGAGTCATCTGATTTTTATTTACGCAACCACTATTCTGGAACGAAAGCGTATAATTACCAAGAAATATTCTTTCAATATGAATTGGACTTTCGACAGGTGACGTAAAGTAAATACATATTAAATTGAATATCTGTTTATTGCAGCACGTACCTATGACAAATTTAGATAATTAGACGACAAGATTAACTGTATACAGTATTTATAATAAGTAAATTAATTAGTCAAGGTTATCAAATAATATAGTCATTCTAACAAAATAAATTGTTTGTATGATTTCGCATTACATATCGAAATTCAGTTTTCAGTGATTGTGGTACCTGTGCATAGTAAACTTTCATATAAATAATTATTAATTAAAAATTGCAAAAGTTCATCTATTATTTCTTCACATTTAATCTATACTTTTCGTTTATATAGGTTTAAATGGCAATTAAAAATTCAAACCCCATTACCTCGACATTTTCAAAAACGGACTTAAGTGGTTATTCCTGGAAGCCAAAGAGTTTATTTAAACAATCTTACTCAATACTTCTCTATATAGCTCTTTTATTATCTCTGTCTCTCTCTGTATCTTTCTGATGTAAAAGAGAGCATCAAGCAACTGCACACGTTTCACATTGGGATGTACCCTTACGTGGATAGGTATAGATGTACACGTGCGTGCGAGTGTGCATTATACGTGTGTTTAGGTGCCGCGACAGCAGCGCCCCGAAGTTTGTGTCTGTCTCGCTGTTGGTGTATCGGATCATAGTCGGGTTCCTGCTGCTGCGCGATGGTCTTTTGGGAAAAGTTTTTGTGTGCTAGGTGGGTTAATAGCCATTGAGGGAAGTCAATGGTGAAATTGGGAAGGTCGAGCTTACGCATAGGTAGGTGAATGTATAATGTGTGGCATGGGGGTAGGTAGCAACAGTCGACAGATGGGATTTTTCTGGGAATTTTCGGTGAGAAAATACATTTTTGTATTCTAAATTAGCGTGTGTTTGTCTGTGCGTTGCTATGCAGGGGAGGAGGGAGATTAATGGATTCAGAATTTTGGTGGTAGTTTGCTGCTGCAGCAACATTTGTACTACATAATTCTATTATAGATGTATACGCTCTTTTAGTGCATGTAGATTTGATATTAATGATTAATTCAATATATTTAATATTGTAAAAGCAGATTCCAGTATCTGAATATCAGTTTCACTCAATATTGATAATTAATTGTCCTACCATTAAGTGCATTAAACGATCTTTAATTTTTGAAAAATCAAATTTTCTTTACTGCTTTTTTCAAAAATTGTTAATCGTAGTTTATTTATATTTATTATATTATATTATATTATTTTATACTTATTACAACAAAAATTAAATAAGTTCATACTTTTTTACTTTCTTCTTTGCAATATCTTTCTAAGTTTGAATATATGTATATTGTATTATATATTGCAATAAAAAGTCGGACAAGTATTTATTTTAGTGTGCATAATTACCAAAATAAGTTTATTTATCATTCTGAGTTTATAGATATAAACCTATTAACTATAGAACACAAAATTACTTTGCAGTTTTAAAATAATCTGTTAATCTCAATACTGTAAATAAATAAACAATAATGTAAATCACATTGAATATAAAATAAACAACAATGTCCAACAACGTCATACTTCCAATATTGGAACATCAAACGCAAACAGTCTATTTTCATTTTTTTGTAACTTAAATTCTGTATTTGAATTTTTATATTGACAGACTAACAAAACCAAGCCATCGTTTTTTATGATTCGGATTGACTATTAGAAGTTTTGCCGTTCTCGACGTTGATTTTTTGTATTAAAATATTTTTTTAAAGGTTATTTTTTCAAAATTTAAAAAGGTACGTGATACGAATTGAATGGAATATTTTATACTATTTGGTTGTATATCTAAATAAACTTCATTGTGGATAGATAAAACTACAAAAATGTACAGAATTTATATAACTTCGTGTAACTTTAACTTTATAATATTTTATGGAGGTATCGCAATATATATTGAATGTAAAATAATTCCTAAGCTAAACAAACCACATAGTATTAAAAGCTATACATAATAAATGCTGATAATATTATATCACTGATTATTTTTACTTACAGTATCGAGTACGTATATACATAATGTGCATGCAGTATTAGTGTAATATATGAAGAAATCATCATATATATTTGGGAAAACTGTTAGGTCAAGTATCTGCGTAAATATTAGCTACATTTAGAAGTGAGACTTGTACAGATCATCTTGACATGTAGGTAAATTTACTCGGTATATAATCTATTTTGAAACTAAACTAAACACTAGAAACTATTTGAACGGGTAAACAGTATTTGAATTTGATTTTCAACTCCTTTGATAAAATTTTCTCGGATTTCTAACAACCTTTGAGAGAAGTTTATATAGTAGAATTGTGAAGAATTGTTTGAACATAAGCGGATATAGTAAGTATAAATCTAGACAAGGGTAGCACATGGTACTTTTCATGAAATATTCTTTGAGAATATCTTTTGTATTTTAAAATTAAAATGTATTTGTATTTGCACTTTAAACACTAGCATTTAACACATTGTAAATATAGTTTATAGATAATTTAAACAATAAAAAGATAGTATATATTTAAATTAAAGTTCCAAAGTAAAATAAATTCTTTATTGTACAAGTTTTTTGTATATACATTTTTATTTTTAGAATTCCAAGTATTCTTTGATAAAGTTTGAAGTATAGTATTTCTACAGCCAACATTATATTTCCAGTTCAAATTGTTTTTTAAATGTACGGACACTTTTTTCTCAACATGTACTACGTCAAATACTTCAATTAAATATGAAAATCTATATATTTTTCCTAACTGATCACGTTTGTTTAATCCCTGTGAATCGATAGTCAGCGTATTGGATAAAAGAGAATGCTATCCAATTAAAATATTTTTCAAATTATATTCGCAATGTGTAAAATATGGGAGTAATAAGAATTGTCCAAATTCTTTCGACTTATTGATTTTTTCTTTCTTAAATGTTATTCCTAATATATTATACAACTTTAGACAAATAATCTACGTAATACATAAGACACTTATTCATAAGTTAAAGTAATTAAAAGCGTAAGAACATTAAATTCATTATTCCAAATTATAACAATTATAAAAACGCTAATCTTCACCTTTTTATGTAATACTTTTTTGTATTATTGTAAAGCATTTCAGATAGCATTTCAAGATAATGTACAATTGAAAAAAAAATATTTGTAAGCACATGGCACAAAAATTCACGCTAAATCTGATGATCGCTTTGGCATTCCTATTTTAACGGTCAATTTAACGTTACTCGCACCTACCCCGGCCAAAAGCGTTGATATTAAACCGCGTCCTAGCGGAAAACACACCTCGTCATGGTCTTCCCTTTTACGTCTTTATTATTGCGAGGATTTACTCTCCAGCGCCTCTCGTACAAAGAACCCACGAGATCCACACACGAACATACACATACACACGCACGCTTATAATGCGCATACGCGGATATAGCCATATCCAGGCTCGCCTCGGGCCGGCCAGCGCAGCGCAGACCGGAGGAGGCGACGCGTAAGCCACGGCAGCTTACGCAAACGCCGGCGAATTCTATCCCATTTTCGAGGCTCCCTCGATGCCGCGCACCACCCGCGGGACGCGCTTTTGATCTCTCGAGGATCTCGGCCGCGAGGATATAATACATATACACACAGCATCCGCGCGCAAAATTGCACTCCTTTAAAGATGAACTCGAAAATAAAGGAGAAAGAACGATGACGGCGCAAGGGGGTTCTGCCCTCCGTACTAGACACTGTTGGAGCATAAAGCGGGAGGAGAGGACTGGAACTGCGGGGAGCTCACCCTCGAGAAAAGAGTCTCGTTGACGTGGATCTACACGAATTCAGACAGTCCCCCAGTATAGACTTTATCGCAGTATGGACTTGTACGAATTTTAGACTCTCGTGGCTAGCTGACAGCACTTTATTCTTAATTTAGCCCTAAAGAAGTTCACATAAGTATTAACATCAAGCCGATATTCCTGGTGTCGAAATTTATGTCCCTGTCTTTCTTGAGTCAATAAGAAGTATCGCTATTAGGCCGACGTTTCATACTTAATTTGGTATTTCTTTTTCGTAATTGAAGCTTCTAGTTTCGAATACTTATTTAATGTATGTAAATAAAATTTAATAAAATTATTTATGAATTTTAAGATAATTTAAGATTGCTATAATACGAAAAATTATGTATTTTCCGTCACAAAAATTATATTTCTACGCTCACATGACTCACTTTTTCACGCTTTTAGGTTACAATTTCAGCGTTTTCGTACTTTTTAAGTAAATATCTTTTTAATAACTTCGGCTTCCCATATTTTTCTTTAAGGCATTAGAAAGTATGGATTTCGTACTTTTAGACCTTGGTTTTGTAGGTTGATCTGAAGTTTTTGTGAAGAAATATCTTAATAATACTGCTGTCGCATCGACTCCCAGAAGACGCGTGTAAAATAGAGTATCCCAGAAGACGTCTCTAAAATTTATTCGGTAACATGGTCCAAAATTTTTCGGGGGGATACATTTCATATTCATAAATAACCTGTATAATCTTATTTGATTTTGAAGTACTTTCATTCGCATTCGAACCACCTTAAACGTAATTAAAGTTTTTAATTTAATAATAAACATTTTGTCCAGCAGTTTGAGATAAAATATTATAGATAGACAAATAGACAGACAAACAAACAGACATACAGATAAACAGACAGACAGTTCCGTATTACTATCAAATTACTATCTAAATTATAATTTTACTAGATGTTTCACTGCAAGTAAATCGTATATTTTTGTTACTTAATAGTAAAGTACATAAAACTTGTTAGCAAAAAAGTTTGCATGTTAAGTTTACGAGTTATGAGAGCGGTTTCAAAACCAAATGTTAATTCCATAACTGATAAGTTCAGTAACATTACTTAAAATAAAAGGCATTTTCGATCACTTTTAGGCTAAACTAATTACATTAAATGATTCTACTATTATTTAATTATTTATATGTTAAATTAATTTTTTTAAGAAAATGTACAGTATTATAAACTTATAAATATGTTGTAAGCAGCATTATTAATCATTTATACTAAAAACTACTAAAAAGGACAGGTGTCCAGACTGAACGAAATTTTTTTGACCATAAATACAAAGTCTTATTTTTTCGATTCTTATTAATAATAAATTTAGATGATTAAATTTTACCAATTTTTTACTTCAAACATGTTTGTACATATAAGGCACATTTATTTTAAAAATTTTGTTTTTTACCCAGACACTCGAAAGTCACAACCGAAATAGCTATGGATGCCCATACTCCACGATTCTCCCCTATACAAGGTGCGGGGGCGGATCGAATGCTTAAAAAATGAGCTAAATGTTTGTCTTGCGTATACACTTCGGGCGAACGCGCGCGTTCTTTCGTCTAGAAGCTCCAGCCGCTTCGGAATGAAAGTTGCGTGTGCCTAATGCATATTAAGAGCTGCCTATATACTTCGCAAGTGCGTGACGATGCGGAGCTTCAGTTCCGGCCTGTTGCGAGATTGGGGGGTTGCAGAGTGTGCCTGCAGCGCTCTCGGCTGGGCTCCGTGTAACCCTGTACAGTGCAGAGTCTCTCTCCTGAAGCTTTTTTTTGCTTTCAATTTTCGCGTCTCGCAGCACGCGCGATAAGGAAAAAAAAGGACGACGTGGATTTGTGTGGTGCGCGCTGTGTATCGTACACGCTTGTTAATTTGCATACATAACGCGCAGTCGTTATGAAATCATGTAGAAGGGGAGCCAAGGTGTGTATACTTTGCGCGGTGGCCTGGCTCTACCCCAAGATAGATCCCTCTATTTGCTGCTTTGTTTCGAGCGAGGAACAACGGTGCGTGTGTTTTAATAACAGAATGGGTTTACCAGGAATCTATATCTATATATCTGAGTCTGAATTATGTATAAGTTTGATTGGTGTGCCTACTTGGACGAAAATCACAAAAGCTTCAACAGTTTTTATGAGCAATGATCCCAGCTTTTAAGAGAATAACAAATTAATCTTTAATTGTTAGAAGGAAGAGCGACTAACTAGAATAATACTATCCAAAAATAGTAACAAATCATGTTAATTCAGCTGCTGTAAAAATAAAACTCAAGGTAGAAGAAGAGAGATAAAAAAGATTCTGATGAACAGCTAGTGTTTTACTCTTTTGTACGAAAATGACATTAGGGTCATTCGAAGCCCTTTTAAATGTTGAATTATTATATCAAAATAACAACAATATAAGGATTCGTCTTTTAACGTTAAATTTAAATTTTAATATTTTAGTTTAAAAATTAATTAAAAAATGTAACTATTATTTTAGTGTAATTACAAACAATGTTTGCGGGTGAATATTAAAGTTTATGATTTTATCTCTATTATGAATTAATATACCACGGATCACCTTTTACAAATAAACCCTTCGTCATGGAAAGTAAAACCAAAACAACCCGCAGCAGTCAAAGGCACAAGCAATCATCGTGAGCTCGAATTAAGAACTATAAAGCCCGAAACGCCGCCAACTACAAACACCAAAGTAATTCCGTACCTCCGACTCTTCCGCAAGGTCCCATCATAGTAGTACCTATACATCGAACATCTCCGCAGCTCTCGAGCACTCGTCTGCTGTACGGAAAAAAGTCTGCAGCGCGCTCGCTCGCTCGCTCGTATCACCCCCCAGGATAATTCGATCTGTTGTGATGTCCCGCAGTTCCGGCCATTTATTCGTCGCGCTCTCGAGGAAACGCGATCGCTCTCGAGACGCATCCCGCGCGCGTGTAGGCAGTTTCCTGCTATAGCGCGGGAGGGAAGCTGGGGCATCAACGCGCTTTATATACGAGGCCGCAGCGCACGGCGCGCGCGGACCGTTTGATGCCGCGCGCGGAAGCTAAAATAAAATGCGAGAGAGAGAGAGAGAGAAAAAGAAAGAAAGAGAGAGAGAGAGAGAGAGAGAGAGAGAGTGAGAGAGAAAGAGAGAGATGGATATTGCCATAACTTTTTGATGTCTGCATGCGTCGTTTTCGTCGTCGTCGTCTTCTTCTTCTTCTTCATCGTCTCTTGTCCCGCAGTAAAGGCCGCCGAGCCGTAAAAACGCGCACTTTTCTCTTTTGAGAAACAAACTCGTGGACGAGCGCTAGTTGTGCACAAGTCGCATGTATTGTATTGCGCGTTAAAAGAAAGGAGGATGTCACGGGATCTATTCTTTTTTTTGCTTTTCACGTCTTTTTATACGCTGCGCAAGGGATCTTCTGATTCCGCGCGGCAACTTTGGTCGCATTTAGGTGCAGAATTTTTTTGTAAAAATTAACGATGGGTTGGGGGAAACAAGTTTCTGTATAAAACTTACGCGATGAACGTAAAAAAATACAAAATTTTGAAATGTATTGTTGATCAAGTAAATTGCATTTTCACAATTGATAATTATAACAATTCTTTTTAACATTGTCCAACGAATATTTAACATGAACAGTATTTCTATAGGATTAAATAGCAAGTTATCTCCAAATAAGTAAATGCTATTAACGTATCATAGCACATTTATACCATTCATAAATAAAATTAAATACATATAATTAAAATAAATTAGCATTTACTGACTATTATTACAGTGCAAACAATAATGTTATATGCTTTATTGAAACATGAGATTTTGAACGCCATTGTTAAAACCATTAGCAAAAACCTAAATATTTTTCAACATATCATTCATGCGACATGTGAATAGAATGGAGTGTTTGATTCTCTATATCTATATTATCAGTATTAAATTATTTTTATAATAGTAATTTCAATTAATAAATGGATCATTTTATTTAACCCAGATATAGCTTACTGGAAATCAATAAGCTGATTAGAAAATAAACAACAATTGGTTATGGTGTAAGTTTATTAATATATACCAATAAAAAGTTAATTAATGGAATTTATGTATTACTAAAACAATATCAATAGACAGCTGCATTAAAATATGTTGGAAATGTTACATGAAAGTATAGCTCAGCCGAATGTGTAACATTATCCTTATCAGAAACATTTTAATGAGTCGTCCTATTTACTAATAACTACATAATGTAGGATATTTCTGAGTTGAAATGACACAAAAAGACTCTGGTGGGGGAGACCGGGGTGAATTCGAACGCCTTTTAATTAGTATTTTTAGTTCAACATACTTAATAAAGAAAAAAAATTCTGCGACGGTAGATTTATTCGTTATCATCAAAACTAACATAACAAATTTCTTTTAAGCCCTTGTTACCCCAATGTGTACCTATTTTCATCATTAATACAAACAACATTTTCATTCGATTTCACCACCGATAAGGGGCGAAGTCGAACAATGCATTTTAAATAGCACAGGCAGATATTAATAAATATGTAACTTCAACTTTACGTCTTTTAGGAAATATGAGAAACTTATACTTATTCAAGTAAATCATATATTTATTTCCTTTTTACACATTACATAATATTATTATAAATACTAACGATGATTTATATTTAAAATTGAATACAAAGTTGACGTATTTTTATTGAAATTCACAACTCTAGCTAAATATGTATTTTTACATGCTGTATAGACAACAAATTTGAATGCCTTTTTATAAAACTGCTAAACTGATCCGCTTCTGTTGTGTTATTCTTAATCCAGTTTCCAGCAGTTTGTCAATAATTGCTGTTAGATTATATAAACTAGCTGGCGAATACATATAGAGCTTTACATGTTTAAGATTTAAACTTGTCGACAGCTTCTGCAATGTAAGTACATAACTACATACTCTAATAATTAGTGCTCAATTTCTATACTGACGAATAGTTTGTAGTGGATTTAATTAAAAATATTTTGAACAATATTAATGTCAACTTTATTCTTTTTGTTACATAATAAGATAATATTGATATTAATGTCAACTTTATTCTTTTTGTTACATAATCAGATAATATTGATATGCTCACATTATTTATTTACTGATAATATCTCTGTGTACGATAATTTCCTACCTTTCACATATTGCATTGCTTGAAAAATAGTTTCCGAATCATTTTAGCATTATATTTTGTCTTTTATATATTGTTTTAAACTATGAATTAACGAGGTGTAATTAATACAATTAAATAGAAATTGTTTCGTGAGAGTAATACGATATTCGATATCGCCCCGAACTTTGTGTTTGATTTCGCATCAATGTAAGAAAATACTTTAAACAATAGTTATAAATGTTTAGTTCAAATTTAATAAGTAGACTAGCGGCTTAAAACAACTATTAAAGATGTTATTGAAATAGTATGTGTTTATTAGACTTAAACTCGTGCTTGCTTATTTATGCTCATAAGAATTCTGATCCACCGAATAGTCTGTTGAAACCTTCAAAAACGGAGACCCGGTTGAATATTAGCCTAAGATTTTATTTGGTTGCTACGAAACATAGTAAAATGTTCATTTTGATGGTATCTTTAAACTAGTTTATCGATAATTGCCATTAGACATTCCTACTACAAGATATTTACTTTCTTCAAATTCGCCCCACGTACGAATTCGCCCCAATCTCCCCTATGCATAGGTAGAGCCTTGTAAATCCATTTGAGACCTGCAAGTATTCAAAAGCAAATAAGATTGAAAACTGAAAAACATGTAATCTTTTAAAAAATTTTAGTTTTTTTGAATACGCTTCAATATTTGCTAGAAGCTCATTTTATATTAAATAGAAAATGCAATTTAATATGTCGTCTATACAGTTCAATAACAATAAAAATTATGTGCAACAATTAACCAACATCAACTTTTTTGTAATACCATCTGTAAATTTTATGATTAAATTTATTTAAAAAATGCGACGTTTTTATTAAATTTGTGGATAAGTTTTTATATATCATTATATAATTTAAAGAATGTATTACTTTGTTAGGAATATAACAAAAAATATTTCTGAAAAATTATATTTGTTCCATCAAAAACCGTTGTTCAGGAATATGTAATTAATTCTATACACACAAAATAGAGTTTAAGGAAATTATTTTCGAGTAATAAAAATTGTGCGCATTTTGAATCTCTAAGGGTACTTCCTTCCCCGTAACTAAGAAGCATTAAAGCTATAATAATTTGATCATTTTACAATAAAAGTTTTTACGACATATTGCACAAAGTGTGTGGACATAAAAAGAACAAAAGCACACTATAAAAAAGGCAATTTCTCAAACCGCGCGAGTTACATCCTCCCCTCTAATGGAAACACGAATGAACTCGTTACAGGTGATTTGATCTCCTCTCTAATCGACGTTGGGGGAAACGCAGACTGCGGGAACAAGAATATATATGAAAGGCAAAAAATGAGAAAAAATGAGAAAGAGCGAGCGAAAGAAAGAAGCCCCGTGTGCTCCGTCGGTTATTTACGATCTCTCAATTTTCTTTTTAAGAAGCCCTTCGCGAATATGCGCGAGCGAGCCGATGGCACGAAGGCAGCAGAGCAGCGCCAGCATAGCCCAGCCCCTTGGCTTTATGATCAGCAGCGTCGGAACTCGGCTTTGGCAGCGGTCTCAACCCGGAGGAAGGAAGCAGCAGCTCACACTTACACACATGCCTGCACGAGCGAGCCAACACACACGGCCTGTTCGAGGAGGGTAAGAAAAGCCCGGCGGCTTAACTCGCTCTCGAAGCTGCCTATAGACCCAGGCGCGCGCGCGCGCATGGCCAGTGCGCTTTGGCATTACACGTACCGCTGCGAGTATACACACTTGTGGCCGTATAACGTATACACGTGCGGTAATGCCTTTAAGGTGGCTAAAGCTAAATTTATCCTTATTAGGAATTTTCTCAAATTTTTACTGTGTTTTTAGAAGAGCGTCACGCATGTATGCTTCACATTCGAAAGGATTGTGCCTTCGGTAAACTGAGCTACTCATCGGTGAAGTTTTCATTTTTTAACACGTCAGCCCTCTACCAAACTTGTACTACTGATGCATTTTCATGCATAATTTCTAAAATATTATTATGAATTTTTTAAAAAACTGATGTGATGTACAGAATAACCAGGTATATCGTATAAAACAAGGAAAACCATAGCTGACCATTAGATATTGACGATAAATTTATCAAAAGTCTGTGTCTAATATTGCTATTATATTTATGTAGTGGTACAAACCGTTTCAGAACTTTATAACGTGTATCGATTTCGGCGTTTTCTAAAAAGTTTTTCACATCGTGCATGCATTTTGATGCTACAGTTTAGCGTGATTTACAGGTCGACGCACGAACAATTCCATTACACCGTGATTCAGTGTACATTAACTTTTGGCATAGCTTGTAACGCTATACGAGTACTTTAAAGGGCTAAGGAGTACATGTGTGTACGAAAGAGTATATAGGTACGCCGCGCGAAAGGGGAAAAATGACGCCCGAGGCAAGATATTATTCCGCGAGACGTTTCTTCTACTGCACAGAAACGTATACGGAATTATGTAGGTATATACGTACATTTTCGAGAGTCGCGCATTATCCACTGCCAAGAATTCGCCTCTCGAATGCGTTCCCCTCTCTCTCCCTCTCTGGGCGCATATATATAGGTACGTTTCTCCGGAGAAGAACGTACGCCCAAGACAGATTCGTAGGGGGCGAGAGGGGCAGAGAAGAGAGAAATGTTTTGTATGAAACTGTGTGCGCGAGCGAGCGAGGCGGGGATGCAACCGAGGAAAATAGAAAATCGGTATAAGGGAGGAAGAAGACGGGAGCGAGAGCGAAGGTATATATGCGTATATAACCGGATGAAAAATGATTTGGCTTATGGCGGAGCTGATGGCGTATGCCTCGCGCGCGTAATTTACTATTGTCTGTCGTATGTAAACGCGAGAGCGCCGCCGCCGGAGAGGATCTCTCTGGTGCTCTCCGGTGCTTTGCTGCTGTTGGTGTTGCGCTGCTGCTGCTGTAATGCGGCTGGCAAACACCGATAAATTTTCAGTGCCCTATTATACGGTAATCAAGGAGCGCGTCAAAATTTAATGAATCGTGAGATTCATCGTGCACGCCAGGCGAAATTGGATTATTTGCGAATGCAGAGCGAGAGAGGGAGAGAGAGAGAGAGAGATCGCCTGTAACGATTGTGCATTTTCAAGAGCGCTTATGATTAATACCGCGGATGCGCGCGCGCTGAAAGGCTCACCAGAGGAATGGATAGTTTTGCTCCGCATAACTCAAACGTTATACATTTCCAAAGCGTTTATACCTGAGGCGTGGGAAATAGTTGCGTTTCGCCGAGCCAAATTTCATGTATTTTCACTTATTATCTAAATACGAGTGAAAATTCTAAGGGTGTCAGTTTAAGCTCGACTAATACAAGTGAGTAATCAGTGTAATACTTGCTTTTCTAAAGTCATCGCATTTAAAAAAAGTGCCTGCATTATTTACACGTCAACGTATTGTATATAAAGTAGACTTTAATCTAATTTTAATTTTAATTATAACAATTACTTATATGATTCGGAAAAATACTTTATTTTTTGTAAGTTATCACTTTATTTTAAGTAATATGACTACTCACTTGGAATAAAAAATCGTATAGATCAAATATATCTGCATGTTATACATATTCAAAATACGCTCGCTTCGTTTGTATACTTGTTATATCGCGCTTGCATCAACGCGTGTATGCAATATATGTATCACGATTTTGCACAATATCGTTTATCAACGCGAATCTCTCGTTTACTCAGTACTAGAAATAATTTTCTATTGTAGTCATTATACTAAATGTGAAACTTTTTAAAATTGGTTAATTCAACCTTCTATCAATTTATTTTTTGAATTATCGCTTATATTACATTCAGCTAGAAACTTCTACTCGAAATACCCGATTTGTTGAACGGATGCACTACAAATTTCGAGACAATAAGCATCTTTTTAATCAATATTTGTTTTAATCATTGATTCGATTAAGGTATTTTTCTGGTAATTTTCGACCCAAAACACACAGCGGAACATCCTGCGCTTGGTGTCCGGTGCAGCGCGGATCTCGGATGGGTGTCCATTCGGGTCCGACAGAGGGTACAGCTTAAAAACTGGGGACGACACTCCCAGGCTGCCGGATAGTACAGGGGCCCGGTGATATCTAGCCCATTGATCTGGCTGCCCCATCAACCGGCGAAAATCTCCCCGGGTGCAGTAGTGCTGGATGGCGACCAGATAGGGCCATGCTGTGCTGGGGGGGGGGGGGCTCTGCCGAGGCCACTGCCGGGCGCGGCGGGTACCTGGATGAGAACACGGGCTGCACCTCCGACTACTGAGCGACAGCCTGACCTCCGACCACAATACACTTTGCATTTCCCTCCGTCACCACCCACCCTATGAAATGAGTAAAAATAATAGAAACGACGAAAATGTGTCACAACAGATCGGGCTCCCTAGCCCAAATCAAAAAGGTAGCGATGGCGATACCGTTCGGGCGACCGACCTGTTACTACAGGCTGGAAATACCGACGGGATCCCAGGCAAAATTGAATCGGTAGAAGAGGTGGCTTTGAGTTCTGTAGCACCCTGTGACGAGGTAGGGCATAGCGAGATTCGGGCGCGCGGCCCTCAGGCTGCCAATACCGGAATCGCTATTCCCGAATCCATCAAGGGTGCACCAGGCTCAAAGCAGGTAAATAGGAAGAACAAAAATAAAAAGAAACAGTCGGGTTCGGAGTGGAGGAAACGGCGCTAGGATACCGGCAGAGGCTTGGTGACTACTTCCGAGCCCATGGCCGTTGACACTACTCCGAACAAAAGACCTCACTCGGACAGCTCAACTCCGAGGAGTGTTAAGAAAGCTAATAAGGAGGAGCCGAAGGTACCTCTGAACTACAGTAGGGCGACGGCCAACGATATGAAGATGGCCGTTATCCCTGCAGAGTATCCAGAGGTACGGCTGGACGAGGCGCAAGCTGGAAGTATAGTGGCGGCCCTGGAAAACGCCATTGACGAGTTTCAGGGAGACGTTGTTCCTCTGTTCAGGGATAACTGGCTGCTGAGAGGCGCGCAGGTTTTCCACTGTAACGGACCGGCAGACAAAGACTGGCTTTGTCAGAATGCGCAAAAGTGGGAACCTTGGCAGGGGGCTCGACTCGAAGTTATCGAGGCGAGCAAACTGCTCAGGTTGTCAAAGGCTACGATTTTTGTCCCCGGAAATCACAACTCCAAGGTCATAATGAAACGCCTGGCAAAACAAAATCCTGACCTTAAAGTGGCAACATGGAAGGTCTTCAGCACCAAGGTAGTTGAGGACGCTATTAAGAAAAAGACGGAGACCGCGGTTAACGTTCTCCTAGAGGAGTCAGAGGTCGCAGCTCTGAAGAGACTCGACTTCAGGCCTTTCTGCGGAGCGGCTCGAGCACATTGCTCGATGTGGTCGACCAAAGACAATAAGAAACAGGTGGGACCTCCAGAGGTAAGGGAGGAGATCCTAGAGGTGGACCGGACACCCGGGGAAATGGGGGGACCTTCTGCTTCCAATGAATAAGGGGGGCTTAAGGGACGCGAGGCGTGGGAGAGATACAGGTTCGGTCAATCTGACACGATCCATTATCTATTTCACGCAGATTAACTTGCATCACTGCAAAAACGCATCGGCGATTTTGGCTAAGCGTATGGCGGAGGTGCACATAGGTATAGCACTAACCCAAGAACCTTGGATTAGTAAGGGTAGAATTGCAGGATTGGGGGGCGACGGTTTGCTTTTCCATGGAAGCGAGGGTTACCCTAGAACCTGCATCTTAGTAAAAGGTATGAAATGTGAGCCCTGGCTGAGGTTCTGCGGGAAGGACCTCACCACGGTTGTAATCAAAGTAAAGTGGAAAAATGGCATCGAAAGGGAGATAGTAGTAGGCGCTGCCTACTTCCCATACGACTCTGAAGCGGGACCACCTCCCGAAAAAGTAAAGGACCTCATTTCAGTGTGCGAACAGGAAAAGAAGAACCTACTTCTAGGCTGTGATGCCAATGCGCACCACATAGTCTGGGGTAGTTCGGATTGTAACAAAAGGGGAGAAACTCTCCTGGAATACTTAGCGGGCACGGAACTAGACCTCCTCAACAGGGGTCGAGAACCGACCTTTAGAAATGCAGCTCGTCAAGAGGTGATTGACATCACTCTGGTCTCCAGGAGATTGGACAGACTGGTCTCAGGCTGGAGAGTCTCTGATGAGGTCTCTATGTCGGATCACAGCCATATTCTCTTCGAAATCAGAGAGATTCAGGAGGAACGAAGTCAATGGAGAAACCCTAGGCGAAAGAACTAGGAAGGTTATGTAAGTGATTTGTCAGTAAATCTGACGACTCTCATGGATAAGTATACCTTGACAGAGGTTATCGACAAAAATTGCGAGCTTATACAAGACGCAATTATTGGGGCCTACGAGAAGAATTGTCGCCTTCGCGACAAGACTTCACCCAATCAGACGGCCTGGTGGAATCCAGAACTGGAAGCTACGCGAAAGCGAGTTAGGAAGCTGTATAACTGATCAAAGAGAACGAAGAGCCACAGAGACCTGATGGCCTTTAGATTCGCTCAAAGAGAGTATAAAGAAGAAATAGCGTTGGCAAGGCGAGAAGGGTGGAAGAAGCACTGTGAGCAAATGAACACTTGTTCGGAAACGGCTAAACTGTGTCGTATCCTGGCTCAAGGGAACAGGAACCACTCGGGCTCCATTAGGCTCCCGTCAGGGGCGTGGGCGGCGAGCGGAGACGAAGCTCTGGACTCCTTGCTCTGGACCCACTTCCCAAAATGGAGGCCGGACCAGCCAGACGTGACCGATACTGGAGCCCTTGATTCACTGAACGCTGAGCGTTCGGTGGCTCATAGGATAATACAGAGCGAAAAAATTAGATGGGCTATAGGGACTTTTGAACCCTATAAAGCAGCAGGGGAGGATGGCATTTTTCCAGCACTCTTGCAGAAAGGAATGGAGGTGCTCTTAGCACCCCTGAGTGATCTATTTAAGTTATGCTTAATCTGGGGTTACATACCTCAGAAATGGAGGATAGCCAAAGTGGTGTTTTTACCAAAACCCGGTAAACCCACCCACGAGGTAGCCAAAGACTATAGGCCAATTAGCCTTACGTCTTTTGATCTCAAAACATTGGACAGACTGGTAGATCGTGATGTCAGGGATAATGCTCTAGCGGCTCTGCCGCTGCACCCCAGACAACATGCTTATCAGGCAGAGAAATCGGTGGATTCGGATCTCAAAGATGCTGTTAACCACATCAGAAAGGGAATGAAAAACAAGGGCATGGTGTTGGGAGCTCTGCTAGACATAGAGGGAGCATTAAACTTCACCACCACGGAAAGTGTTTGCCAAGGTGCCATTGAACACGGGATAGACAACTCCATTATCAAATGGATTAAGCAGTTACTGAACAACCGGGTGATCAAGGCCTACTGGGGTTCCTCGATCAGGCAAAGAGCTGTGAAAAGGGGGTGTCCACAAGGGGGGGGGGGGGGTAATGTCTCCAACCTTCTGGTCGCTCACGATCGACAGTCTCATTAAAGCACTAAACGAAGCGGGATTTTATGCGCAAGCGTACGCGGATGACATTCTCATACTGATCATGGCGGATGATGAGATTATCTTAGCAGAACTTATGCAACAGGCTCTTTCGGTCGTTGAAGACTGGTGCAAAAAGATGGGCTTATCCGTAAATCCATCTAAGACAGTAGTAGTTAATTTCACAAACAGATATAAGGTTAAACCTCTCAAGGATATCAGTTTGTTTGGAGAGAAGCTCACCATCTCTAGGTCTGCCAAATACCTGCGAGTGACATTCGACAGCAAACTGAAATGGGAGGAGCATATTCAGGAAAAATATAAAAAATTTGTGAGTGCATACTGGGTGTGTAGGCGAGTTTTCGGTATCAATTGGGGACTAAAACCCCCCATGATTCAATGACTTTATACGGCAGTACTCAGACCTAGACTCCTACACGGCGCTATCGCCTGGTGGCCTAGGTGCTTGCTTAAAACGGGAAAGGAAATTCTGAACCGTATGCAAAACCTTATGCTAAGAGCTATTACGGGAGCAATGAAATCCACACCGCGAGCGGCGATGGAAAGGCTCCTAGACATCCCACCCTTAGACCTGAAGGTTAGAACAGAGGCATTTAGCGCCAATGTTCGTACATTGACGAAAACGGAACGGTGGGAACATTGGGATAAAGACATACTTGAGGAAGCTGGCGTCGACCTCAAGTCATTTTCTAGAGACAGGATAACCCGGAAATTTAATTTCGGGAAGTCTTACGTTATAAAGCCTCTAACTAGAGAGGACTGGAAAAGTGGGTTCCAACACCCAACATCTTCCAATAGGGTTTGGTTAACAGATGGTTCAAAAAGCGAATCTGGCACTGGAGCGGCGGCCTGGCTAGCGGGAACATCCCGCGAACTAGTGTTCAGCCTCGATCCTCACGCGTCAATTTTCTAAGCAGAAGTAAGAGCAATCAGGGAAACGGTGGGTAGCATGATAAGTGAAGAGCTGGAGGGCAGCGAAGTGGTTATCTATTCCGATAGCTCCGCGGCCCTCTCAGCGCTTGGCAAAGCGGAAGTAATCTCGATAGAGGTTTGGAAATGTGTGAAAGCGTTAAACAAGCTAACAGAGAATAACAAAGTGACCTTAGCTTGGGTTCCAGGACATGCTGGAGTCTTAGGCAACGAGAAAGCGGATCGGTTAGCAAAACGAGGGGCGGCTGGGTGCCGAGCCACATATTGCAGGGTGGCTATACCAGAGAGCTCAATTAAGAGCTCTCTTAGAGCGTGGACCCGGAATAGTTCTGACCGTATCTGGCGGGAATCATCGGGAATGAGACAGGCCAAAACTTTGCTAGGTAGCTCCTCACCGCCAATCTGGAGCGGGGAGTTAATACTCCGCTCCAAAAGCTCAATAAGGGAAGTGGTGGGCTGGTTCTCGGGGCACTGCAGGGTAGGCAACCATCTTTTTAACATGGGGCTGCAACGGGTTGATTTGTGCAGATGGTGTGGTCAGGAGGAGGAGACCTCGACCCACCTGCTCTGTTATTGCTCGGCTTGGGCAATAACTAGATGGAGGTGGCTTGAACTCCCCTTCATTAAACCAGAAGACTTGGGAACAATGAAGCTTTCATTGATCTGCAGGTTTATAGGCATAATTAGAAGTAGGATGGAGGGTGGGACCTAAAACCAAGGGGGATAAGCACAATAGGCATGGCCTGAGTGCTGGACCGGCACGTCCCCGAAAGAGGCCGCCAGTTTACCCCGCCCCTATTACGAATTACGAATACGAATAGATTTTCTCAGATTCAAGTTTTCCAGTCTGCTAAACAGTCTGCCAACAGTCTGCTAACAAAAGTTAGCATTTTTAAGGTACTTTTATTGAATTATCAATGGTATATAGTGATATTAAACTTAAAAATACTCTGAAAACCTACCATATTTTTGTCTAAATCATGACTAATGTGTGCATATTTTATAATCTACAGGAGTAAGAAATCTGAAAAAATCTGGAAAACATACCTTTTACGTATTTTACGTCAAAGCTGCAAGACGTATTTGACGTATTTTTATACCGAGTGTATTTCTATTTTTGGCAGTCAAATGTCTTATACCACCAATATGCATAAAATTGGTGCTAATAAATATACCCTTGCCCAACTGAACATGTGCTATCATCTGGATGGTACCCCATGTTTAAGGGTGCCTGGGAAAATTTTAGACCTCTTTTAGACATTTTAAAATAAGAAAAGTATTCGTCGTATACTTTCTTCGGGTACTTTTTAAATCGCGTATATCGGCTTAATACACCCAGAAAAAGAGTAATAACGGCTACTATCAGGGGGTAGGAACGATTACTAGACTGGCTAGGAAGAAAATATAATGTGGTACGGTTAGTGACGATAGCACATCTCTTTGCGGCAACGTTGTGGCAACGACTTATTCACTACATAGACACGTAACCAAATAAGGTGCCGGAAACGTGGCCGCAACGTTACACCAACGTAGAAAATGTCCGCGTGTGTGTCAAAGATACGTTGTATAAACGTTGAGGCAACCTGTCTATGACGATCTACCGCGTGCCTAGAATGTTCCTTAAACACGTGCATGGAACGTTTCCGGAACGTCTTAGACACGCCGCCAGAACGTTGCCAAAGGAAACTGGAATATTTTGTTGAAAATTAAAAATTAACCATCATAATTTGGCAAACCGGTTGGTGAGACTTCCAAATTGTCAAGTACCATCCAAATGATACAACGTCATTGTGACAACGTACTGGCTACGTTCTTGCAACGTAAATAGAGAACCCAGATAAATTATGATTTATCAGAGACGTTCCAGGCACTATCTAGTAACGTTCCAGGAACGTGATAGAACGATGTAGACACATTTTCTATGTTGGAGAAACGTTGCGGCAATGTTTCCGGCACCTTACGTGTCCATATAGTCAAAAATTCGTTGCCACAACGATATGTGCTATCTAGGTAATTAATTAAATTAATCTGGTTGATCGAACTAATCTGCTTATTGTTACTGCAACAATGCTTTGTTATTGCTCTTAAAGCTATATTATTTTGCTGTGACAACCATACAATATCATCGTCAACCCTAATATAGCTACGACAGCAATATGTATGGTTATTCGAGCAATACCGGTGTAGTTATCATATAAAAATAAAAGTATTGATGTGATACCCAATCCTTTTTCTCAGTGTACCTTTATATATAAGTTACAATATAGAATTTATTCCTTAACGGGATAGTAAACATTACAAGCATGTCTAGTTCTGAGTATCGTACAAACAAAATGAGATAAAATTGGCACTCAAAACAAGACGTCTAGTATTCAGTACTAAATTTCATAGTAATGAGTAAAATTGTCCTACATCGTATTGGATTTACTAGACAGTCTAATAATGGATACCAATTCTTTCTCTGAGTGGACATAGAGTACAATGCTTAAAAATTGATATTTCGTTGTTTTTCTTGATTTTTACATAAAACAGAAAAGTATCCGAAAATATTTTTCGGTCGAATACTTGCCGAACTCTTTTTTTATTCTGCTCGCTTATTCCAAGGTAATTACGTGAATGTTGCCATTAAAACCTTGACTTTGGTAATTCAGAGAATTGAGAGATGTTGTAATAAGACATACCTCTATGAAGCATTCCTCTTTCAAAATTTATAATGCTCACAAAGTTTCATATATTGCTCAAATTTTTTTTTGTGTGTAGGTTAAAAAAGAGTGCCTGTAGGTTAAAAAAGAAATTCTAGTGAGGCCTTAAACATTTACGTTCATTTTCAAGATTCAACCTTGTCTGGATAAAAATAGATATCAATATAGGTTCGTGAACCATCATGAATCATCATGAACGTTCATCTTTGATCCTGCGATATCACACTTAAAATTTTTTAAACTTGGACGTGTTTGTGCAGATTATGCATTTTTGTACATACAATTTGAATGGGATTAAATTTTAAATTTATACGTATGGTCATAGACATCTATGCGTTTTTATGAAAATTCATAAATAATTAATTATAAACTTTCATAAAAATGCATGAATGTCTGTGACAATGCGTGTATCGACGTCTAAAAATAATAGTTCTTGATAGAAATTTCCTACAAAAATTAGCATTTTTCAGGATTTTAGACAAAAACTATAATTTGGAAGTTCTAAGAAAGTGTTAGTATTAATCGGAAAATCTAAAAAGTGCTAGTTTTTTTTATAAGAGTCAAGTTTCAGGCAGCAAAATGCATGATTCTGTAGAAACATGTCAAAGTTAAAAAGAATTGAAAGTGTGATCTCGCATGATCGTTGATGAACGTTCATGGTGATTGTATTTTGCGGCTCCTCCTCAAGATCAATGGTAGTCACAAAGTTGTCACATTTTTAAAGTAGGGTAAGTGTGGGTATTATTGCGGAATTTCCAGTTAGGTTAAGTTGAGCGTTGAAAATATTGCGCGTACGAACAAGTAATCATGTGATTCTTTTTCTAGATCAAATCTAACCATTTCAAGAATCGATTCATAGAAAAAGAAAGGTTCCAGAACGTGTATTTTTTTAATAAATACTTTTGAAACATTCACATTACCGCGGATCAGCATGTATTTACTACGTGCCGATTATTGTGTATACAATTCACAGGTTAGGACTCGCAGTAATACAAGTATAAGCGTGGTGTGTATTACTGCGGTCGACTTCTGTATTTATACAAATAAATAAAAGAAAATAGGTTTTTTCTTCCATTAACATGCATATTCCCAAAAGTTAAAGCGATAATAAATCATTTTTAAAGGAATATTTACTAAAAAGTAGTATTTTTGTCGATTCCCGCCGCGCCAGGGTCGCCATCCTTATTCCGTTTCTTTATGCCGATGGTGTCACATCGTTTTACGCCAGTTTCTTCCAAAAAGCGAAGAAAAAGTGAAATAAGACGATGACTGCTTTCGTTGCTGAAGTATCAGAAAGGTAAAAGTGGTGAATGTAACATAAATAAGAAGGCACAAAGGACGCTGCATCAGAAAAATCACCGTTTGCGGCGGAGTTAAACTTAACAGCGTACACAGACCTGCACGCAAAGAGAGCGCATGGTGACACACGACAAAAACACGACCCATCACGGGCTCATGGTTACCGCTCATCAACGCGATGGCTGCATGATGAGTCGCTGCGAGTTTTTTCATGTCTAATATTGGATGATCGCAGAGACAATTTCCATATGGAAAAAGCTCTCAAGTTGAGTGTTATTTCGTACCCTCAACTGAATTTTTATATTGTACAAGTCTAATAACCCACCAAATTTGAGTTGAGGGTATGAAATAACACTCGGCTTGAGAGTTTCTTCCATGCGGGTTATATTTGTCATATTCATCTCTATATCTGTCGTGAAAGATCGGCGCATAAACATATGTGACTTGTAGTATGCTACAGGTTCTAACATGTTTGGCATACTCACAGACCTTTTCTGCGAGTTAGCTTTCTCCTTGAGAAAACTTAAAACTACACACGACTTTTCACAGCCCAAGATTTATCTTGTACTGAAAAGTGATATATTTTGTAAGTATAACTCGCAAATCTCGCAAAGTTCCTGACATTTTCATTTTCTTCGATATCAATATGTAACGGTATCCAATAAAACTCGATAGCAGTATTAGGAGTGTTGTTTTTAAGGAAGAAATTGTACTTTTTTTTCAATTTCAAAAATATATTTATTTGTTTTAATATCTGTTTTATTTGAATTTAGAGCTTGTAATGAACTTGAAGAGTTGAAGAAAATTAAGAATTTACGATTTTTATTACTTAGAGCAATGTTTAGTGCATCATTCAGTGCTATACATTCAGTAGTGAAGACAATCGCGTTCTTTTCGATGCTTTTACATACTTAGAGGTTTAATTTTGGATAGTTGAATGCTGATCCACTACATTTGGCTTTACAGTTTTTGCTACCGTTTGTGTATATCTCGTAATCATCAATTTCTGCCAATAATCTATCAAATATTTCTTGTGGTTTCTGAGACTTTCTTAATTTTTTTCGAAAGCTAGTATTAAATGGTATAGATGTAGTTAATGTTGCATAATTATGATTGTAAATAGTGTTTTCTTGTTATTATCTACAAAGTCGTTGAACTCTTTTAAGCTAATAATACACTGACTAAATATTTGATTAAACTTAAATTTATGTTTTTTATTTATAGTTTGATAAGACTTGCCAAGAAGCAGTTGCCGATGATTCTATCTTTGACTTGTAAAAGTTTGGATTCTGCTAATAATATATTATTTGAAGTGCTTCTGCGGTAGTCTAGAGCTGTGTGAATTGCTATATTTTGTATTTTTTCTAATGTATTTAAGTCATTTAATCTTTCGATAAGTATCCGTAATTACCGTAATCAATGACTGATTGAATGAAGCTCTTGTAAAGAGTTGTGAGAGTATTTAGGTCTGAATCCCATCATGTACCATAGAGACTTTACGCTATATTTTTAACACACCCCGCCATAAAGTGCGCACTTTTTTCCCGCCGAGTCGGGAAAAGAATGCTACATTAATTCCCTACCCCCACTCTAGTCCCCGCTGCGCCTCGCGCTGTTTATACCTGAGCCGAAGGCGAGGTTAGAGAGTTAGGAAGTTAATATGTAGCACTATTTTCCCTTTTCGGCGATGAACGAGTACGAACATTTTGGTAGATATGTTAAAAAATTGTATATTGCACGCGTGAATAAAGTGAGCCAGCGATTGACAGCGTGTATGACGCCCTCGCTCCGCTCGAGCGCCGAACCACACGCGGGCATTTACTAGCTCACTTTATTCGCTAGGTGCATAATATACTATTAATACATTTTTTATTTACATTATTGAAAAGTGGAAGAAATGAAAATTTATAATCAAAAGTAATACCTAAGAATTTTGCGGTTTCCTTTGATTTGATAAGGCAATTATTTATTTGAATTTCTAGAGATTTTTTTACCTCTTTTTATACTTTTGCACTTTATGTACAATTAAGGCGATGGCGACCGCAAATTGTAAGATAAATGCATATAAAATATATAGCAATCGGCTAAGTACACCATACGCCTCCTTGATACACGCCTCTATACACTGTTCTTACTTTGTCACTAAGGAGTCCGTGTGTATGAATCTTGCTTGAGTTATAAATCCTATAAATTTTAAGATACCACTTGAACATCCTATTTGGAAAAGCTCTTTTAATGGCAAATAGAAGGCCCCATGAACATCTAGAAAGGCTGTAGGTACTTCTTTATTTCTTAAATGCCTCGTTAATTTTTAGAGTGAGATTCAGTATATTAGTGAGATCAGTACACGACTTACCCTATCTAAAACCATATTGACTGGTAGGTATAAGGTTATATGGCTCTGCCCACCACTGTACACGATTTTTAACTAATGTTTCAAAAGGCTTTTCCAAACAGGATTAGAGTGTAATGGAACCAGGGCTTATGCCATCAGGTTTACTTATAAAGTGAATAAAGGAATGCTTCCAGCTATTTGGATAATTATGTTTTAGATACAGCCCATTAAAAGTATCTAGAAGTATTAACTTGAACTTTTCAGATAGATCTTTAATATTTCATAATTAATGCCATCAGTTCCTGGGGAGGACATATAGCTTTAAGATTTAAAGCGGCATTAAATTTTGTGAAGCTGAATGATGAGTCAAAAAGTTCAATGTTTATATTGTTGGATGTATAGTCCAAATTTGTTGGTACCCATGGAGTGCTGATTTCATTTAAAGATTCTTCAATTTTATTTTCGAGTTATAGGTTTTCTGTAGCATTTTCGGTTTGACATATATCAAACTATTTTTAAATATTTTACAATTATTCCAAACATAATTAGGATCAGTGCGAATATTTATAGTGCTAGAAAATTTTCGGAAGCATTCTCTTTCTTAACATTAAAAGTTCTTTTTGTAAGTGCCTGCATTTTTTGTAATTAATAAGATCATTAAGGTCTATAGTGCGCTCTCACATTTTAAATGCAATGCTTCGAAGTTGTTTTGCATTGTCGCAGTTGCAGTACCACCAACTCACTGCCATTTCGTTGATCTTTTCTTTACATTTGGGATGCAAGTTGTTACTGCATCAGTTATACTATTTTTACATAGAATTGATACTTATCATCCGCGGAAAGATTTTCATATTTTGTTGAGAAAAATCCTGTATACAATTTGTCAAGTTCTACAGGGAACTTTTCCCAATCACTGCGTACAGTTTTTATTTTAAAAGATCTTTTTACGTAATGGATTTTTTCAAAAATGAAATTTATGAAAATCGAAAGTTATTTGATCCCCATGTCTCATCGCAAACTTTGAGTTTTATATTATCTGATAGAACAAGTGTGGATAAATCAAGATTAGATTTGCATCTGTATGTCTACAATTCCAATCCGTATTATGAGAATTAAAATCACCCATTAGTATACAGTTCTCTTTGTTTACGTTACGAAAGATAGAATTCCACTGGCCTTGAGAGAGAAAGAGAGTGAGACCTGGGGATTTATAACAGGTAATTAGATTTAGGGGGGACTGAGAAGGCTCGGGACCAAAATTCTCGGGGACTGCAATGTGTATTTAGTATAGGGGCGTTTCAGTCCCCAAGACATCCCCGTGTATATGAGCAATGCAGTTCCCACGTAATTTCAGTACCCGAGAGTTTATATTTCTGATTTCCTCGAATGCTATATTTTTTCGAATAAACATTATAATACCTTCACCTCGCGCATATTCTCGATGTTGTCTATAAACTGCAAAACCTGAAAGGTGAATTTCTTTCTTAACGATGAGCCATGATTCTACGCAGATCAAAATGTCAAAGTTGTTTCTTTTTCTTTCCAATTCTTGAAGTCGCTGTGTAATGCTTCTAGTATTCCAATATAATATTCGTAGCGGCGATTGGTACTTTTTTATACAGTTATTGGTTTTGTAAGCTTTCGAGGTCTTCTACTGAACTTTATTCGTTGCTTATAACAGAATCTGAATACTACTGATTCGTTTACGGATTCTTTTTCTACGGCTATGTAAATTGTGATCTGTGATATTGTCGTGTATGCCAGAAAGCATGTGATCAAACGCATTGAGATCATTGATATAATTCAATGAAATGTCCGAAATGTTTTCTTTACCAAAGGCCTGAAACAGAAATTAAGCAATGTCTTTAAAGTCCACTGGGCATTTGTTTACATTTTCCGATAACAGAGAATTGACTGGATGTAGTCGAGTTTCGATTTCCCCGATATTCACACTGCGGGTTGATTTGCTTTTTTGCTACGTATTTGGCTTTTGTATAATCATTTGCACTGTTAGAAGTGACTACTGCTAGGGGGACGTCTTTTTACTCCCGTGGGCAGGGCATTGTGAGACGAGGTTTAGATTCTGAATCGTCTAAATTGTAATCTGACTATTCTTTTTTTACCGTCGTCATATTTGTGCTCCCATATGGTGCTAATGGGCGACGGGGGTTCTGCGATATATTTGTAAACAAAGCACATGCAATTTCTAGAGGTGCTTGTATCAATCGGCATAGACTAAGAATCGAATCCGGGTCACCGGCGTGGGAAACCGACAATCTACCCACTGAGCCACGGAGGGCCCCGTGATCTGACTGTGATGATGGTTGAGTAATTTCATTTTCTTAACACGTGCATGTAATAGGCCCTTTTCCATGCATCTAAAGCGAATGATAAGTTGAGCATTTCGAGCGTTTTCGCCGGAGTGGGAGCCAATGATTACCTCCCACTGCAGCGGGTGGTAAACACCATTAGCTTTCGGTACTGAATAAAATTTTGAAAATTTTGAATAATTTTAAAAATTTAGAAATTTCAAAATTTTTGGAAAATTTTATAAACAAATTCCGTTGTTTGAACCTCTTGTTGAATATACGATGTTTGTTGACTTGACAATTTCGCCGATTGCACACGTGTAGTCCGTTAAATTAAAACCTTCGATACCGTCCAAGATCAAACCTTATTTACTTTTTGGGAACTGATTTTTTGTGTGCAACATTAGCGTAACTTGCTTCACTAACATCTGTATCACGTAGGAGCAAGATTTGGAAGTTTTATAACGGCTAATTTACAGATATTACCAAGTATTTATTGCAAAACAATTTTCAGAATCTTAATAAAAAACATACCTAACTGTTTAAGGCCTCTCTATAATTTGTCTTGTGAGCCTAAGCTATCGAAAAATTGTTTGGGCAATATATGACACCTTGTGAGTATCTAAAAGTTTATAAAGAGAATTATCCTTCTAAGGCAACTCGTAATTCTCTATTTACCTGTATATCACATTTTATCTAAGAGGTATAAATGAAAATATGATATTTATCAATGTATTTTAATGTTAATAAAATGATCTTATTATTTAAATTCTGTATTGTTCAACATAAATTGTTAAAAAATTCAACAAAAGAAATGTAATTTTTTTTTAAAATCTCCAAGGCCTGATGAGATATAGAAAGTAATTTCTGGGTTTTTTAGGTTTCTTTTCTTGGTATTATAGGTTTTGTAATACTAATTTCTATAAAGTAATTTCTGGGTTTTTCATAATCCACCGCTTGGTGAGAAAATTTGTCATATTTCGAAACCTAAATTGGTCAAAAATAGCAAAATAGGATTTTACGGTTTATTCAAAATCTTCAAGGCTAAATGAGATATCGACTTAGTTATCGTTTTGAATGATTACTAACCATAACTTCTAAAAAGTAAGTTCACAGTTTTTTCCTAATCAATAGCTAAATTGATTAACTGTCCGAAATTCAACCCCTAATCTTTATATATATATATATATATATATATATATATATAAAAAAGTCGTATCCTGATTGACCGTCTGACTGACTGAGTAACTGAATGACTTACTTATCAACACCGAACCAAAAATATTAACCTTATCGGCTTGAAATTTGGATGAAATATTGTTTTCATACTGTAGGGAACTAATAAGAATGGATTTTTAAGACTCTAACTCTAAGGGGGTAAATTTCACAAATTTTAATGTTTAGGGGGTTAGAAGCTGTAAAATGTGTTTTCACGGAATCATTTCAAATCTGCAAGGCCCAATGATATGTCTGCTCTTATTATCGTTTAATAAGGTTTTCAATACTACTTTCTAGAAAGTAATTTCTAGGTTTTTCCCTAATCGATCGCTGAGTGGGTAAATTTTTCAAATTTCGACCCAAAATTCAAATCCTATCTTCTATATACATAATAGGAACTGTCCTGGTTGACTGATTGATTCACTGACTGACAGGCTAACTGTCTGAGTGACTGACCGACTGATCGACGCGATAGAGGATGCTAGCGACTTGAAATTTGGACAGTATATATACGAAAGATCAGTGTTGACATGATAGTTTGAAAAATTGTCGGCAACGCCACGACGGGGGATGTTAGTTTTTATATATAAATGTATGTTTGTTAAATATATTTACGGAAAATTACTTTGTTTTGTTGAGATTTTTATTCTTAAATTTATTAAATGTTTTTCTTAATATTAAAGAATTAAATTAACATAGTAATGAATTAAAATTAATGTTTTTCTTAATATTTATTAAATGTCTTCTTGAAATTTATTGGGGGTAATTAACATGCTTTTAGAACGTAACAAACGAAGATTCATTTTTCAACTGAATTATCCTCTTTTACCTTCGTTCGTTGAATTAATATTAATTTTTTATATAGAATGTAAATAAGAATTTTAAATCTTAGCTTCGATCAATAAATCCCTATATTTTTAATGTCAGGGTAGCAGGCAACTCTAATTACAGTAACAACTCGAGTCGACGTTTTTAAAGCTCTCCTTCACCTTAACACTCGCCATAGAGATAAGAGAATTTCCCCCTATAAATATTTCAAATAATCGCGCGCTCGCTCACAGCGGTACTTTTACGATCCAGTAAAACAGAAAAAAATCAAAAGAAATCAGTCATAAAAAGCCGTCCACGTATACACGCTGCACTCTCTCGCAATCTCTTCCAGCGGAATAATCGAACAGCGGCGCGTACGCGACTGCTAATTAATCCACGATTGATATACAACGCTCGGAGTACTCGCGTGATTTTACGGCGCGTGCACTCTCGCTCCGTTGCTCCCTCTCTCTACTTCCCTTGCGTACTCCCCATGAGTAAAGCGGTCGTGCGCCAGAGAGTTGAACGGGTACTCTGACTGGACGTTTATTTTGTAAATTACGCTGTTTCACTATCAGTACGTTTGATGTTGCGCTTATAGATGTTTTAGATTAACGTATTTTAGATTAAGAAACTATTATGAGAGTTGAGTTCGTATGTTTTGGAAATTACGATTTAATAAAAAGAAATAAAATAAATACATTTAAATAATAATAAAAATAAATTTTACGATTATAAATCAGAAAATTATATTTTTTTTAAATAAAATATATTAACATTTTGAGGTGGGAGAGGCATTCGGCTTATACTTTTTACATATAACAAAAACTTTCACGAAATTTAACCCTTCAAAACCCCCGATCCTTGTTTGATCGAAAAAAATATGGAAAGCGCTTATGTTATTTCAAAAATGGTTTGTTCACGAGGAGTATATATGAATAGTTTATTAAAGGAAAAAACGTTCTAAACATGATTTTTAGAGGTGAATCTAAATAATGACGATCTGCTGTTTATGCTCTTATTATATATTAACTAAATTTTAATAACTAGCATGGTAGTTACGAGTAGTAGGGTCACGAATTTTGATGAGGCTTTGACAGGTGTTTTCTGCTGTCTAAAAATGAATTCCAGAACTTTACGTTTTGGCTAATGAGTCCATATTATTGAGATATAGCCATTTGTGTTCCAAATACCCATTTTTTCGTGAAAAAATGGTACATTTCCTTCAGATCATAACTATGAAAAATTTTACTCAAAAAAAAAATCCAAGTGTGGGTAAAAATAGACAGAAAAAGCTTTAATTTCCGTTTTGACTCGTATAAAAATATTGATCCCTTGAGAAGTTATGAATTGGCAAAGAACATATAATATGCATCTAATTCAACATATAAAATGCTGCCATGTAGCGGTAGAAGCTCGATAGCTGTGGGTGTCCATACTGGGGAACTCTCCCCTATAAATATCTATCAAAAGGATTAAAATAAATTTTAGACGTTATTTTTAAGGGAAAATTCGCAATGTCATAAGTTTTGGTTTTTTGTTTTTTGGCATCATAATTTGTATTTTATCTTTAAACAAACGTCTCATTCGCAAGTAATCATAGGGCACAAATTTCTTCCTGATTGAATAACAATTTTTCGAAGTCCCAAACATGCGTGGCCCATATAGGGTTTCTTAGGCTTAAAGAGTTACATTTTTGGAACACTAAATATTGATTGCGTTTGATTGTATTTAGAAACCCCAAATATTTTGATCGCATGAATAAACCTTTGCGGCTAATTCATGAACACGACCAAAACTAATTTGTATACATGTGCAAATTCGTCAAACTATTGACATTTGTGAATTTTAAAATAATTTTTTTTTCTTGAGGCACATGTTTGAACAAAATACTTTCTCGATATACGAAGAACTCAGCAACCCAATGCAATAATTTTTCTTCCATTATACATAACTTAAGTAAATTTGCACTTTCGCTTCTTGAAAGAGGAAGCTTTGTGATAGTAGAAAAAAAGTTTTGCTAAAAACATGTTAGAAACATGTTTTGAGACTTAAGACATCAAAATACACTATTTTTAGAAAATGTCTGTATGGATGTGTGTGTATTTGTGTGTGTGTATGTGTGTGTATGTTTGTGTGTGTGTGCGCGGCTATTTTCAACGACTTGGACTCCGAAATTGCTGACAACTTACGGCCTCCCATTTTGCCACCTTCATTTCTTCACAATTTTAAATCTATTGTCTTCATCCAAATATCCTCAATAATGCTTCGACCACTCAAATTAAAGGTTTTAATGTCAGATTTATTTTTACCATACGTAAAATTGTCCGTAATGTATAATACTTTACATAAATTACGTCAGACTTTAATAGTATGTCGTTTACTTTAGGTGGAAAAAGCAAGCTAAAAAAGTTGTACAGTTATGCTACATGTTCAACAGACAAAACCAAACCAAGTGCATTAGTTTATAGGATGTTTGAACTATGTTTCCTTAAAGTTAGAGTTGAAAAGTTTAGAATAGAATCAAGTTACAGGGGTGCCAACTCAACGATTTCCGTAAATGTACCTATCTTCCAAATGCTGTAACTTTGGTTATACGAAATGGTCTTGAACGTACCAAAAAAATAATTAAAGGTCTTTTCAAGGCGACAAATTTGAGATATAGTAGACCTAAATCTGTTTTGTTTGCGTAAAATGGAAAACGATCAAACGTAACTTTAGAAACAGAAAATTTCAGGCTTAAATTCATCTTCTATGTAGGAACCAATTAGCTGCCTAGGAGGCTTTTTTTCTTAAAGTTTGTAAAAAGATGAAGAAATCCTTTTTTAGTGCGTTCAAATTGATCAAAATGGGAGCTCGCTAGAATTTGTTGAAAAGAGCCATTTTTTGGTCGTGTTTGAAAATTTAGAACGCTCTACTGGATCACACAGGGGACATTAGCGGCTGAAAATTTTATTGAGAGCTTATTTTAATAGGTACATTCATATAAAAAATCGGCGACAAGTAACAAAGACTCAAGTGCGCACGGTTTTTTAAAATTTGTTTTGAATGACTTATATATATATATATATATTTACAATATCGTTGATTTTCCTATTTCATTGTACATTTGTACAAGTAGTGCTAAATTTAAATACAGCACGTAAGAACATTATTGTCTTACATAATTCGTTCCTCCCCTCTCGCAATCTCTCTCGCAGAAATTATCTCCACTCACCGTATACATCCGATTCTCACTATCTCTCTCCCTCCCTCCCTCTCTTTCTCTCTTTCTGTCTTTCTCTCTCTCGACCTCCTTGCACATTTCATCTGCGTCTCTCAAGAAGCTCGCATGTGCCTGCAAACGGAAGGTATAAATACAGCGAACCGCGAGGCTCCTCGCGTATATATAAGGGACAGTAGTGGTTCCAAAATAAAGGATTAGGTATACGCGCGAGCGACGCCGCAAAGGGAAGAAAGCTCTTGCAAGCTCGAATACGCAGTAGGAGACGCAAGAGCGAAAAAGAGCGAGAGCGAGAGGGAGAGAGAGAGAGAGAGAAAACGGTTCGCTAGTAGACTCCAGCGGCGCCCGACGATGGCTCTTGGCTACCAGCCCGGCGGCTGCCGCTACACACTGGCCGAATTACTTACACATTGTTTAAGGGCAAAAACTCCTCGACCGATTGAAATGACGAGAATTAAAACGGGAGCAGCGCGGCAAAACTCGGAGAAACGCAGAGAGAGAGAGAGAGAGAGAGGGGGGGGGGGAGAAGGCCAGCGACATAAGGAGGAAATGGAATAGAAGCGCGAAGCCGTGCCAAAGCCGTAAAACTTGTGGCTTGCGCGAGCGAGAGTAGCGCGAGAGCAGGTCGATGGCCCCTGCACGAAGACTTCGCGGACGCACGTCTGTACGTGTACGTATGAACGTTGCGCAGCTTCGTTGCCGCCGCACTGTCCACTGTGTAAAGACTGTTTTCCGCTGTTTCCTTGTGTTTCTTACCTTTAACTCTAAAATCGGGTTTAAAAGTTCTAATAATCAAATTGAATATCTCCATAAAGAGAAATTTGCAGTTAAATTTTAGTCCTTCGTTTTTTAAAATCGATTCGTAATAATGTTCTTCGTTGTATATTCGAATTTTTAAATAGTGGTGAGAACAATTTTTCTCAAATTAATTAAAACGCCCCTTTTTAGCGAGATGGGTATTATAGGTGTGACGCAACTTTGAAGCTTTAGGTATATCTCGATTTTGGAACGACAGAGTTTCCCAAAACGTTTCAGTGAGGTAAAAATAATTTAGGCACTAACTATTTTAATAGTGACATTTATACATGGAGGTGTTTATAATAGATGGTGCCTAAATTACTTTTCTGGCGAGTATATTTCATTTAGACCTCATAAGTATAGGGACAAGTATTCTGTAGTAAGTTTCTGTTGCGGTGTAGAGGTGTGGTTACATATCGACGCGTTTGATTATTCATTTGTGTTCTCGCGCGGCCGATCGCTTGTGCAGGGGTTGTGAATATCGTATCGTGTATATGCGCATTTACAGCGGCGATCTAGCTGTTATTGCGCTATTGTCACTTTCAGTGATGGTATAATTATAGATCGTGTTTGTGGAAGCTTATATCTGCTGTTTGTTTAAGGGAAACTTTTATTATTACAGAAGTAGAATATGAAGTTTCAGGCTTATTGTTTCTATAAAAATATATTATTAAATCGATAAAATTCTAGAACATTGCATAATAATAAAGATTACATTTTATAATTTTAGATCGTTTCTCTTTTTTCTTTAACAGGGTTAAATTTTTGTATCTGCGAATTTGGGCAATTGGCTTGATTTCATTATTATATCGACGTCCCTTACGAAGACTAGCATATTTCAGGTTTCTCGAAAAACACTATTTCTTGTCCGCAATCTCCTACAAAAATTAGCAATTTTCAGAATTTAAGACAAAAACTATATTTTTTTTGAGGATCCAAGAAAGTGATTGTATTAAGCAGAAATTCTAAAAATTACTATTTCATTATAAGCGAACTCTGAAAAGAAGTAGGTGTTTTTGAGAAATCTAAAATGTGCTAGTCTTCGTTAGGGACGTCGATATTTAATCTACATGAACAGTAAAATATTTCCCTGCTTTATTAATCATAGTATTATATATTTAGAAAATCCAATATAGGTATGTTATAATTTTTCCCTTATTTTTAAATTCTGAAAATATATTTGCCATTGAACAGGATTTTGTTAAATTCAGAATTATTTATTGATTATTAAAAGTAGAATATATATTATGAATTCTGTGGTCGTAAAGAAAAAGGATATTAGAAATTCTACAAACAAGCGATCGATAAATGGTTAGAAAATGTAACGAAAAATAAATAATGAAATACGCCCCTGCAACCTAAATTTTCTTGCTGTGTAGGTCTTAAAAAGTACGAGAAAATGTGCAACGTACGAAAAAAACCTTCTGACATAGTTTTTTTATGTATGTTAGTTTCTTATGGAAATTTCACATGGAAATAATAAACTAAAAACCGTCACCATTATTATAAATATTATTTGACTCCTAAGTGTGCAAATAATTTTTTCACGTAAAGGAATATAAATTAGAAAAAAGAGCTTTAATTTAAGATGTGCTGCGTTAAATAAGATTAACAATATAATATGTTATAAACGATTAAAGATAGTGAATGACTACGAAAAAATCACTAAATTTGATGATTTCTTATTTTTAACTATTCTTTCATGTCTATTCACTTTCTTTGATCGTTTATAGACTTTGATATTGTTAGTCTTTTTTAACGCAGCGTGTCTCAAATTATAGCTCTTCTGTTACTTTATATTCTTTTACCATCAAGAAATCGTTTGCACCTTTAGGTGTCAAATGATTCTTATATCAATGATGACCGTTTCTAGTCCATAATGTCCATATTAAATTCCCATAAGAAAAATTGATGTACATAAAAAACTGTGTCACAAGAACTTTTTCGCATGTTGGTAATTTTTTTCGTAAATTTTAGGATCCATACAAAAAACAACAAGAAAAATCAAGTTGCAGAGTCGTGCCCCGTTATTTACTTTTCTTCATTTTTCGAACCGCTTTTCAGCCATTTTTTTGTAAAATTCCTCAATATTATCACTTTTGCGAACGATTTTGAGATATTGTAGTTTAAATGATAAAATAAATTATTCATGGGTTTTTATTTTGTCTAAGTCGATTTTTACTAAAAACAAACGCAGGTCCTCAAATAAGCTATGGTATGTCTTATCTCAATTTGTTAAAAAGTATTCATGTAAAGGTACATTTATAATCCTGTTTCCTTTCGGTAATAGAATTGATTAAGTTTTACTAAGAAACGTCAATACAACAACAAAATTTTCAGCGTAATAGACACTATTCTTTAAAGTTCTATAATAAAACTAATCTTAATTTTTTGTTCATATACTATTGGTGAAAATATAGTGAAATCAAATATTTATGTTATACGTTTATCTCTGTAGAAATGTTTACAAACAATACGGAATCAATAAATATTTTATTACTTATTATTATTATTATTATTATTTAATTAATTCAACGGGCAAAATAACCCCTTTATCACTTGTTAAATGAATAGTTGGTAAGCAACGATGGATAAACATCTAATTGATTGAAACCTGGGTAAATCTTACAATAATTGAATTTTGCTTATGCAGTGCAATATTCTACGATACGGAACCAAACTACCTAACCATATTTCGCATTGAGGGGATCACTCTATTTAAATGCTTAACATAAATGTAATTTTTCGTGATTTTATTGTACAAAAATTATGTATTAATAAGAGCTAAAACTTTATATGTGTATAAATACATATTGGAAGAAATAAAAAAAAAATTTGTTATCTTTCTTGAAAGCATATATATATATATCAAAGCCATTTGCAAAGATTTCAGCGTCGAATGTGTGAATCGGCGGGACGTCTAGCATTCTCTGTAAGCATCTAAAATTAAAAAACCAGAAATATTCTGTTACTTTATGATAATACGCAACGCCTGTACCTGGTTTTATGAAAAAAAGTATAAAACTTTTCAAATGATGGAATATTGAAAAAAAATTACAATTTCTAGGAAACAGAAATCCGAGCAAAAATCGCTCTAATTGTGCGATAAAAATTATAAATTTTTAAAATCTTGTTGTTTTATAGATACAGTCGGTGAATAATATAAGAAAAGTAGATGTGATATACATTTTATGTACGCGATTGATCGAATATCTTTTGAGTTATTTTTCCCACCGATTCAAAAATGTTATTTTTAAAAAATCGCGTTTATAGTTCTTGGTTATCTGTTCTACGCGCAAGCAATATCGCGACTGTAAACACATTTAGAGATCGAATTCAATCTATAACTTTGGTACTACGTTCTTCACGTAAAAAACTATTAATTTCCATAAAAAATAAAAATAAAATAAACAATTATTTTGAAATAAACACGTTTAAAGTGCACGGTTACCTGCTCCGATATGCTCGACGCGCACGTATAAACTCTACTGTAAACACTTTTAGAAATAACATTTAAATCTGAAACTTTGAGAATATATTTCTCTACTAAAAAAAACTATTTATTTCTATAAAAATTGAAATTTATTCAATTGCTGCACCGGCTGTTGCACTCTCCGAAATCTTCAACTCCCAAGAACATCACCGCACCAATGGAATCCCGAAAAATAATCAAGTCCGCAGGCGAAGGTCCACACGATCGCTGCACATGGAAAAGCATCGAGGCGTGCAAATAGTGCGAATCAGCTCTACCCACAGCATACCCCTGTGCAGCTTCACGAAAGAAAGTAACCGCAGAAATCTCAAACACACACATCAAGGTATAGCCACGCAAAAAGTATTATCTATCCGCAGTGCATGCGCGAGCGGAAGGTGGAACTCTAGTGCTCTATATACGGGGCGACTATCCTTTATGTCCCTCTCTCTCTCTCTCTCTCCCTATCTATATGTGGCCCTGAGTATATATAAGTAAAACAGAGCCCGCGCAGAGACGTGTCGAGCTTTTTAATGGACATCCACTACCTCCAGCAGTAGCAGCAGCAGCCAGCAGCCATTATATCTTCGTAATTCCGCACGGATATACACGTATCGATCTAGAGGCAATGGCAATAGCGCCTAAGGGAAAAACGTGACCGCAATGCATTTTGACGAAGCGGTCGCCGCCAAAAGAGAAAAGAAGAGAGAGAGAGAGAGAGAGAGAGAGAGATAGAAAGGGTCGTCCTTCTCTCGCTTAACACGCTCGATCGCGGTCTATTATATACATGTTATGTACGGTGCGGCGAAGGACCTTGCCCGGGTTTCGAGAGTTTCGTGCACGAGGGGGATACGCTATATAGAGGGCCCGCGGGGTAATTAACGCGCACGTCCGCGCGCTAATTAACGGTGTAATTTGAAAACAGATATGCGGAAGAGCGAGGGTGCCGCTCAGCAGAATACCGCGTACATACATATTCGTATAGAGTGCTGGCGTTTTCCTGGATAGTTAGCTTTATCAATCGCGCAGCACCGATAGCGCGTTGTTTCCTACCTATATGTGTATATTATATTGCGGGGAGGAGCATCTAAGGTAACTGCACCGGCAGCGCACTTGAGTGATTATTATACGCGTCGATCGTCGCACTCGCTAGCTCGAGTTTCTCGTTTATGTATGTATGTGCAGTGTTTGCGGGCTTCACGTGAAGTAATTATGTGGTCCGACGAGCCGTACCGTCGGGGAATTCGCGCAGCACGCGATTTCACTTGGATCAAAGGTATGCAATTCGAATTCAAATGTGAATATACCATGATAGATGATGTACTTGATTTTGATCCTGAGTCGTTTATGGTGATACATAAGTAGTTTGAACAGAGATGCGTAAAAAGAAAATTCTGCCAGTTCGTAAAAGTGTTTTTAAGTGGTTGAGCAAAATAAACAAGACATTCTATCGATTTAGTTTATTTTGATATAAGAAATTTACTTTTGGACACTTTCCCAGTACAAATTCTGAATGATTCTGTATATATGAGTCATTCTCCAGATAACGACTTATGGGGGCCGTTTACCCGCAAATCTACTTTCCTTATTTTACCAAATTACCTTTAATTTCCTTTCCTATTAGATGACATACGTAAAATGTAGTAAGAAGTGACGTTATGGGACTAAAAATCCCGCTATATGCTTGAGAAAATCCAAAAATTGCATAAAAATTACTTAAAAATTAGCCATTTTGAAAATGTAATTAGCGATGAAATACTGATTTTGGTGAAAAGTCCTGAGGTACATATGTTCGGAAGTACAAAATGAAGAAAAATACGTACGGACTTTCTTCTTTACCTCAAAAAAACTGCACCTGTTAGACCAAACAGGACCATAAAAAATAAATTTGTTAGTGCTTCTTTTTTAATAACTGTAGGTTTGACCTTGAAAACTTTTGTACTTTTTAAAAAGCTTATGTATTTTTCTTGCTTACACAATGAGAAAGCACTACACATAATTTCAAGTTTATCAAGTAGTATAATAATATATGAAAATTGAAAAAATGATATTTTTTGTATTTTTGGCGATTTTTCGGGTAAACGGCATCCTGAAGTAGTCTCATGGGAGAATACCCCAGTACGGACACCCATAGATATGTTCAACCGAATTCAAAAAGGACACCGATTACTCAGGAACGGTTTGACCGATTTCAAAATTTCTTGTTGCATTTGATAGAGTATCATTTCAAGATCGCCCCACAAGAGTTTTGGCCCATACTGGGCCAGTACATGGCCAATACGAGCAAAAGCTACTTATTTTCTTGAAATATGTACACCGAATACTCAGGAACGGCTTGAACGATTTTAAAAATTCTTATTGAATTTAATAGAGGGTTATCCCAAACTAGTTCCATAAGAGCTTAAATCGGTACTGGGCCAGTACTAGTCAGTACTAGCCCAATACAAGTAACCAATTTTCACCGATTACAAAAGTTTTTGTTGAATTTGATAGATGGTCACTCCAAGATGGTTCCGTAAGAACTTTGACCGGTACTGGGCCTGTATAAGTCCAGTACAAGCAAAAATGAGAACTGAAAAGTTCTATATTATAATAAAATGTTTATTGTACTCATTGAATAAACATTTATAGAAGAGTATTTTAGCTCTAAATGCTTATAAATTATGCTTAAAAATATATAAATATTATAAAATTATAAATATTACAAAATTTATTAGCCATTTAAATTTGTAAATCTAACAACTAAAACTAAAACAACTTGTTAAACACTGTAGAAACTTAAATGCATTTTTCTCACAAGGTCTTAAGTCGACTTGAGTTATTTATCTAAATAACTCATACTTCTTCTGATACTCAACTTCGATTCATATTTCTAAACACTATATTATAAAAGTTTTTCTGATATTATTCATATAAAGATAAATATTAATATGCATTCCAAGACAATTAACTATTAAACAATTTTAAAATATTGCAAAGCACCTACCACGACAATTTGCGAAACAACTTTGTGCGTGTAATTTGTATGATAATGACTTTTTAAAAGCTACAGTTTACATTCGAATTATCTCAAACACATGGTCTTTTTAAAAGACGTTTTAATTGCTTTTCCTTACTTTTATATCACTTAAGAAAGTCATACACTAAGAAAGTGTAATATAATTAACGTTTAGACTTTGTGACTTTTCTAATTGTATTTGAAAATATATGTTAAACTATTAACTTAGTATTTATCATGAATTTAGGTATTCACTATTTAAAATATGTGTATAACTGTATACCTATAGCTTATCAAATCTATATCAATACATTTCACATTAAGGCGATGTTAAAGCCACCAGTCACCGACACATACCAGGAATCACTTTTCTAATTTTATTTTCCATTTTGAGTAAATATCTCTATGAAACGTTATTGTCCTACTAAAAAACAACAACTTTTCAGAGAGATATTTTGTCACAATTAAAAATTGAATGAGAAAAGCGGTTCCCCCGCATTTAACGGTAACAAGAGGGTTAGCATCACCTTAAATATTTATAAGATAAACGTTAGTAGATACAAATATATTATTTATAAAATAAAATCACCAACTAATAAAGAAGTTTGTTTCTTTGCATTCTCGAAAGAGAGCGATATACTGCACCGAAATAAAAAAAAACGCCCTTAGTTATAAAACTTTGAAAACCATAATAAAAGCCGTCGTCCAGGCGTAGTACACAGATTTACAAGATACGAAAATAAACGTCTACTTTAGCACTACACCAGTTTCAGAAATCGTTTCATGCACCTACTACTGGCCCCCCTCCCAAGAAAAATACCCTCAACGAACAACGCGGACTTTTAAGGCGCTATAATATACAGCAATTGCGCAGTTATACGCGCGAGCTTATACAGCCGGAAAAATATCGCGAACTTACGGGCGCGACGCATTACACATATACCGCCTCTGCGCGAGGAGGAAAAAAGAAAAGCAAAGCCCACAAGAGAAACTCGCGCATTCTTCTCGCACGCGTGCGAGTCAATCGTATTACCGACACACCTGCTGCACGCTGCTCGCTCGCGGCTGCTCCCAGCTCTTATCGATTTCGCGCATAGGGCATGCAAGGTATATAACCAGCGCGCGGCCATAGGTTCAACGTCTTATAATTTCAGAGACGCGCGTAACCTCTTCCACATGCGCGCACGAGCGCGAAAAATTATCAACGCCGTGCGGACGATATTCTGCAGCTGCACGCGCGCGTAACCGTGAAAAACGCGAGACAGAGAGACGCGGACTATTGTATACCTAAGATGGCGGCGTCAGAAGAGTCGAGGTAGCAAGAAAGACAAAGGGCCAGACCTTCATCAAAATTTCACGCGGCCAGGGATCCCTCGGCACGCTCTTCCGACTAAGCGAGCTCTTTCTTCGGGCTTTTTATATCGTGACGATGAGAGCTGAGAGAGCGATGAGCCTAAAATGATGTGCTTGTGTCCGCGCGTGTTAAGCGAGAAACTCCCTCCCGCGCGTTACGATGAGAAAATGCCGTTTATTTTTTATTTTTTATTGTTTAATTATTTCGGTAATTTCATTTTTTATTAAATATAAAAATCATTTTAGTGATACATTGGTATCATGTTAATGATTATGTTACTAATTTAAATAAAGCATGTATAATTAGCCTATTTATCTTAAAAATTAATATTTATTCATTTTCCTGCCTGTAGATATGAAAATATACATGTTTAAAAAATGTAAAATTGTAACATTCTTAAAATATACCTTTTTTAAACGTATACTTTAATCACGCATATTTTCACCGATATTACAGTTTCTTGCATTCTAGAATACACATTTTTCCAATAAAGTCTACCTTGATTATCAGTTTTTACAAAAAAGAAAAAAGTATTTTTGCCTAGAGTCGAACAATATCACAAATGTGTACAAGATTATTCGAAATGAATATTCATATTATACCGTATATTTTTAAGTCAAATTCAAATTTGTTACACAAAGCAGATTATATGACGTTTGATATCCATTTAATCCTTAAAATGCGTTTCCGTTGCGGCAGATTACTCAGTCAGCGACTGTTAGAAAAGTTCATTGTTGAACGAAATCTGCTTAGTTCATGCATATAGCCCTTCGTTTTTGTGTCGCAACAATGCAATCTGCCTGTGGCGTCTTTGTGAGACAACGAGACTCTGAAACCTTTAGTGCTTATCATGCCCACACCTTGAAAAAATTAGCCCAATCGACGTGATTCATGGCGTTGAACGAAGTAAAGTTTGTGCTTTGTGCTATATGCAGAAAAGGTTACGACTCGTCATGTTATAATACTGCATATATTGATTTAATGATTTGAATTAAATCGTCCTTAAGTGCTATATTTGCCTAGAAAATATATTTTGTGCATTATCAAGTAATGCTAATAATAATAATAATATTATATTAGAAGTATAATTCAAAACCTAATAATAATCATGTCTACTTTTGGAAGCTCATGAAATAATATTTGTGGATTCCCGAAAAAACGACTTAAGTCCATTTTTTTGAAAATTGAGTTTCGAGCGATTTTAGTATTCTTACATAGTATTTGGAATGTCTCTTACAGCAGCTTTGTAGACGAATTATATATATTTTCCCTTTAATATATTAATTATATTTAGAATGTCTCGTACACTCTTCAATCAAAAATGCTTAAATATATTTTCCCCTCCTTTTTTGTTTTAATTATTGTTGATTAACAATTTTCAATAATTATATTTAGAGTGTCTCATATACTCTTCAATTAAAAAGGATTATAAATTTTCCTCTTTTTCCTTTGTATCGACGATCAAAATTTAAATAAGTTTGTTTTTAATAATTTTTGTTTGAATTTACCATTTTGTTGTAATACTAATTATTGGAAAAAATGTGGTTTTTGTGATACATATTCTTTGAATATTCATTCGCATACTTACATAGTATTTTTTTCAAATCAAAATGCAAAGAATCAGGAATATATGAAAATAAGTGCTTATAGCTACTATTTATGAATTTGTTTAACATTAGTTTAAATCTAAAATTAAAACTTTAAACCTTAATATTTCAAAAAAATAAAAAGTGTACTTAAGTTGTTTTTCCGGGATTCTACAGATATTATTATCATATGTACTTTATATTGTAAATAGAAAACTTATTAATATTTAAAATAATTTGTTCTTTTGACGATTTGAGAGGTTTGTGATTGCATAAAAAAATGTGATTTATGTTACATTTTGATTTAAATCCGTAGTATTTTTATTGTAGCTGCCTAACACACTTGATGATGATTGGCGGAAATAAATCACTTATTTAACATCAAACATTTATTTTTACAATTTCAAAGATTTAGTATCGAGCTTGACCTAAATCCGCACCTACAACGTAGTGCGTTTTTATAATTTAGCATATTCACATCTTTCTTATTAAAAAAATTTTTGAATATCAATAAAATAAATTTTCATGATTTCAGGTACGAAATATCGTACGTATACATAAAAGTTACTCCTCAAGTAAATTGGGACCATCTATTAACACATCTATATGACGTTCTTTCTGAGTTTTTCTACTTGCTTTATATTAACCCTTTCAGTCACAGAAGCCGATATATCGGCTCCCTATTGTTTTTAGTCACAAAATTTGATTTCTATTGTTATCGCAGTACAAATATACGTTTTCTATGTATTTTTGATCGTAGAATACGAATCTGATATCAATAATTTTATAAATATAAAAACAACCCTTCAAATGGGGTGAAAACCACCCTTTTAGTCATGAAATTGAATTCGTTTGGTTATGAAAGTAAAAAAACCCCCTCCTCATTAGAACACGGGCTTGGGACCGTCTGTGGCAGAGTTATGTTTTTTTCTTTTTTTTTTTGTTTTTCTTTTTTTCTTTTTTTCTTTTTTTTTTCTTTTTCTCTTTTTTTCTTTTTTTCTTTTTTATTTTTTTTTTCGTTTTTTTTTCTTTTTTTTTTTATAATTTTTTTTTTATTTTCTAAATCTTTTTCAGGTAGATATTTATTCATTTTCTTTTATCTTATATACATTTACGTTTTGTGATATATTTCATAACAATTTTGTTTTTCTTTTATGCATAATGGAACATTGCAAGTTGTGCACATGTAGGAAGTTCTAACTCGATTTGTTTTAGAACTACAACAAGTGCAATTTCTTTGTATTTTGAGTTTAGTTGGAATGTGCGGGGCTTGAGAAAATCTTATTTCATTTGAAATTTGAGGCTTACGCTTACTAGGAGTAAATTGTTTTGTCTTGGTACCTCTTTTTTTAGGTGATGCAAACCCAATAAGCTCAGTTACCAGCTTTAGTCGAAAATCTATCAAATTCATTTTAGTAGTAGGGGTATTTTGCTTGTAAATGATGAAAGAATTTACAACGGTTACATCGATAAAATGCCAGAATATTCGAAGCCACCACTTTTTACTTTTTCTACTAATCTCGTATGTAGATTTCAACTGATCTGCTTTGTCAACACAGTTCATATAATTATTATAGTCTCGAGTGGCTTGTGGACAATTGATTTGAATGCTAGTACCATCTTTTTGTCGTCTACTTACAGTAGTTTTGATTGAAGGATCGTGAAAATTAGATAAAAACTGGACAGGTTTGTTATCATTCCATTTTATCCAACTGATACCCTTGTATGAAGTCCGAGATTCATAATCTCCCCTTTTCATTGTTTTATCGTTTATTTGTTTTTTTGGCAAACCTTTCCGATTTTTTCGTACTGTTCCACAGGCTAATATATTTTTACTTTTGAGTTCAATCATCAAATTAACACTAGTAAAGTAATTATCGAAATAAACTTGATAATTTTTTGAAATAATTTGATGGGTTAAATCGATTACAACTCTTTCGCCCAATTGTTTTTCAACCAAGTTAGCAGTTTTTCCAGTATATACCTGAAACTCACATACAAAACCATGTTCATCTGCTCTAACCCAAATTTTAAAACCTCTTTTTATAGGTTTCTGTGGATTGTACTGTTTTAGAGTACTTCTACCTTTGAATTTGACCATACTTTCATCAACAGCTTGTTTTTCAGATGGTTTGTAGAATTTTATAAAATTTTCTGAAAGCATATCAAGTAAGGGTCTTAGTTTATATAGCTTATCATAATTGGGTTCACCTTTTTGTGGCATTGATAAGTTATCATTCAAATGTATATGAGACAGGATAGCAAAAAACCTATTGAGAGGCATAACAGGGCTTATATAAGAGTTGTGTAATTGAGAATTAGATGACCAATAGCACCGAATGGCGGGTAACCTACTTATTCCCATCATGATATTCATGCCAATAAATTTCAATATTTCTGCTTTATTTACTTCTTCAAATGGCTTGTCTGATTGCTGCCCGTAAAGATTAGTCTGTTCGACAATTCTTTCGATCAAAACTTCTGAAAATAAGCAAAGGAAAATTTGTGAAGGTGAACGAATATCTGAAGGAACCATTGGACCGCAATCTTCGGAAAAAATTATTTCGTCGAATTTTCTTCTTTTATTATCCCAAATACCATCTAAAGCAGCTAATCTGTCACTCAACGGAGTATCACTATCACTTTCATATTCAATCACGTTAGAATTTTCACTATATGAAGTATTTTCTAACGAGGCTACTGCTTCATCAATTTGATTTTTGTCAATATCCGAATCATCATCACATTCAGAATCATATTCTGGATCATCATATTCATCTTCACTTTCATTATCACTGGTGATTTCAGCATATTCCATGATAAAAATTTTTTAGAATAAACCAAAACAAATTTCACAATGTTGTGAGATTACTGATAATTTAGAACGAATAATGATATTGAAATTTTTGATAGGAAAAATATAGAAATTTTATGTAACTACCTAATAAACTTAGATTTGATCCTTTGAAGTTCTTGCAAACAATTTTTTTTATTATTATTAATATTCTTTTTTCAAAATATAGTTTGGATTGAAATCATTCACTCGAGGGGATTGTAACAAGGGGTGTTTTAGAAAATTTATATGGCTTTCAGAGATTTTCAATATATTTTTTGAGCTCTAAATTCTATTTATATATTCTTAGGTCCTATCGAGTGCTTTGACGTTGAGTATTCACATTTTCGTAGTAATCCAATTAGAATTTTAGAGATCGTTTTTACGATTACTGAATTTTTTTCCATTGGATTCAAATTTAGCGTTGAAAAATGTATCAGAAACTAATATTAGCAGTAACATAACAAAACAAACAGGGTTTCGTGACTGCAATGTTACTTTTTATTCCATTTTACGAGTTTTTTTATGTTTTCAAATTTGTGACATTGGATTTGCATCCGCGTTAAAATTTACATCGGAAACATATATTTTCTTCTATAGTGAAACGAATTGAATTGTACGTATAAAAGGGTGGTTTTCACCCTGTTTGAGGGATTTTTTGTATATTTATAAAACTTTCTGAAATCAGATTTGGATTCTGCATTCAAAAATACATTGTGAACATATAGTCTTCAAAGAATATATAGTCTTCAAAAGAATTAAATTGTATGACTAAAAGGGTAGTTTTTACCCCATTTGAGGGGTTGTTTTTATATTTATAAAATTTTTGACGTTACATTCGTATTCTGCATTCAAAAATAAATTGGAAACATATATTGCACTTCCATAACAAACGGATTGAATTTTATGACTATAAGGGTGGTTTTCACCCCATTTGAGGGGTTGTTTTTATATTTATTCAATTTTTGATATCAGATTCGTATTCTACGATCAAAAATACATTGGAAACATATATTGCACTTCCATAACAAACGGATTGAATTTTATGACTATAAGGGTGGTTTTCACCCCATTTGAGGGGTTGTTTTTATATGTATAAAATTATTGATATCAGATTTGGATTCTGCATTCAAAAATGCATTGTGGACATATATTGCACTTCCATTACCAAACAAATTGCATTTTTTAACTAAAAGGGTGGTTTTCACCCCATTTGAGGGGTTGTTTTTATATTTATTCAATTTTTGACACTTGATTTGGATTCTTCGTTCAAAAATACATTGGAAACATATATTTGCACTTCCATAACCAAATGAATTGAATTGCGTGACTGAAAGGGTTAAGTGCCCGATTACAGCTTGTTAACAATTCCCGAGAAGTAATTATGGCATGTGATTGTAACAGCTACATTTAGTTTATATCTTATATTAAGATTAAGTCGTATTTCATTTATAGATAATTGATAAAATTATTTATATCTTTTATTTATTCTATTCACTAAAAAAAGAAATAAATAATAAGTCGTAAAATGATAAAACGATTTATCATGTATCAAAATTTTTATGTTCTAATATTTATGGCTAATTTACTTCATTAACTTGATTGTCATACTCATCGACTTGCGTAATTTTTTGATACCTCTAATGTCCAAATAATGTGACAAGCGACGGACGTTAATACTGAAAAATATTTTTGCACATCTCCACAATTTCAAAATGATAATGAATATTTATTGCATTTCATCAGTTTATTTAAGCCGGCGTTTTCAAATAATAAAGTGAGCATCGTCACAAATCAGCTTCATAATATACCATTTCGAGATTAGGAAACATGCAGATTACGAAGCGCATCGATATCTCCTCTCTTCATATTGGAGTAGGTATCAGTTCTACTTTCGTACATGATCTCGTGCTCATCAACCGTAATCCAGGGCCGTATGATTGATCAGAAAATAATTGAATAAAAGACGAGGGGAATCCAGTATACGGAGGAAATTTCATCTCATGAAATATTCCTGCCACACGATATTTTCTTAATTATCGTGTCAATACGCCGTGACTGCAGCATTTTCGGGCGCGGCTGTCTCCTCCTCGCTAAAAGTACATACCTTTTCCGACTGGATCAAGAAGCTTCGCTCGCTTTCACCCGGAGGAGCCCCGAGACGAAATATCGATTGTCACGCTGGCTCGAATTCTCCGCGACGGGCGCGAGTGGATCGTTTCGCCTGTAGCGCGGGAGTGACAAGTTAAGCTTGTCACGGCTGTTTACTCGCAAGATCAACGTGGACGCAGCAGCGACGCTCTCCGAAATGGTCCATACCACGCGTTATGTATGTTGGAGTTGGGAAAAACGCGCATCTCCCGCGCGTTCGCAACCTACATATATACCACCTATCCAGACGATTCTGTCGACATTATACACATAGCGACGGGAGTATAATTTATTTATAGCTTTCCGATTCCCGATATTTCTTCTGGATCAGCTCTCGTGATATGCACGCCGGATAATATTAGAATCTACGTAAATGGCATGTGTGTATAACGTTCGACGCAGTGTTATTTGAACAGATGGTAGAAAACAATGATTTTCTTTGCATGAAAGAAGTAAATATTCATTTAGTATTTACCATAAACAGATAATAATACAGAATATAAATATTAAGAATATCGATTTTTTAGTAGCCATAACTGAAAGTCCTTTTTTAAAAGTAATTTTATTATGTACTACAGGCTAGCAGGCACAATAGTCTTTAGTAGAGCAAAAAATTAATGTTTGACTCCAATATGTTCGACTGAAAACAAACTGCTTTTTGCATGACGACAAAAATGTTGCAGTTTTTAATTTTGTACATTAAAGCACTTTTTATCTTTGTACATTACGTATTTACAGACTATAAAAGAGCCTTTGTTATTTTTTAAGTTATCCACTGATGTTGAAGTTATTAAAATCCATTCAGCTGTAAAATTAAGTTTTTACCAATTATAAAGTAAGTCATAAAAACATATGTAAATAGAAGTTTGAACAATTAATTTATAAGACTTATAATAAACACTAAACCCCTTAATGTCGCAAAGGCGACAATTCTTCTCGTAAGCACCAATAGATAGATATATAGATAGATGAGAATTTTATTTTGTTATACGCCCAATACTAGGCTCTTTCGCGCAGCTTAGAATAGCTGTATTTAAATTTTCGCGCGGTTGCGCGGAGTTCCCGGAAGTGTAGTTCGCAGTCGAGTTTGAAGCTCACCAGATACGTCAAGGTACATAAGAGAGCAGTAATCCAAGTGACAGACAACAAGAGCGCTTGCAAGCTGCATACGCAACACCTCAGTTTCGGTTTCTTATTATTGATACCAGCAAACTTCCTAGAAACCAGAATGACATCTACCACTTCTTGCCGAAAGGCGTTCCTAAAGTTCGGTTATCGACCCCTATTGAGAAGGTGTAGTACCATTTCCGCTCCAAAAAGTATTTCAGGATAATCCATCCCCTGTTATTGCAGTCCGAACTGCCTCAGACTATATGATGCGCCTTGGCGTCGCAGCCTAGGAGCAAGTTCTTTTTTTCCTGTTCGCACATTAAAAAGGTTCTTTAGCTCTTGGGGGGAGGGGGGGGGGGGGGGAGGAGTGGTCCCGCTTCATAGTTGAATGGAAAGTAGGCAGCACCTACCACGATCCATTTCGGCGCCATTTTCCCACCTCACTTTAATTGTAAATGAGGTGAGGTCCTGCCTGCAGAACCTAGGGCAATCAGATCAATGGACTAGATGTCACTGAGCCTCTGTACTACCCGGCAGCCTGGGAGTGTCGGTCCCAGTTTTTAAGCTGCACCTGCTGCCAGACCCGATTGGACACCGTACCAAGAGCCGCGCTGTACCAGATATCGAGCGCAAGATTTTCCACTATGTGTGAGTGTTGTGCAGCGTGCTTGCATGCAATCCGCGCGACTTCCGCCAGAGTATAAGCAGTTGTGAGTAAGAACACAACCAGACCTCACCCATCTCAGGTTGGAGGGATGTTTCTTCGTCACTCGGGGTCCGCTGCACTTCCCTAAATCCAGGCTCAGATCGACCGAGCAAGCCTATACGATTCGCCACGCCACCCCGGCCGTCAAGGCACTCACTCCCCCACCCATCGCACTCGAGAACTCGTTCATAGAATGAATCAAGAGGGGGACCGTCTCCCCGCCTTCCGCTCTCTGTGGGGCAGAACTATAACCCCTAGGACCATCGAATTAGACCTCTCCACCGTCCCCGAAGGACATGCGACAAGGCCCTACAACCCCCAGGACAGGTGTGTCGAGTGTAAATGATTTTGAATTTTGAACTTGAGATCATATTTTATGGTGCTATAATTCTCTAATGCATGAGTGTTTTTCTAAAGTGTTTACTTTAGCAAAGTAGAAACATTTCTTAGTATTTTGTAGTGTATATTTACAAAAATGTGTATATTTTCTTAAATTAACTAGCTTTTTTAATAACTAGCTATTTTAAAAGATCGATAAATAATTTATTTTGTTCTTTGTACTATAGATATTTGAAAAAATGTATAATCTTAAAATAAACATGGTTTTATTCGGTTACACATCGAATTTTCACTTTAAAGCAATTTTGGAGAAAGAAATAAGATTTGGAATAATTTAAGTTTATTGCCTAAAGCTCTTAGAGAAAGCAATCTGTTAAAGCAGTTCAAGCGTCTTTTTTTTCTACATACAAAATGTCGGATCGAAAACTCATAGTTATTGACCAATACTGGGACAGTAAACTATTCATTTGATCCAAAAAAAATCTGAACTGTCAAGCGAATTTCAAATTTTTAACCCACCTGCGCAGAAGTTTGTTTTCGCAACCATATCTTCGGCAAACTTCCACAATCTTGTAAATTTAAGCTATACTACACTGACGAGAACCTGGCCCCCGGATTTATTTACATAATTGCTTTAGATAGTTTTTTAATTGCTCTAATTGCTCTGACTAATCTTTTAATTTGCCCAATTTGCCCTTCCGAGATATTTAATAACAAAGTCTTAAAAGTATGTAACTCAGCTCCCGGAAAGGAATTCAGCTATTTCGGCGAATACTTGACCTATCTCGATGATCCAGGACTTAAATTAAATCTCTTAATTTGCCCAAATTGCTCCTGTACTTATTTGTACCTTAAAGCAATTGTAAATATAAATAATTTGTGGCATAAGTTTATATGGCAATTTGAAGTTAGGAATGCGAGTGCAAGCGGCGCGCGGGCGAATTCAAATTTAATAATATAGGTAATTATAATATACCTATATTATATATATATATATATATACATATATATTATAATTACCTGTTATAATTTATTTATATGAGACATTCCACGCCAACTCATGGACAAAAAATTTCACGTGCTTAGTCCCATTTAATTAACACGGACAGACATTAATTTGTTTGAACTTTTGTTACAAATCTCAACCCATCTTCTGTTGGAGTTCATTTTAAAGGTCTTATCACAAGGAAAATTTTAAGACCAAAATGAAAAACATTAAGCTTGCCGACTTGCTTCAAAATTATCCTAATAGGTGCATATTTTATCAACCAATCAGAAATGTTGAAATTAAGGTTGGAAAAAACTCTCAAATTTTTCTCTAAAATACACCTTATGTGCGTTAAAAATTATTAAAGATTGTTTTTATTTGTAAAAAATAATAAACAGCTGATTTTTAATAGGCCCATAACTACAGATATATTGGGTCTTGTGATCTAAAAATTTATATGTATACTTTTTTAACCATACTTAACCTATATAAAATGTTTCAACCAAAAAAAATGTTTTTATGAAAGTTAAATTAATATATAATTTTTAACGGTGAATTTATAGACCAATGGTTAAAGGAGAAAACAACCCCGAAATATTAAAATTGATTGAAAATTCTATTATATAAGTAGATGTTTTTTAAATTGACAGTATTTACACTTCTGACCGGGGGTCGAACTAATTTTCTTTTACCTTGATCAGATGGTGTATTTAAAATAAAATATATAAAAAGATTCTTTTTCTAACACATGCACGATTTTCATGCTTTTTCTTGCCTATAAAGCGGACACGAAGTCGCCGTTTACCAACCAACGACGAAAAAGGTACTTTACCGCCCGCCCAAGCGGACGGTAAAGCAAACTCCTCCAAAGACGTGAAAAGGGCTTTAATAATAAATTTTCAACTGTATTTATATATATATTTTTGCATGCGTTCGTAAATGCGTACGTTGGAATTTAATTTCTATTTCAAATAAAAGATAAATAACATTGATGAAATTATCTTATCTTTTTCATGAAGAATTTAGTTCGTTCGATGAGCGTTACAGCCATTATCAGGGCCTTGGACTGTATCAGGATCGTAGTCATATAACGGTAAACAGGATCCTGATCAGGACCAGATTTGCGCCTTTTTCTTTTTTTAAATTTCTCCTCGAGTGTACCACCACGGACCGAGTTTCTGATTAACTAAGAGATATTCCTAATCTGCTATTCTTTCTATAAAAGCAAATTTCACTTAAACATTTTAGATTTTAATTAATTCTATATTTATAAATGGCAAATAGTTATATCTGAAGTATTAAATAATTATTTTGTAACAAGTTTCAGGTAACATTTTATATAAGAAAATCAGGTCTTCATCAGGAACTGGGTATGTTACAGTATTCAAAATCAAATTGTAAAATTTTCTTTCTCTAATTGATAATATGTTCATAAAGAGTTCTTGAATTATTTTATTAAATATTTGCGTTATGTCCAGTGATTGGAATTCATATACAGTTCCGAAAAAATTCATAGGACTATGCTTCCAGGTATAGCCACAAGGTGGTATCATATAAAAAAGTACATGTTACGATGAGTGGATTATTACACTTTACTACAAAAAGTCTGTAATTATTATACAGAAAAAGCTGCAGATTCTCATACTAATTATTTACTCGCATCATAGAAATTCAAATGGAGAATTGACAGTCGAAATATCAAATCTCAACTTAGTTTAATCGAACAGTAGCTACAAAATAATTGAGACGCTCATCACAATGTATCAACAAAAAGCCATAATATAAGTGTGCGGCAGTGTTTCCCAAATGACTTATTCACTTTTCATTTCACTTTTACGACTTCGTGTCGCCTCTATACAGAACATATTATACTATATATATATATCCATCGGCGCTCTGCACTCGCGCGATACCGAAAGTCCGCGTAAAAACTTTTCCCATGTAATATCGTTAACGTCCGCTCGCGCTGAGTCCCAGGACAAATCAAGCCTAATCCAAACGACGTGTAAAGCAGAAGCGATAACGCTAACGGCCGTCCATGTACATAAAACTCGTCGCGAACACACACATACACACATATAAACACACACGCGAACACACACACACACACACACACATCTACATATATACCTGCACACACGTACGGTTGTATAACGCTCATCGGGCCGCTAAAAATCAGAGACGTGGAAATTAAGAGAGCGCCGCCCCGTAAAAAAGCTCTCGCTTTCCGTGAACAAAAAAGAGCGCGCAGTCCACCTCCTCCACCCTGGACGACGTCAACGACTACGGCGACGCCTTGACGAGCATGTGGCGGCGTCGCACTCTCTCTTCACGCGCGGCGGGTGCACGCTTTTATTACTTCGGTTATATTACCGATTTATATCACTCGATGGCAGGCCCACGCTCGTATAAGAACCCACACACGCGCGAGAGAAGGAGAGAGACAGAATCCGCTGCCGCCCTATATACACTGCCTCGTACTCGATCTATCCTGCTTCTGTAACATCAGTAGTAGCAGCAGCAGTGTTAGAGCCAGTCTTCCGCTTTACTCTCGCGAGATTACGACTTTGAGATTAACTTTTCCTATACGGTGTACCACCCCACCCGGTGTGTCTATACCCTTGAACATTATACGCGTATACTTATATGCTTCGTTTTCACTCGCTTTTCCCTCCCCCCCCCCTCCCCCTCTCTCTCGCTCTCTCTTTTTCTCTCTCTTTCTTTCTTTCTACATTTTTGATTTCAATTACATATACGGACATTTCTGCCCTTATACAGGCAGCGGGTTCGGCGCCACCGAAAAATCTGGATAAACGTTTTCTTTAAATGTCCCCGAAAAATTCGGAGTGATGGAAGTGGGCCTTGGTGATAGGCATTGCTCAAAGTGTCCTTGATGCTAGGTGCAGGGCTGGAAACGAACACTGAAACAGAACAAGTAGGCTTCGGGACAGGTTTTGAGACTGTGTTGATCCTGGCGGAGGAAGAATGACTAAATCTGGCAGCATCTAGGGTGCGACAGAAAAGGGACAAGCTTTTCATATGTAGGAAAGCCCTCTGCGCCCTCAAGAGTCTTCTCTCATAGTCTTCTCTCACGGGTAGCCTGGACTAAATTTAATTAAATAGTCTTGTCTCTCGGGAAATTCTTGTTTTATTGGATTTCCCTAAGTGTTCTGAGTATAGAACTACAAAAATCGAAATCCTAGAAAATGCCGTTTTTTATACGACACAATTTTGTAGTTATTAATTTTAAACCCATTTTTATTAAAATCGAAAAAAGTTGTATTATATATTATACAATTAAACCTTTTCACCGCTTAACGTCATATTACATTAATGGGGTGCATCAGTCCCAACATACCGACCGAATACCATAATTTCGAATTCCTCGTCCCATTCTAAAAATACGCATCAGGATCGATTTTCCTTTTCAGAATCGCTTTATTATGTGAAAATGAAGAACGGATCAGTCCAATTATAAGGGAAATAGAAATAAATAATTTAGTTTTGATTATAATAACCTGCTTTGCGACACGAGTGAAGTTAGCTACTCGGTCAGCTCACACTAGTAGCGTTAATACGCATGCATTTTTTCGAATACCCTTACAATTGGACTGGTACGCTTTTTATTTTCATAAAATAAAGTGATTCCGAAAAGGATAATCGATTCTGATGTGTATTTTCCAAATAGAATGATGAATTCGAGTTGATGGTATTCGGTACAGTAGGACTGATGCACCACCGCTGCTGCATGAAATGTCCTATATTTACAATATTCTATTAATGTTTCTGATTTACCAATGAATTTTATATATTCATTGTACCTTATGAATTACTAACCCTGTTCTTCAAATTATTAATAATACAAATTAACGGCTCAAATTATACATGCTAGTAGAAGCAATATAATTAAAATTTGGCGATTATTTACGAGAAATATAATATTTTTACATAATATATGTAAATGTCAATATTTCGTACCTTATCACAATTAGTAAATATTTAATTTAGTCTCTAAAAAAGTATATCTGTCCATACATTTTTTCTTTTTGTATACAAATTCAATATATTACAACTAAATAAACTTACGATAACTATAATATGCTCCCTTAAATGGACAAATAGATAGGTCCATAAGTAACAAACTATGGTGCCATGGAGTAAACTACTACTACTAGTTTCGTGAAAATCACCCATATGACACAATTTTGTAAATATCAATTTTAAATCGTATTTTATTAAAATCAAAACAAAGTTTATTATACAAAACAACATAGGTAATTTAATCGTTTTACGTCATAATTAATATTGTTTCACAATATTACGATCTTACAATATTTAATTGTTGTTGATTTATACAAAATTTGAACACAATTAAAATACAAAAAATGTATAAATAAACAATATAAATGTAAATCTTGTATTTTCCACTTACGTATAGTCAATTGGATATTGAAAATAAATATTTTTATATGTAAATACGCTAAAAATTAATTAACATTTTTTATATGTATTTACTATTGTAATCACGAACTGCTTTGAGTAAATAATTATCGTACTCTTCATGAGTTGAAGATACTTTATATCTAGCCCATGTTGAAAGAAAATCAAAATGCATGGAATCCATAGCTTGCCAGCTATAAACCCTAACCCTAACCCTATTTGACTTTCAGAAAAAACAACATGATAAAAACCGCTGCCAATTTATTGGCACTTAGCTTCCTGAAACTAAATTAATTGTTTCAATATAAAATTCTTTGTTCATATAAATTAATTTAAAATTGCTATATATTCCCGAAATATAACCGTTTAATTTAAAAATTACGTATTCATGTATAACAAAAAGAGTGAAAGAGTCTATTTAAAATTTGAAGTTGTAAAAGATAGGTAAATTTATGCTCTTATAAAAAGCATTTACACTACATTAGTCATAATATTTCTAACATGCCAAAAAACTGGAACATCTGAAACTCAAAAATCAAAAAATCGGAAAATCTTTTTAAAACATAAACAAGTCGATAAATCTTGAAATTTCGTTTGAAGTTTGAATCCTTAATTCAAAACGAAAAAAAGAACCCTGTTTAGTACAAAATGACCGATTTATTCTCGAGATATAAGCGATCAAAAAAGAATTTCAAAAACACATAACCTCAATATGTTAGAAAATATAAGATTTCTTGATCTGAAAAAACATACAGGTCATGAGATAGTAAAGAGCTACCTTTTACAAAAAAGTTTTTAGTGTTTTACAAAATTATTTTTTTCTCAATAAAAGAAAAAGGTCAAAACTCAAAAGTTTTACTAATTGTTCTTCTGCATATTCCTAATCATCTAAAATTATTTCAATAATTTTCTGTCATATGTTTCGAGATATAAGGTAAAAGTACCTATTATGAAACACCTTCTTAACTGTGTCCCTTTTATGAAACAGTATAAAAAATGATTGTAGCTTTCGGTCCGTAGATTTTAATTATCTACAAACTGTTTTAATGTTGATGCGATTATTATTAAATATGTAAACTGTTTTATAATAGGTGCGCGAGTTATTGGAAGTCCGTATTTATGAAACGCCATTGTAAGGGCTTTTTTATAATAATTTTAGCTATTTGCATATTATTTTCTGTATTATGAAGCAATAAATACTACATTTTAATTATATAGCTCCCGTACATATAAAAACTAAGTAAAATAAGCATGTTTATTGAATTTAGCACCCTAACCTGTGACTTATAGATTACGAAGTCGATTCTATGAAGCATATCCCTAAATACGATCATTTTGTTGTTACTGAAAACTTTTTAAAAAAGGATGTCAATCTTATGTTGACATTATTCCCCGTATATATTAGGGGCATTATTTACGACAGGTATAACAATTGTAAGTAAAATCAGTAAAATAAAGTGATATTTACATATTTATTACGTTTCATAATAGTGTACCGAAAGCGAGCAAGCGTCGACTCCTCATGTCAGTCATTACATCCATCTTATTGTACGGTTCTGAAATATGGGCCGATGCAATGGAGAAGGACTCATACTGGATTCTACTCACTTCTATTCAGCGTAGAAGAGCTCTTAGAGTCACCAGCTCCTATCGCACGGTCTCGGAACCCGCAGTGCTCGTTATTGCAGGAATCATCCCGATCGACCTACACGCGACGGAGTGCAAGCGAATCTACGAACGGAAGTAAACAGGAGAGGACAGAACAACAGTCCATAGAGAGGAAGGGGCACGCATCATGGAAGCGTGGCAACGATCCTGGACAACCACAACCAAGAGTAAATGGACAGCAAGGCTGTTAGACAAGCTGGCCCGTTGGATTAACACAAACCATGGGGAGGTAAATTACTACCTAACCTAATTCCTGAGTGACCATGGGTACTTCTGCATAAACTTCAATCGTATGAGGTAGAGCCCGAGTTGCATCGTCTATTCCGCTAACTGCAACGCTGCGTTTCACACGTTGCTCGTCTGCGAAAAGTTGAACGAAGAAAGGACAGCTCTTCTCGGCTCGGTCGGATAATTCACGCCTAAGACCATCGTGGGGGAAATGCTGTCCGCCGAGGATAAGTGGTCCGCTACGGCAAAATTCGCCGAGTCGATCCTGCGACAGAAGAAGCGATACCTGGACAGTGCAATCGAGCATGGTATGAATGAAGCGCTAAGAGACGCTCCGACACCCCCTCATAACCCAGGGATGGCGGACGACCCCATAGAAATGGATGTGATGGGAGATGTAGGGACAAGGAAACCTGACGTATCGATATCTGACGGCAACATGGAGAGATAAAAGAATAATTTTATTTTTGTTTCAGGTCAAGAAAGAAGTCGTCTAGGCGACGCAAGAATGGCACCACCATGAGGTAATGTGGTAAATAGTTCCAGGGTGGGTTCCGCTAGAAGAGGAAAGAAAGGTAAGTTTTAATGGGTCGGTTGACGATGCAAAGGCCGTAAAGTTTTCTCGCGTTTTTGTTTATTTTATTTTTTGTCCTATATCATAAACACGGCGGATGCAACCCCAGCCAGCCCACTACCCGGCATGTCCCCCAGTCCGGTGACTATTCACTATGCCTTAGGTAACATTTCCTACACACCCTCAAAAAAAAATCATTATTATTATTATCCATTTAAGTTAAGGGGATGAGTAACACCACTGTAATAGTGAAAAAAAGCGTTTTTTGGGTATTTTTTTGAATGGAATGAAAGATTATAAAGAAATGATATTTGGATATATTATTAGTCTAATATTATAGTATATTTAAAAGAGAAATTGAGTAAAAAAAATACAAAATGACTGATTTATAGCCGATCTCTTGAGGCCTCTTGCATTGGAAGCGCTCCACGGCACGTAGTGTACCAATCGTACATTTCAACCTGGAACAAAAAAAATCCACTTATTCTTGATATTATAGTAGGGGATTTTAAAAATATTGATATTTGCAAATTTGGCAGTAAATTGAAAATAAATTAAAAATTTTCATGAAAAAAAGCACGTTTTTGTTTATAAAAATTGTTTAAATCAATTTATTAAAAATCCCCTACGTGATTCACTTCGAAATATAATAATTAAGATATGACTAATTATTATATAATTACTAATACTTAAAAGTTCAAATGATAGGATGAAAACTGTTCAAGTTATGCTGCGTACCAGTTGAGAAAAACTCGTTTCGAGAAATATCAACTTAAAGTTTCAAAATCAGTTTCGGACGTAAAAAAAATGAGGAAATCATTTAAAGAATCATTTATTCTTCGAGATGGGATCTTTTGTACCATATTATAGAAGGTTCAAAGCATGTTTTTAGCCAATAAAAAAATCGATTTTTTTAAATATCTACAGTGGTGTTCCCCTTAATGTTAAAAAAATCGTATATACTCGATATTAAAAATTTAAAAGTCTTAACACAATCGTAAAAAGTACCCTACTTATCATGCATGATTATTATATTAAAAGTAAATAATTGTTGCGCTAATTCTGAAAAAGACTGTGAATATATGTTTTTAGCATCATATTGAATAATAATCATGCGTGACAACTATGGTACTTTTTACGATTGTGTTAAGACTTTTAAGTCTTTTATATCAAGTATCTATTATTTTTTTTAACATTAACTTAAATGGATAATAATAATAATAATAATATAAATTTCTTAATTATCACTATATATATATATATATTAATTGAGTTATGTTTCGTGATCTTGTACAGTAAAAACCAACAGTTAGCAACGTTTCGATGGTTCTTCACCATCTTCATCAGGCTATACCTTTATTCATAACAATATTAACAATTGGAACATACGTAATTAATATTTATAATTTACAATATTTGTTACTTACTATTCGTTACATATTAATTATAATTACTATCATAGTGTCACTAATTTGATATAGCTCTATATACAAAAAAACAAAAGCATAGATTAATTATTATTTTGAATACAAACTTATTGCACAATTATATTTTATGTGATTTTAGTTTACCTTCCCTTTACTTTTTCTCGCATATGCCAAGATTGTCATCTTGATTTAAAGTAATATAAATATATAACAAACAAACAGACGATACATATTAATTAAATACCTTAATTAACACAAAAAAGAAGCAATGTAAGTATATATATATATATATATATATATATATATATATATATATATATATATATATATATATATATATATATATATATATATATATATATATATATATATATATATATACACATATATATACATATAAATATACTTACATTGCTTTTTTTTAATTCTTTAATTCTTAATCAACACAAAAAAAGAAGCAATGTAAGTCATATATCACGGAGCATAATATCACGGATGTACTTTGAAACTTAACCTCTGAACGGCGTCTATTATTGAATTTTATATATATATATATAAAGTTTCGATCTTATTAAAGTCAAATTTATGGTTATGTTGCTTCATATGTTCATTAATAACAAATTTTTGTCAATTTTTTGGTGTTACTTGAGTGCTCCTTAATTCTAGTTTGTAATTGTCTTTTGGTCTCACCTACATATGTCGCACCACAATCATTGCAATTAATTTTATACACTGCAATCGTGTTTCCATCTTATCACATTTATCTTTACCTCTTTTAATAATACCGTTTAAATTGTTCTTTATGTTAGGAACAGTACGAACGTATTGATTTTTAAACATGTTCTTACTTTTATTATAAAAGAGATTCGGATCCTTTGTCAAATTATTCTGTAATTTTCACGATATCTAATTTTGCAAAATCGAAATTATCATAAAAATTTTTTTTTTGTTATTTAAAGTATCCTAGTTTTATACTATAACGTCTCTAATATTATAACACATAAACAAATCATTGTATAAATGTTTATTTTTAAGGTCGATATATTATTTAAAATCAAGCTGACAATCTTGGTATACGAGAGAAAAAGTTGTATTCAAAATAACAATTAACCTTTGTTTTTGCTTTTTTGTATATAGACAAAATAGTGACACTATGATAGTAATTATAATTAATATGTAACGAATAGAAAGTAACAAATATTGTACATAGTGAATATTAATTATTTATGTTCCAATTGTTAATATTATTATGAATAAAGGTATAGCCTGATGAAGATGGTGAAGAACCATCGAAACGTCGCTAACAATTGAACTGATGGTTTTTACTCTACAAGATCAAGAAACATAACCCAATTAAATAATAATAATAACCTCAATATCTCAAAAATATAAAAAGTAGACTTATTCGATTATGCAGAGCAAGCACAGAAATAAAAACAAACAGGAACCAATAGTCATAAATCGCTAGAAATATAAAAAAGTATTCGATAAAAGTATTCGTCGGATACTTTTTTCGATTACTAAGTATTCGTCAAAAATGTATCCGACGAATACTTTCTTCGAATACTGAGTATTCAAAAAAAAGTATTCGACAATTACTTATTCGAATACTGAGTATTCGTCAAACGTATTCGACGAATACTTTTTTCGAATACTTTTTTATCTGGTTCATATTGCACTTATTTGTCATGTAAGACCTGTGAAAACTCGAATTTTCCTTGTTTTTAAGGGTTCATTGCAAAATTAAAAATAATATTCGAAAACATGTTGAGGTCGAATAATTGTGAGCGCGTGTGTGTGTGTGTGCGTGTACACGCGTATGTGTGTGTGTGGGGGGGGGGGGGGGGGTATGGATCAGCATTACTCTGTTTATACACTGTGAAACTTAATGTTTCAGAGCTTATATCTTTTGTTTTTTCTAGAGAATGGGGGGACAAAATAGTATATTGCGTACCAAGGGTGAGTGGTATCTCGTCTCCAGCTCGTACTGCAAAGTCACAGTCGATCAGAAAAGGCCATCTGGCCCGTGGTAGATAACCATATGTTTTGTAACGCATGTATGATTTTCATAAACCAAGTTTAAGCCAGTTTTATTCTCATTTCTATTGGGGTCACGAGCGAGCGTAAAGTAAAATGAGCAGCGATCGTAAAGTACTTACTTTACGTCCTAAGGCGGAAAATGGTCACTTTAGGCCTGGTTTTGAAGGCGAAAGAACGTGAAAATCGTCCATATGTTACAAACATAGTTTTTTGTCCTACCTGCACCGAAAGATACTTTTTCATGCACATAAAGTGGGCGGAAAGTGGTTCTTTTCCATCCTCGGGCGGAAAAATAAAGCACTTGTGTGACCACGGCTCGGCCTACAATGCGCACTTGCGGTAATCGTCTACTTTACGCCCTTGATACACAATCTACTATGTTTGTTTTTCGATATTTTTTTCTTGTTTCTTTAGCGGTTTTTCGATTTTTGGGTTTTAGTTTTTAGGATTTTTGGTACATTAGAAATAATATCATCGAACCAGCAAAAATGCATTTAAAAGAGCATAAAATTACCTAACTTTTCGAACCTGAAAGTTTCCCTTCTTTTAGTATACGCGAAAACGTATTTTTTTGTTTAAACGGTTATATCTCAAAAATGTATAATGGAATTACTTAAAATTTTATTAGATGATTAGGAATATGTAGAAGAACAATCAGTAAAACTTGTGAGTATTGACATTTTTCTTTTGCCGAGAAAAGAATAATTTTGTAAAAAAAATAGATTTTCTTCCGTCCATGATAACTGACGTAAATTGGCATCATTTTATCTGCAACTTTTCAAAATAGCAGCTTTTTACTATCTGATAACCTGTATGTTTGCCCAGATTATGAAATTTTTTATTTTCTAAAATATTAAGGTTATGTGTTGATTGAAATTTTTTTTCTATCGCTTAAATCTCGAGACTGTCGCGGTGTCTTTTACCAAATAGGGCTCATTTTTCGTATTTAAATGAAGATTCAATATTCAAAAGAAACTTTAAGATTCATCAACTTGTTTTTGCTTTATAACGATTTTCCAGTTTTTGAGTTTTAGATTTTCGGTTTGGGTTAGGTTAGGTTTAGTTGGGCTGGGTTGGGTTGTGTATAGCTTTCTTATTTTATTAATTCGTATAAGTCAAGATTTATTTTTGTTAAAGTTTACACAAGAATATACAGTTTAATTTAAATATTAAAAATTCTGATTGTCTACACTTTTCAAGTCCTTATAACTCCTGCTCCTCAACACTCCACGTATTAGCAAGTTTTCTTTTGTGATCTCTCACAAGTTTGAACCGCATTCATCTTTCGATTTACCTATTTAATAATTCAAGATAATAATTATAATATCGGAAAACGCGAGAACAGAGTTTTAATCTTTCGAGTTTTTCGGTATGTCAGAAATAATATGAACAATTCAGTGTAAATACATTTAAAAGAGCATACAATTACCTGTCTTTTGGGTGGGACTCTAAATAACCAAAAAGCATAATTACGAATAAATGAAACTTCGAACATCAAAATAACGAAAAATTAAAACTACGAATTACAAAAATATAAACGAATAAACTTCCGAAACTTGAACAACGAAAAATTTTAATAACGAAAAACTCAATTATAAAAAATAATACTACGAAGATCAAAGCAACGAAAAAACAAAATTACGAATTGCAAAATATAGATGAACAAAACACTGAAAAATAAAAACCGTAAATTTTGTTATAATTTTACAATTCGTAATTTTGGTTTTTCGTTGCTTAAACTTTTGTAGTTTTATTTTTCATAATTTTCGCTTTTCGTCAACATAGTTTCTTGTTCTTTAAGTTTTGGAATATTGTCTGTCTATATCTTGTAATTCGTTATTTTAATGTTCGAAGTTTTATTTATTTGTAATTTTGTTTTTATTTTATTTAGAGTCCCACGCAACAGCTATATCTCGGAAATCTATGATGGAAAATCGTTGAAAAAGTTGGAGATAATTAAAAATATCGGAAAAAATATTCCCTGAATCGACGTACTAACAATTTTCTTATATAATTTAATTAGCATATTAGATCATATATATACGTTCATACAGGAATAATTAATTAAACTTGAGGAAGCTAAGTACCAATGAATTGGCAACGTTTTTCTTAAATGCTGTATGCCTGAAGTATTTTCCTTTAGTATTAATTTATATTCAAGATTTAAAGGCCTTTACCGCGTATTCGGCCACTTGGTTCGACGCACAAAGTGGATCGGTGCTGATTTACATTATGAATTCCGCTTTGCTTAAGTAATATTTTAAACGATTTCGAATATAATGATTGATGACCATTATTATTTCTGCTGCTAGAAAAGGTTATTATCGCACATTTTCATCACAAAACTTTTCGTCTCCCGTAGACTCAGAAATTACAAACCAAAAATCTTTAATTTCAATAACTCTCGCTTTCGCTCCGCTTTTTCATCTCGTTTTTCCTTCTCCGTCTATTCTTCATAACTCCCCGTGTGCCCGTCTCACTCTCACCCTTTCGCACAGCTCACATTCTCATGCAATCTACTAGAAATCATTTTCCGCGACAACCCTCATGCACGCTGATGCACACAAACACGCACACAAAGCTCTTCATCACCGTCGCTCGCACTCACACACTCGAATACACACGCTCTCTCTCTCTCTCACAATCCAATCGGAATCGACTTTGCGCAGCAGGATGAACCCTTCGGCGCGGCGAGGCGCGGCGCGACGCCTATACGACTTTTGCGTGCTCGCTCCGTAAGTCGCGATGACGACGACGACGAGCAGACCCCCTGCGCGAGGCCACTCCACTATGCTCGCGCCCTGTCGGATTTGAGTCATCGCCGAGACGCACTGGAACGTCTGACAAGTGTGATTTCTGAGCGCCATGTGCGCCGCAGCCGTTGACATCGTGCCTATACCAAACTGGCTTCTTTCCTCTCTCACTCGTTCTCACTCTTATATACTTACTCTTCGTTTTATTGCAGAGCTCGCGCGCCACCGAGCCTTATATGCCGCGCCGTCGTCGGCGTCGTCGTTTATCGCGCGTGTGTCGCTCGCATGCGGCTGCGCGCAGCGGGATTCATATCAAGGTGATTGTATATAGCGTTACAAGTCAGATCAAAAGTATATTTTATTCTAAATCATCGTATAACAGGGTTACTTTAGGTTGAAATTCTAAATGAGACTATAATGAGTACATTACATGTATAAATAATGTGAAAATCGTAAGGAGACGCTAAACTCGATACATGATATAAACTTTTGAATTTGATTGTATCACTGTATAAATATACCGACAACATCAGGCACAATATTTCGATGAATATTTCTTTCAAAATAAATGGTTACATAATATTTTTCTTGTTTTATATAATATATATAGTTACATTGCGTAACAGGTCAGTTTTTCTTAAGAATAGTAAGAAAACTTTACAAGTTTTACATAAAAACACCGTTAAAACAGGCTTTGTATAGGACTTACATGTTAAATAATGAAACTACAAACAAGAATATCTCAGATTAGTGAACGTACATCTCTTATAAATTTTAAACGTACGTATGTAATGTTTTTATAACTTCATAGCAATAATTTGAGAAGATTGTTAAGAAAGTCATTCGCGACAACTACTTTAACGAGCGCTAAAAAGAGCGAGTGCAGTGTGCGTGCTAAGTCATATCCAGGTGTGTAATCAAGCCGGGATTGGATGGCGTATAAGAACGGCAGTTCCATTGATTATGTGACGATTATGATTGATATCAAGAGTGCGAGACTTATGCGAGAAGCGCGCTGTGTCATGAGAAATTGGGATTTATTGCGAGACGGTTGATAAGCGTTGCTGAGCTCGTGTGCTTTTATGTATCAACTAATAATTTATAGCGTTTATTTATTGATGATACAAAGAATATTTTTAGACTGTTTTCGAGTGCAAGTGCAATATATTATGACTCGGCAAGACTTATTTCATAGATGCGCAATAAGGGGATGTCGTGACAAACATTACCGTTTTTCGTTTGATTCAGTGAATATATAAGATTTTCAAATTTCGTGAACGTATACACAATCTATTCATCACTTAGAATGTACGTACGTTCGTAAATTTTCGTTAAAGGAAAAATTGACTGCATAAAAGGAAAAATCGATAATTTTGGTAATGGGCACAAGGTATAGAACACCGCTTTCCCCACTTACCCGTGTAGAAATTTCGCCAAGAATCTTACTGGAATCTTATAAGGTTTCCCTAAGTTTGACCAGAATCTGGTAAGGAGATCTCATCGGATCCTGACCGAAAAGTGCCCCACTTTTTACCGCGATTCTGATACGGATTTTCGGTTCGATTCTGACACGGATTCCCGGTGTCACTCCCCATCAAAGAAATAGTAGATTATGTAACAAGGGCAAAAAGTGGAATATTTTTCCCGCGGGTGAGTTTATTTGAGCAGTATCACCCGATGGAAAAATCGACTTTTTTCTCGAGTTACATATAGTACTTTATGCCCATCTCAACTGTGGCTACTCTTTGACTTGGAAAACGGGACAAATGGACTGTTAAAAAACAATATTGTTAAAAGACAATCGAAAATCAGGATTATTGGTAGAACTTGATGAAAACAAGGTATTTGGACTAGTTGCTAGTGAAGTATGATATAAATGTTACTTCAAAGTTTATATTTATTTATTTATTTATTTATTTATATTTATTTATAATACGTATATGTGCGCATTTATTTATTATTTATAAGTAGTTACATTTTTTAACAATATTATTTTTGCAATATGATTCTTATAAATTTAATTATTTCTTACTAATTCCTACTTTACCGACTTTTCACTATTATAATTTTTTCGGTATAAATCTTTCGGAATATATGTTATTGATATGCCCTGTAATTTTATAGTAGAAAACTTCCAGAATCCAGTCTATAGCCGGGGACGACGTGGGGACACGTGTAGACGTAGTAAAGATTAAATATGCCTATTTACATTAGATTACTACAGGTCCATTCAATAACGTTTGCTTGTTAACAAAATTCACTTGTCGCAAATTATCTCAAGAAACTTTTAGCGAATGGCCTTGAAATTTGTTGTGGGTTTCAGTACATGTAACTTACCTGCCTTAATCAAATTTTAAGCTTTTATCAAAATTTACTTTCTTAAGAAGGTGTGAGCGGCCAATTCACCTTAAAATATCACAAGTCATAATGACATGAAAGTTAATATATTATAAAACAAGGATTCTTCATGTGGCTTAAAAAGATTTTTTTATCAAAATTTCGCTATTTTAAAACTAAATGTCAATTAGAGACAAAGTTGACAATATTAAAATAACTTTTATTTTTCATCTGATTTTTTTTCTCAAGGTCTCATTCTATTTCTTGAACAATTCCAGCGTGGCTTGCCGATATTATAATTGAAAAATAAACAAAAACTGAAAAGATACATTGAATTGTTTATAAAAAAAATAGAAAATTTGCAAAACTTGAAAAAAAAAGTCTACAAAATTTCAAATTTTCAAATTGAAAATTAATAATTTGTTTTAATTTAAAACATTTATATAATTTTTTTAATTTACTTATTAAATTTATTTTTCTCAACGCGTGCATGAAAAAATCCATTTTCCATGCTTGCCAAACCAATGGAAACTTGGGCATTCCGAGCGTCTTTGACAGAGCGGGAGGTAATGGTTATTATCTCCCAACCTGGATTTCTTAGGTCTGTATGGAAATAAAAAATTTTTTGTATGTATTTTATTTTTAATTTTTTTTTATAAATATTCCCTTTGGTATGTAGAATGTATGTACATTTTTTCAGATTGTTTGAAACCCTTATGTTCAAAGTTGATCAAGGCTAAATATGAGCCTGTAGTCATGTTTTACATTTTTAACAATTTTCAACCTCCATATACTCAACAAAATTAAATCTGTTAAAAAAATAGCAACATAGGAATTTTTAACAAATTATATGAATTTTTCATAAAAAGTGGTTCCAAAATCTTTGAATGCCCCTTTCGAGTAATTAAACTCATTTTAAAACTTAAAATCCTTAAAAAGTGGGTTTGATCACTCGAATCATTACACCAAAAATCACGAAGATAGATTTTGTCAATACAAAAGTGACTGCCATAGTCACAAAATGGCAAAAGTTCACTATTTATATTAAACAATCAAAATAACATGAAATATTGTTAAAATATTATTAAAATGCAAATTTTGGCAGCAACGTTATAGGGGAAGGTGGGGCAGTACGGGCACCCTAACTTCAAAAGAATCCTGTACTTTCTATTTTGTACCAATACAAATTATTAAAAGTGCTTCTTAAAGTAGAATATCTCAAGATTTAGATAAATTATTTTTTATTATAAAATATATATTGCATTGTTTTTTATAATGCAAAGTACAATACCACTAAAACTGCCCATTTTCCCCACCCGTGGGGCACGATTGGCATGGAAGTGGGGCACGATTGGCACGGTGAATTAATGAAAAATTTATTTAAAAAAAAATATTGGACGTTACTATTAAATTTGCATTTTATAGGATTGAGGATCAAATCTAAAAACCAGACCATTTCATTAACACTAACTCTTTCACCAACATCTAAGACTCCGACTCCGAAATGTTAAGGGCGCACGTTATGCCAATCGTGCCCCGCTAGTGGTGCCAGTCGTGCCCCATTTTAGAGTATTTTTATATGTTTTTTTTTTTTTTTTTTTTTAACGTCGCCATGTTTGTGCTTCCATGTGGTGCTAACAACGAATATAAACTTGTATAGAAGCGCGGTTCTGTAGTTGCGCCGGGGCCTCGCTTTCTTATACACGTAAAGCCTATACTATACTATAGGTGTTACCCACAGATCGCATGGAGTAACCTATAACGTACTATACATGTTACCCACGATTTTGTTCCCAGGTGCAGCATACGAACTGTTCTTCTATACAAGTTGATATTCGTTGGTGCTAATCGACGACGGAGGTCTGCGGTGTGTTTGTAAACAAAGCACATGTAATTTTTACAGTGGTGCTTGTATCAATCGGCAGAGACTAGGATTCGAACCCGGGTCACCGGCGTGGGAATCCGACACTCTACCGACTGAGCCGCCGCAGGCCCCATTTTTATATGTAATATTACTTTTTTCCTAAGCATCGGAGATCATCAATCAAAAATACTATTAAAAACTTACGATTTAAACTGTAAAAGTAATTCCCTTTCGAAGCTCATATGATTTATTTGTTCTTGAGAAATAGATTAGAATTATGGAAAAAACAACGTTTTGAAGTCCTCAATTTCTAATAATTCTCATACGATTTGTATTAATTTTTTTCATTTAGGATTTGCAGAGTGAAAAAGTAAAAGCTATTTACAACATATAAAAAATACTATCATGTTAGAATATTCATTTATTTAGTGAACATTTGAATGCCCAATCCACCCGCCAAACCCATCGTGCCCCACCTTCCCCTACTTAGCTTCAAAAAATTTTAAATATATGGGCTTAAAAAATCTAAAAATATTTACGACCATTTTTCATACCAAAAGATACATACCAATTTTTAACTCTAAAAATAGAGTGGAAATATTTCATTTTTAAATAGAGTGAAATCTCACTTTACTTTAGCGTACATACTTTCCCCATGGACATCGACGAAAAACTAACCTATTTTTCTATTTGTATGTTTTTAATATTTCAAGCGTGATTATATAGACATTTTTCAGTAACAATAGGTTTACCAAAATGTACAAAATAAAGTCATAGTATTATGACTTTCACGAACTGTTCGAAAACTCAGTTTGTTAATAATTTATTATATAAAAATCTATAAAAATTAACTTTAATCCGATTATTCACTTTCACATAAAGTAATCGACTAGCTTTTGTGTTTTGAACTCACCAACTGTCATATTTACAATAAAAAATTATCTTTTGATAAATCATTAATGATAAATCATTTTTTGAGATTGTAATTAAAAAGCGATATAGCAATTTAAAATTAATTTATTAGAACAAAAAATTTTATATTACAACAATTAATTTAGTTTGAGGAAGCTAAGTACCAATGAATTGGCAGCGTTTTCTTATTTTGTGAGATATTTGAGGGTATGTATTTTGTGAATTTTCTATTTTGATCGTTTATATCTCGATAAGGGCGCGGTTACTTTTACCAAATAGAGCCAATTTTTTTCGTTTTTAAATGAAAATTCGAAATTAAAAAGAAATTGCATGATTCATCGATCCGTTTTGGTTTTATAATGATTTTTCTATTTTACTACATTCTGAAATCGACAATTTATTTAATAAACATAAACTTGTAATTTCTACTTCTTCAAATATTTAAAAAAGCGCGTTAGAAACATATTTCGGAATATGTGCAATAAAAATACACGATTTTTAGAATGTTCATATTTTTTTGTTGGTGTTTATGTTGTTTTAACGATTTTTCGATTTTTGAGTTCTAGTTTTTCGGTTATTTTGGTATGTTAAAAATAATATGATCAATTCAGTATAAATGCATTTAAAATAGCATAAAAGTATCTATCTTTTACAACTCTAAACTGTGAACAAGCTCTTTCTCTTTTTATTGTTATACACGAAAACATAAGTTTTAGTTAAAACGGTTATCTCGAAAATCTATGATGGAAAATCGTTGAAAAAATTCGAGATGTTTAGGAATATCGAAAAGAATATTCAGTGTCATTTTAGCTGTATGTCCATTTGTTTGGGCTAATCACAAAAACTATTCTAACTGATTTTGATAATTTTTTTTTAGTTTTGGTCAGACTCTGTAAGTCACCAACCTCATTTCGATTATAAGATTTCTAAAGGAATCGTCCTTTTTGTGAAGGGCTTAATAATTATTATCCGATTCAAGTTCGATCTTCAGAAGCGATTAATCCGAACAATGAGTTGTAAAATTCGTTGTCGAAAAAATCGACAAAACGGGGAATCGAACCCATGCCCTTGAGGTCGAAGTGTACCAAAGTCTTGCGCCTTAACCAGTTGAACCACGGACGCCTCTTTGATAAAATTTTGATCAGCGTCCAGAACATGTGAATACTATTACCTATACCTGTAGTATACTTATATTAAGCTTTTATTTATATAAATTAGTTTTTTATTTCCAAAGTTATGACATACTCTATGCAAATAGGTTGTTCGCACCCAGTTACTCTTGAAACATTTCTTAATTTAATTAAATTAGTTCAAATCTTATTTTTTATTATTTATAAATATATAAGAATATATTACAATATGCATACATAAAATGACAATAAAATGACATTTTAAAGAAATAGGAATTCCAAATAATATTAAAACATTTTTTATTTTCATTTAGACAATCGAAAACAACAAGGAAAATACAATGAAAAATACAAAATAAAGCGCAAACATTATATAAAGCTTTAAAGCAGCCATTCGCTTTAAGTGTTTTATTTTCCTGATCAAGCCAGTGCCTCTATAATTGCGCCTCTTCATTGAGCAAATTTCGTAGTACGCTTTTAATTGACCTTGACAGTAGAACCTCCGTAAATGCCGGACATAGACTCGTGTAAACAACGCGCGCCTTCGCAAATGACGCTCAACATGCATCTCACACGTGGAGCACGCGACTTTTCGAGATGTAGAGAGATGGCTAAACTTGATGTTGCGAATTACTCATCTGACCAATAGGTAGCGCACAAGAAAATCGATATATCACTTAAATTTTTATTTACCAAGTACATGAACCATATATACATAAACATATATAAGACTTTATTATTAATTTATTTTTCTCGTTTACATGCTTCTACATTTAGAAATAATTCATTAAAAATCGGTAAAATTTCATAGCAAATTTAAACATGGAAAACAGCCGCGAAATAATAGCGGTCAAATCGACGGTTTATCTAACCTCTTTTTTGCGATACAAAGTGTAATAAAAATTTTAAAAAATAAATAAAAACCGACTCTAAAAGAACGCTCTAAAAAGTAAAAAAAAACGTCGCTAACTGATTTGTCACTCTGCTTTCTCAAAGAGATCTTTTTAATTTCTCTTTTGTAATATTTTAGAAACGTTTTTGCATTAGTTTTATTAATATAAAGAAACGTTGAAGGGGAAGTTACCTACTTTTTTTGAAACACACATTAAGCTCTCAAAAATATCATTTAATTTCATCATTTAATGTGCGAGTTATAGATCTGAAAAGAAACCGCTACCAATTCATTAGCACTTGGCTTACTCAAACTAAATTAATTGTTCCAATATGAAACTCCTTGTTCTAATAAATGAATTTTAAATTGATATAGGGTGGATATCCCGACTACAGACACCCCCATGGATCGATAGTTGCATTATTGCATAGTTTGTACTATTTGCTAAACAAAAATATATATTTTTCTATTTCTTTATCATTATATATTACATGTAGATAATAAAAACGAGGTTTCAATTTCAATAAAGATTATTTTTAATTATAAATTCATGAAATTAATAATAATATTCTCATGAGCTATTACTGACACCCCGACTATTGACACCCATTTACTTTCATACCCAAACAATAATATTTGACATTATATATCTATTAATTAAATAACATTCTTAAAGTTTACTTTGGACTTAAGCTTTTACGTATAGGTATCTAAATTATTAGTTTAAATGTATTGTCACAAATATTTTAAATCTTTCCCCAGGAAGTGTTAAACATCGTGCAAAATGAACGTCACCGCTGAAGCCAAGGAGGTTTGATTGTACTCACTAACTCGCGCGGCAGAGTCAGTAGTTGGGCAAATGCGCCATTTTCTTGCCGAACTACTGACATGTCAGTAATACGAAAATGTCTGAAACACTTGTACCTAACGCTGCCATCCAATAATTAAATAAAATGGCTTTAATAATTCTTCTTTTTTTATCTAGTAGCTATATCTGGTATATAAATATTACCTATTAAACTATTTTTTATTGCATATATCGCTCTAATATAAAAATAATAGTCTTCTATATTTCGCAATATTTTCATGTTCATTCTGAATACAGACATAATTTTAAACGTTTTCGTAACCACAAATTTTATTATTATTTTTTAAAATTTTCTGAAATTAAAAGATGTCACGTTTATTTGTTCATTATACTAATAACAGTTACAGATTGCTTATATATTTTTTTCAGATATTATTTGATAGAGTTTATATTTTATTTATCATAAAATAGGTTTGAGTGTCACTAGTTGGGTGGGGTGTCAGTAGTTCGGACATCCACCCTATCTCTTTCAAATAATACCTGTAAAAGGGTGGGCTTTTTTATCATTCATGGTTTGACGTGTGTATGTGCGTCTGCATCTGTGTGTACGTGTGTGTTATATGTGGGTATGTGTGAGTGTGGGTGGGTGCGTGTGTGCGTGTGGGTGGGTGCGTGTGTGCGTGTGGGTGGGTGCGTGTGTCTGTGTGTGATTGTGTTTGTATCTGTGTATAGGTGTATGTTTTAGTGTATTTGCGTGCACGTGTGTGCGTATGTGTCTGTGTGTGTATCTATGTACGTGTGAATGTGTGTGTATTTGTGTGTGTATGTATGTAAGTGTATGTGTGAGTGTGTATGTGTGGGTTTGCGTGTGTGTATGTATGTGTATATATGTGTGTGCATATGTGTGTGTATGTGTGTGTGATTGTGTGTATGTATGTGTGTGTGTCAAAATCTTTACCATCATTCCTAAGTAGCTAATCAGTATAGAAATTGTAGAGAAATTATTGATAAAAATAAGGTCTTATGTTTGTACTGGTATTCTAATGTGCCAGTACTTACCTAAAACCCTATAGGACCATCACAGGCTGACCGTCTATCAAATGTAAAAACAATTTTTTAAATCGGTTTAACCTTTTCTGAGTAATTGTTGAACTTAAACGAGAAGTAAGACACACCAGAACCATCGATGAATAAAAAGGGTTTTTTGTTTGTACTGGCCATGTTATATTGTCCCAGTACCTGATGAAAATCTTATTGGACCACCTCGAGGTGATCTTCTATCCAATACAAAACGAATTTTTAAAATTGGGCCAACCGACTCCGAGTAATCCGTGAACATAAATATAAGAAACATACGATTCAAACATAGAACCTCCTTCTTTTTGAAGTCGGTTAAAAAGAGATAAAGCTAGAAACAATATGAGAGTGAGAATATGAATGTATGATTGTGTATATGTATAAGACAGAAAAAGATAATGAAAGTGATAGCATGGTAAAGAAACACATAATGGCTTTGTTGTACTTGCACCCACTGATCGGGCTACTAAGCACCTTACTATTCATGCACCCCACTATCCACGTGCTCCACCATCAACGTACTCCACTATCCTCGCACTTCACTATGCACACCAATTTCTCAGAAAAAAATAAGTTGTCTTCTCATATGAATAATCTGAGAAAAAATTGCCTTCTGAGATACAAAATCACTGTATATCGGATTTATCATTTTTATAACTTTTGTACGTATATGCTGTACTATTACTATTATCATATTACAACCTCGTAATAGCACACCTCATGTAAATAGTACATTATGTAACAATGGTAAAAAGTCGAATATTTTTCCCGCAGGTGAGTTTACTGCCCGAGCGAGCGAGGCGAAGCGAGGGTAGTATCACCTCAGGGAACAATCGACTTTTTTCTCGAATTACATATAGTACTTTATGCCCATCTTAACTGTGGCCACTTTTTGACTTGGAAAGTGGAACTAATTGACTGTTAAAAGACAATATTGTTAAAAGACAATTGAAAATCAGCGTTATTGGTAGAACTTGATGAAATAAAGGAATTTGGACTAGTTTCTAGTGAAGTCACTTTTTCCCCGCTAATTATTTTTTCGGACAAAAAGTGTAATTTTCATCTGACTTTTCGGGAAAAAAAAGGCCATTTTCGTTATAATTATAAATGTATTTTTATGCAGATTAATAGATTAAAAGATAAATTAATAATAATGCTTCAGATAAAAAGTCAGGTGAAAGATGTGATAAAATCTCAGGCGTTTTGTCACTTAATATTATAGTTGAAAGTCATCTGATTTTTCCAGTAGGAAGATTATTTAATTCACATTATCCTTTATTTACATATTTCATTATAGAAGCATTATCTTATTTTTATGTCATCGGATCGTTTAATGATATAAATGAATCCATAAAGAAAAAGAATATTAATATATTTAATATCTATTTCCCGTAATTCATATTCATATGGTTGACCACCGCATTCGAGCGCGCGGAACGCGCCTGAGATGCTCTAATAATCTGCAATTTTGTGACCGATTTGCCATTATAGATTTTCGAGATATAACCGTTTAAACTAAATATGACTTTTTTCGCGTATAACAAAAGAAGAGAAAGAGCTTATCTAAAATTTGTGATTGTAAAAGTTATGTAATTTCATGATCTGTTTAATATGTTTACTCTAAATTGATCATAATATTTCTCACATACCAAAAACTCGAAAAATTAAAACTCAAAAATCCAAAAATCTAAAAATTGTTACAAAAAATAAAACGAGTCGATGAATCTAAATTTCTTTTCCCAATTTCGAATCTTCATTAAAAAACGAAAAAAATTAGCCCTGTTTGGTAAAAAATGACCGTGCCATTCTTAAGATATAAGCAATAAGAGAAATTTTTCAAAAAATGCATAACCTCAAATATCTCAAAATATAAAGGTCGTTGTGATCTGGGCTTACAACTCATTTAAGAGATATTAAAGAGCTACCGTTTTGGACAGTTTCAGATCAAATGCTGCCGACTTACTCCAGAACTCGCTACTGAATAAAAATCAATTTCTTTTACTAAAAAATTTTTCTTTCGTCAAATGAAAAAGATAAAACCACAACAGTTTTACAGAATATCTTTCTCCATATTACTATCATCTCAATTTGTTTCAAAATTTTTTCGTGTTATATTTCACAGATATAGCCGTTTGAGATAAATGACGATTTCGTGAATAACAAAACAAGGGAAATAGCTTATTCAAAATTTCGTGTGGAAAATGGTGGGTAATTTTATGCTCTGCAGTGTCACTCAATGGATGGTATTATTTCTACGATATCAAAAATTCCAAAAAACTAAAACTCAAAAATCGAAAATCCGCTAAGAAAACAAAAAGGTATCGAAAAACAAAAAAGAATTTTTTGAGCCGCCATCCTTAATGAAAAACAAAAAATTGAGCCCCGAAACATTAATTTTCACCGTGTATATTCAGAGTAAAGTTGATCCACATCCATACGTACACAAACACACTCACATACACACACACGCACTCACGCATGCACGCACGCACGCACGCAAGCACGTACACATCCATACAGACATTTTCTAAAGATAGTGTATTTTGATTCCCAGTATCGCAAAACATATTTCTAACAGTTTTGCTGAAAGCAAAACTTTTTTTACCATCACAAGGCTTCCACTATGAGGAAGCAATTACTAAACATACGGTATAACAAATGAATAACGGTATATTTCGAATTCTTTTCGTTCTTAAGGGAGTACTATCGGTTTCGAATTAGTGTTCAGAAAACTTTTAAATTTTGTATAGTACCCTGGTAGAAATCGTATCTAGCACCCGCATTCGCTATAACGGCCTTTATAGGCAAACTAGATAGTTCCATACTGTACAAAACTCAATAAATCCACACAGATCTACATAGTTTTCTCAATAATAATATGTATGTATAAAATCTGTGAGGTTATATATTATTTATTGAACAGAACTTTTATTGTAAAAATTAATGTTAAAAAAAGTTTAACATGCAAGTTTTTAATTATAATAATAAGATCTACAGTTCTATTCATACTATTTACATATAAAAGTAGTCAGAAAGCATATATAACCTAAAAATGAAAATTTAGAAGTAATGTTCCTTGCATATGAAAAACAATGATCACAAAATAATGTTCTGATTGATATAGTTGTTTCTTGAAAAGTAATATATAAATAATAATAATATCATATGTACAAATATGTACTTTATGACATGCTTTATTTAATTATGAAAAGAAATTTCCATTTTACACTTTCTTGACAATAGGCAAGAAAGTATAAAATGCAAACTGATTGCTCTTTGGGTATTTAATTATTTTAAAGAGAATCTATTGAACTCCACGAGCTATAAACCCATATATACTACTCCAACGGACTTTTGTCATTCCGCTTTCCTCAATTCGGATAGGTGACTGTATTATGACAGTTTATCCTCCGAAAGAGAAATTAATGCGAAAATAACATCCGAAAGAGAGGAATGTCTGAGCAAAGAAAAAGAATATATATTTTGAATGTAAATAAAAGATAAGAATAAGTTTTTATTAAGAAATAATGAAAAAATTATATAATAGCGTTTCGGCTCCAGTACTTTGCCAGTGAGCCATCGTCAGTGCAATGCTGGCAAGTACCTATTACAGACACTAAGTGATACTCCAGAGTTGGTCATATATATATATATATATATTGGTTATTTACATTTACTTACATTGGTAATAGGTGAACAATAATAAGTAAATACCTTTAAATCAAAATAATACATAATGAGCATAATAGATCATGCTTCTGTTTCTTAAAACATAACCTTTAAGTAGTTGTTATTGTCATAATTTTGCTTATCTATATAGTTTTATCGGGGCAAATAATATGGGAAACTAGAAGGGACGACCGTTACACGCCTTTATAGTAACTATCTAGTTTGCCTACATAGATTTACACAGCGCGAGATTATTCTACATAGATCTATAAAGTGAACGGGATAAATTTCTACCAGAGTAGTATGTTTTGACCTCAAACTTACATATAAATTTTTAGAAAGCTACACCAACCCAGACACATTTATGTGACACATGTATGTATTTTTGCGGAAAAATCTCGAAAAGTACAAATAAGTAAATAAATCAACAGCAGGCAATAAAGTGGCTTTTTTGCCCGCCAGTCAGAAAACGAGCGATTTAAACTTGCTTTTCAGGTCCATAAAATCGCGAAAATCGTACATGTGTTACATAATAGTTCATTGTGTACCAAGGACGAGAAGCGGGCCTTTCTTTACCGAGTGTGGGTTTACAGTAAGAGTTGTAGGCGAACTAGCATGAGCCGAAGACGAGTGCGTACAGCGAGCCGGAGATGAGTACTGCAAACACACGAGGTCAAAAAGGCCCTCTCGCTCGTGGTGCACACTATATTTTTTGTAACACATGTATTGATTTTTACAAACCAAGTTTTGGCCAGTTTTATTCTCATTTCTATTGGAAGAATGAGCGGGCGTAAAGTAAAACGAGTAGTGGGCGTAAAGTACTCACTTTTCAACACAAATTTTCAAGAAACCTAAATTTTCAAATATTTTAATTTTTAAAAATGGCTATAAAATTAAAATGAGTGACTATTTTCACTGAAATGTTAAAGCCACTCCTAGACATGGATAACAAACATGCATGCAAACTTTAGTCAGGTTCTACTGCGGAAGATTCGAACCCAGATGATGCGACACACACATGCACACAAACACACACACACACACACACCCACAGACACACACACGTGCACACATACACACGCACGCACGCACGCAGGCACTCACGCACGCACGCACACACATACAGCGAACATTTTTTGAGAGTAGTTTATTCGAAAATTCCCCAAGTCCTATAGTATGTTATCACCTTAAAAAATTACAAAAAAATTCTTTTTATCAAAACAATGCTTTCCCTTTGAGAAGATTGATTAAGAAATTAATAGGCTTATGATCAAATACTTTTTATCTTCATGGAATAAAGTCAACATTTAGGTCATTTTAATTAAATATAGGGGAGAGTAGTACACGTTGGATACGGTAAAATTCAAAAGGTCCTCAATTTGGTATTTTATATAAAATCCTTACAAGAATATATATATATATATATATATATATATATATATATATATATATATATATATATATATATATAGCTTATTACCTATACAACATTATATAATTCATATAAACTGTAAAAGTCTTGTTGAATTAGAACAATTAACATTAATAAAAATGGTGCACTATGATATTATTCAATTATCCAAGAAAGATTGATTATTATACTATATTATGAATCAGTCCAAATAAGTTTTATCGGTTCTGAGTTACCGACCTTGCACTATACTCAGTCCTAACCTCATTTAGTAGTAATTACTATACTTTTCTCTCCATAGGTAATGATACAAATTTTTTTCAGCAGATTTTACGATTTACACTGACGTTTTACTATTTTAACACAGATTATTTCATACATTATCTATACACTATCATGCACTGACCCATACGCTTCCGAACACCCACGCATCCCTACAACCATCCACGCATCCATCAATCTACTCACTCATCCATCCATCCACCCACGTATCTATTCATCTATCTATCCACCTATGCCACCATCTACCCACGATACCATTCATCGCCCACGCATCTAATCATCCACCCATACACTCTCATCCATACACTTCCATCCAACCACGCAGTCTGACATCCACCCAAGCAACCATCTATCCACCCGTGCATTCATACCTCCATCCACACATTTACCCCTCCATCCACCCATTTATTTATCAATCCATGGTTCCATCCATCCACCCACGTATCGATCCATACAACCACCCATTTATCTCTCCACCCACTAATTTATCCATTCACCCACGCATCCACCTATCCACCCAGGTATCTATCCATCTACCCAAGCATTCACCCCTCCACCCACACATCCACCTATCTACTCACGAATGCACCATTCCACTTACGCATTTATGTCTCCACCCACCCATTTATCCATCCATCGCCGCATTCACATATCCACCCATGCATTTATCCCTCTACCTACGCATTTATCCCTCCACCCACGCATCCACGTATTATCCCGCGCATCTATCCATCCACCCATGCATTCATCCCTGCACCAACGCATTTGTCCATCTATCCACGCGTCTATTAGCCCTTCCACACATCTATCTATCCAGCCATACACTTCCACCAACTCATATAATTCCATCCACACTCCTATGCACTTCCATTCAACCACCCATACACTTCCATCCACCCACCCATACACATCCATCTACCCACCAATACACTTCCATTCACCCACGCATTTTGACATTTACCCACGTATTCCAACATCTACCGACCGATCCATCTATCTATTCTCCCCCGCATCAATTCATATACCATATACACTTCAATCCCTCCGACCTCGCATATATCCATCTACCCATTCATCGATTCACCCATGCATCAAATTATTTACCCTTACATTTCTTTTCATTCACCCCCGAATCTACCCTCATACCTATTCATCCACCTACAGACACCGACATGTACCTACAGACACCTACATACTTGCATATATACCCCCGCTCCTATCTACATATCCATCAACCCAGCTGATAACTAAATATACATGACACTATTTACACATATACCCATCCGCGTGCCGATTCCTCCACCCGTACACCCTTAAATCGATCCACATATCCATCCACCCAATATCCCATCCGCCCACCCGCTCATCTGCTCACATCCTTCCACGGACCATAAACTTATTCACCTATACGTCTGTTTACACAACCGACAGTCACCTTTAATAATCTACCGACGCACACCTATCCGCCCGCACATACCCTCGCGCATCCATCGACATAAACCATTTTACCCATATATCGATCCACATATACATTCACCATCGCACCCACTTGCCAACACAAAAAAAAAAGACTTAAAACAAAAATGGCGGACGGATGGACGGACGGATGCCGGATGGATGGACACATTTCAAATCTTAATATAATGTAGATGTAGATGTAGATGTAGATTGCTATATTTCTTTCTAATTAATAGTTCAAACAAGTGTGTTTTTTATCAACTTTTAATTTTAATATTTTTTCAATGGATGATATAGTATAATAATGTATCAGAAAACCATGGTCCCCATGCTCTTTCAAATGCATTTACACTGAAGCTGCCATGTTATTTCTAAAATACAAAAATAATTTATCTTATCGATTTCAGAATATAGTAAAATCAGAAAACCATGGTCCCCATGCTCTTTCAAATGCATTTACATTGAAGCTACCATGTTATTTCTAAAATACAAAAATAATTTATGTTATCGATTTCAGAATATAGTAAAATAGAGAAATTGTATTCAAGCAAAAGCGGGCCGATTATTCTTAAAATTTCTTTTTGATTCCGTATCTTCATTAAAAAACGAAAAGTTCTCGAGATATAAACGATCAAAACAACTTTTGCAAAGAATACATAACCTCAAATAACTCGGAAAATAAAGGTCGTTATGATGTGGGCAAATAACTCCAAAAAATAGTAAAAAGCTACCTTTCTGAAAATTTCCAGAAGGAATGGTGCCTTATTGTCGAGTTATCGAGAGCCAAAAAGAACCGTTTTTTTTTACAAAATGATTTTTTTATTGGAAAAAGAGAAGTATAAAAACCTGAAAATTTCACAGAATATTATTCTTAATATTCCTAATCACCTCAAAATTTAAAAGAAATTTTCATTTCATCCCATATATCACCGGTTAAACAAAAAAGGACGTTTCCGTGTATATCAGAAAAAGAAAAATAGCTTATTTAAAATTTTGGAACGGGAATGATAGGTAATATTATGCTCTTTCAAATGCATTTAAACTAAATCGATGATATTATTTTAAACAAGTCAAAAACCTCGAAATACTAAAACTCAAAAATCGAAAAACCGTTAAAAAACAAAAACATCGAATAACAAAAAAAATGTTTGAACCCCCTTTCTTAAAAAAATAAAACAATGAGCCCTAAAACATTAATTTTGACCGTGAATGTTCAGAATAATACTCCACACTCATACACACATACACATACATACACGTACACTCCCCACACACACACACATTCATAAAGAAATTTTCTGAAAATAGTGTATGTTGATTCCTACTGCTTCAAAACATGTTTCTATAATGATTTAAGCAAAACTTTTTTTTACCATCACAAAGGTTCCTCTGTGACAATGCAATACAATAGCTCAAAAATATTATATTCATACATTTTCGATGTATAACAGTTTAAAAAAAGATACCTTTTTTTTTTATAATAAACAAAGGAAATTATCTTATAATAAATTTAGGGTTAGAAGAGGTAGGTAATTTTATGCTCCTTCAAATGCATTTATATACTACATTAATGATAATATTTTTGACATACCAAAAAACTCGGAAAACTAAAACGCAATAATCGAAAAACCGCTAATAAACAAAAACGAAAAACAAAAATAAATGAGCCCTGAAATATTTATATAATAAATATCCCAAAACAAATTTCTAACAAGTTTTTTTGAAAACGTTTTTTTTACTATCACAGAGTTGCCTCTGTGAGGAAGCAATTCTTGATTTTATTGTCTCGACAAGAATACTTAATAGTTTTATATTAATGGATAAATGCTTTTTCTTAACAAAAAATTGAAAATAGATATTTATTTATTTTTCAACATTGCGTGTGCAAAGTGCAATTTTGCGCACGCAATCGTTCACAAAATCGGGCTTTGCGCCCGCTGTATGAAAAAATAGTATACACAACTAGTGCGCGCAGGTAATCTCGCACTCGTGCTTTTATCACGCTCGCTTCGCTCGGGCGACAAACTGCACTCGATCGTTTCGTAATGTACTATTCTGTGATTTGAATTGATAACGCATTCATAGGACATGAATTTTATTGGATAAATATATAATCTAATTGAGTAAAATAAACTTACTTCTTAAATTTTAAATTGAAATCAATAATTATGGAACGATAATCATTGTACAATCACATTCCTACTATATCAATAACTGTATCTATTATAATCTTTAATATTTTTAGAAAAATTAATTATCTATTTACAAGCACAGTCATTTGAATAATAATTAATTCTATTAATGGAATTGTTAAAATATTGGTGCGCCTATGCATATATACGACTTGTCATGCACCTATCTACGACTTTTTAACCTTTTATTCTTTCTTTTCTTTTTTCCGCTTTATCGGTGCCGGTCCCTGCAGCCACTGGTCTCACATGGATAGGTAGGTAGTGAGTTTGCTTGACAGAGAGAAATAAAAAACCGAATATACTGAAACCAACTTAGATTCTACTAAAAATAGAAGTCTATTTTATAAGTTATGTGTAAGTTACAACAACTTTAAAAAAAGTAGCTACTCCTTGTGTTTAGTTGATATTATAATGATATCTCGGATTTTCGGATTACGTTAATTTAGCCTTCTGAAAGAAAAGAGTATCTACTGTAAAAAAACGAGCTACTGATTTTTTTAAAAAGAATTTCAACTTTTACTTCAAAACGGTATAGGCATGCCTGGAACATATATATTCTTATATCTTATTTCTCTCCATGAAAGCTGTCGATCAGTAAAGACGTGCGCGTATAGATTGATATTCTTTCTATTGAATAAAGATCAGTTTATTGCATAAAACTTTGAGTAAAATAAACTTACTTTTGTTCATTTCAATACTTACTTTACACTCAATAATCTCATAAAAAGAATATAAATGTAGTATATAAATATGTTGAAGATTTTAAATTTTTGTTATTTTGACAAATTTTTGTTCAATTCTGAAATAATTAAATATAACTTGATGCGTACACTCAAACGTTTTTATAACAAAAACCGCTGCCAAATCATTGGCACTTAGCTTCCTCAAACTAAATTAATTGTTTCAATATAAAATTCTTTATTCTAATAAATTAATCTTAAATTGCTATATCTCTTTCTAATTAATAGCTCAGAAAAGGTGTGCTTTTTATAATTAATAGTTTGACAAAAGATAATTTTTGACTAATATTACAGAACGATAGGTAATAATCCTTATCACAGCAATTTCTTCTCTGTACGTAATTTATTAAAATTATTTAAATATTTGAATTAAATGTAATCAGATGTTAGTGTGTAGATTCACTGGATTCCTAATCATCTAAAGTTTTGTGAACGATTTGCCATCATAAATTCCCGAGATATAATCGTTTAGACTGAATATAACTGTTTTCGTGTATAACAAAAGAAGGGAAAAAGCCTATCCAAAATTTGCGCCCTGAAACATTACATTTTACGGTGGCTTACTCGACATAGGATGCACACACACACACACAACACACACACACACACACACACACACACACACACACACACACACACACACACACACACACACACACACACACACACACATCCATACAGATATTTTCTAAAAATAGTGTATTTTGATTCCTCATGTCTCAAAACATGTTTCTAACATGTTTTAGCTAATCTTTTTTTTACCATCACAAAGCTTTCTCTGTGAAGCAAAAAGAATTTGATATCAAATTTGGTGGCGCCTGGGGTGACGAAAACTGACAATAATGTTGGAATATGAAGTATATCTATATATACATATATATCGACATATATAGATTGAGTAATCTCAAACGATATGCAATGAAAGTGTTTATATGAAAATTAAACAGTTTAATAATATATTTCTTTACACTCAATCAATGCATACCTCTACACAGTAAAAGAAAGATACAGAAAATAACTTTTATTTGGTTGTTATTTTAATTTTATACAGATTCTCCATAAGACATAGTGTAGATATCCCAACATTAATGCCAATCTAGATATCGCCACCTGACTCGCACGGAGCGAATAGCTATCATGCTATTAAGCTGGTAAACAGCTGATGCATTATGTATATATGATGTCAGTAGAAGCTATTTCTTTAGAAAATTTTCTCACAGAAGCAAAGGGGGACTAACATTATTCGTCACTATAATTTTGAACAAATCATTATATTTACTATTTGATACTAAATAAAGAAGTTACTATACGGCATCGCCAGCTTTTCAGTAGCATAATTTATTGTATCTTCCGGCAATGTACACTCAGTGGTAGATTCGACTGTTGCGAACATTTTTTTGAATTTTCGGATTGCCGTAGCGTAATAGGTTAATTTGTTAGGTTAGTTTGTTGTTCGAGAGCTTAGATTGGATATTTTTCATAAATTCAAAAACGTTCACGACAGTCGAAACTAGCATCGAGTGTACCTTTTTAGCCCACATAGTAGGAGACGTTGCAGAAACATTTCTCCAACATATTTTTAGAAACTTAGATACGTTTCTATGAAAGTTTCTAAAACGTTCCAGGAACGTTGCAGAAACGTTGAAATGTACTTTCTTGGGTTTCAAATGATACCTTGTAGAAACGATTATGCGACGATACTGGCTACCTCAAGGTATCTAACGTGTTACTTGATCCATTTTAGGAACGTCTCTATAACGTTTCAACAAAAACGTTCTAAATTTTGTAAAAAATAATGCAAAGCGACAAATGCTTTAGTATTAACCTACCAATTTTGTTGTACCAGCCGGATGGTATAACCAAAGTGGTAGTTTAACCCGAAGTTTTGTCGATTTTTATTATGTATTACAAATTTTTTTAACGTTTCGGTTGAAACATTGTAGAAATGTTCCTACTGTAGGATGGAGGGCGGTTGAATAAGGAGCACAGCAATTGTATATCAGATTCGTTTAATGATGATGGTTTATTACAGCGTTGGTGTGCACGCGCACGGATGGACCCAGAATGTCTCCAGACTACCTCCAGCGCCCTTTTCTATCGCAGTCCCTACCGAAATTCAGCGCGCTTAGACTGTACTGGCCCTTGTATTAGGCTCACACCGCGAAGTCTAGCCGCCCGCTGTGACCGCCAATCAGAACGCTCGCACGTCGTCAGGCGAGCAGAGTCACTCCCCTTTACGCCGCGATCGTCTCAGCCTTGCTGGAGGCTAAGGACTGCCGATCTCGGCCGGTCGCGAGCGAATTTTCCGAACGCTATTACTCGACGCGTTTCCCGAATTCAAGCGTTGGTTGGAATTCGTGGAATTATTTGTCCGTTTGGACTTCTTAGATTTATAAATACCCTACACTACAACGGACCAAGTAACACATTAGGTAGCTTTAGGTAGCCAGTAACGTCGCAGAAACATTTCTACGAGGTTTCTTTGGAAACGCAAAAACGGACATTTCGAGTTTTCTGCAACGTTTCTGCAACGTTTTAGAAACATTCATAGGAACGTACCTAAGTTTCCAAAAATACGTTGCAGAAACGTTTGTACAGCGTTTCCTACTATGTCGGAGTATAAGAAGACACGTGTCTACAAAAGTTAATTTTTGCGTCTTATACGTATATTTACTTCGTATTAGTGATTGAAGAATGAAAAATAATGATGGACCATATTGGGTACACGTGAAATCCAATATATGTCCCATTAGCTATCCCTTTTAAACTCTATAGAATTATCCTATGTGCATATTTTCAAATAAAAATATTTCTTATGCTAGTTTTTATGCTATATTTTGATATCCAACCGACCGAAGTAAAATTGTCTCAATACATCACCTATGATACATGCTTAAAGTTTAGGTCGGCCAAATTATGTACACTTATCTTACGTCTATAACGCAATTTATCCTCTTCCTAACTACTCCATAATAATAATCAAAGGTATATGAAATCATTGATACTTAACCAACATATAATAGATAATAAAATAGACAATAGATAATAGACAATAGAAATTATTCCTATATTTCTAATAATAGTTTGATCCGCTAGCATTAATTTATTAAAATTCGACAACAGTAATCCGTCGTTCTTATTATCTCCTATTCGCAAATTTAATCAAAACGTTAAACGCGAATTTCATAAAAAAAAAGAAGAATCGACCAATAACCGATACTCCTGCAAGCACTATTAACAAATTCCATATGCGTAAAGCTGCTTTAATGAATAAATAATTAATAGACGATACAAAAGCGTGACCACTCGGCGCGCGATCGAAATCCAAAGCCCCGAATATAAACGCGCACTACTCCCGGCGCCAAAAATAATGAATAATCCGATACACACAGATCGAAGAGTGAATAGGTGAGAGAGATAGAGAGAGAGAGCGAGAGCGAGAGAGAGAGAAAGAGAGAGAGAAAGCGCGCGAGAGAGAGAGAGAGAGAGATAACTGAAGCCGAACTCTCGCTCCGATCATCGTTCCCGCAGTAAAAGCCGGGGAATGCTTATGCGAAAATATCGAGCGCGACACGGAGCGGCATATTGGCACTGGCTGGCGCCCGGCCCCGGGAATGCATAACAAACTGCTGTAGACTCGCGGGCGTGTGCGCACTAGGACGTAGTTCGTATACCGCCGAGCAAGCGCGCGCCCGCGCAAGTGATCTATGTCGGGGCGAGGAGCGGGGAATTAATCTCGCGCGATAATTTAGAGCCGCGCGCACGGAGCTGCGGGTGAGCGCGACGACAATTCCAAAGTTAATCGATGCCGCGCAGCGCCCAATCGATGTATATAAGGGAGGCATTTGTACGTGAGTGTGTGTACGTGCGTCTGGGATTGGCAGCTTGTTCTTCCTCTTCTTCTTCTGCTGCTGCCTCTGCTGCTGCTACTGCTGCTGCTGCTGCTGCTGCTCTTGCTGAGGACCGCGGGAAATCTCTCGAGACAAGGCACGAGAAGGCTTATATAGTATATATATGGTATGCAGAGTGGAGTGGAAGATGAGATTATGGAAAATTAATGCATGCGCGTATGAAGGGGGAAAGAAGAGGATTTTAGAATCTATTGATGCATGATGAATTACTTCAACGAAAGATTCTTGATCCATGGAATGACAAAAACTTTATGTAAACTATTTAATATGTTAAGAATTTATTATAAACATCTATCTTCCTAATAAACAAATTATTCCTGCATTCTTTTTGTATGGAACATAGAATTCGTGTACAGTAATACACTGACGTGGAACATATATTTTCACGTTTAATTTTCATCTTCTGATATATTTTACTCAACAAAATTCAGCATCAAAGTGTAAGAGGGCATATCAGTCCTAAACGGCACACATAATCTGAATGAATTCTAAAATGTTTATGTTTATAGCTTATAAATATATTCTGTTACCAGACTTCCAAACTCTTAAAAATCCGACAGAGCTCAAAAGTACTTATAATATCAAGTATATTACTGTTACCGCTAGGTGGCATAATATCTAACGCGTAAGTGGTTAAATTTCCTCTTGATTGCTATATACGAGAGCGAAGCATCTCACTTACATATCGTATGTGTCATAAGATAAAAGTACATATTATGAAACACCTTATAAACGGTATCCCTTACATGGAACAGTAAATAAAAATGATTAAATAAGAATTGTTTACGCGTTATTTTAATATTAATTCGATTTTCATTAAATATTTAGCTGTTCCACAATGGGTATATAAAATAACGTTTGTCCGTATTAATAGAACACCTTTACAAGAACTTTTAATAATAATTTTAGCTTACAACATGTTGTTTTCTATTTCATAGCGTATCAAATGTTATGTTTCAATGATTTATATAATGCATACAAACATTTAATGAAATGAATGTGTTTATTGAATTTCAAAACCTAATTATAAAATAAGTCAATTCGGCAATGCATATCGGAATAGTTAACTCTACATATGATCATGTTATGTTATTAAAGAACTTTCGAAAAACGGCGTAAATTCAATGTTTACTTCATTCTGCGTGTACACTATATGTATTATTAATAATTTGTATAACAATGACAAACAAAACCTATAAATAAAGTTGCATTTATGTATTAATTATCCGTTCCATAATAGAAAGATGGATTTTGGAAAACGGGGACAAGCTGTGAAAACAGCGTTCCATAATGCGTACATGCTATTACTTTAGTTTTTTTATTTAAAATAATTTGCATTTACAACAAATTTGCCTTTTACACGTTATAAATTAATCTATAAATCTTAGCCTTTCGAATCCTATTTTTTTTTATACCCAATATTAACACTTTTAATAATGTATATTAAACGACAATCTTGGACCACCCTAAAAGTGTTCCATAATCAGGACTTTTATCTTATAGGTCAGGTGCAAAATAATTAAGGGACATTAACGCGTATCTGATAGTGATGTGTATATCATATGCTATATGCCTTTATTTTATTCTCTATGTTCCAACCCGTATAGATGCAATTATCCTTTTATTGGACACTTCCACCACTTGTGTGTGGGAGTGTTTGGACCTAAACCCCACCTTATTTTTTACGTACCACACTGTTTCCCGCATTTACCCAGAGACATGCCCTGTGACGTGGGGAAAACTTACCCGATCAAGACCAAGAAAACCCACGCCAGGAACCAGTTAATAGGAAATTCAAACTTAGGCAGTATTATATTGCTAATTATCCTAAGGTTATGAATGCGATGTGTGTTAGTGTGAGAGAGTTAGAAGAGAGTATGTGTTATGGATCCACATAACAGTATTGTAAAAGAAGTTTAACAATAAAATATAAAATTTGATTTTTATATACATACATGTATTTTTACGTAATTCCAAATGTCTTAAGCAATATTGTTATACGTATTTGTGATGAAAACGAATTGAAATGCGCTGTTTTACAGCAAGATATCTTTATATCTATAAAGTTAGTTGTTTTTCAGTTAGGCCACATCGGTCATTGAAGACGCGAGACGTACAGAAAAATATTGTAAAATTCTTCTAACCGTGTCAAGAAAAGTTTATATTAAAAATTAGTTATTGATGATTTGAATACTTTTAAATTTATTATTATCTCCTCTTGTGATTAACTGAATAATTCGGTAACAGTATGCGTGAGGTTGGCACTCCGGAAAAGGATGAGCAGGACGCGAGCGTCGCGCGAGCTGGCAGATTCCGTCAAGCCGCGAGAGAGAGCGCATGTGGAAAGCACCTCGGTGTGACGAGCAAATGCGTATCAATTAAAATTAATTTTTTTTTCATTCTTCGGAAGATTTTAAAGCTAAAATGCGGTTACAGGTTCTTTTTTGTAAACCCCTTATTTTTCGAGTAAAAAAATCACCAAAAACACGATTTTTGAAACGCTGTACTTTTCGTATAAGGCACTCGACAGTCTTTAACGAACTATCTTAATACCATATAAAGGGAGAAAAAATCTACAACAAATAAACACGATAAAGCTAAGTACATGTTTGATATTACAACAAGAGAAAAATGTTGATAATATATTTTATTTTATCTCACTGTTTTCACCTTTCCGGGACAGACTAACCCTATTCAGGAAAAATCTTAGAAGAATCGTTTGAATTTTATAACAATTTAGTAGAAATTTTTGGGAGTCATAATAAAAGATCTTACTTAGAATTACGGAATGACGAACTACAAATATGTTTGTATTTCTTACTAAGGTAGGTCATGTTATGTTTGTATACTGAAGAAAAAATTGCTAAAAATTAAAAAAAAGGTTGCCTTTCAGTATCTATTGACTGAGTTCTTTCCCCAGATTAAAAGTACTTCTGTCAGGACTTTTTGTAGAAAGCGGTTTAGTATACAGCAGAGTGGGAATGAAAATTAATCTCGCACTTCCTCACGCCCGCGTTCCCTGCATTCCCTCATTGCTGCATCGAACTGTATTAACGACTTTTCCAATAAATAAGTAAAAAAAACGGGCAATGAGAATGATTAACTAGGTTTGAGGAAGCTAAATAAAGCGGTGCCAATAAAGCGGATTATATTTGCATCTTTTTTCTTACTTAACTAACAAGGAGAGTGCACACCCTGCAGGAAACGAAATTCGGTAAGACTTTGGGAAGTGTTTTCTGATACCCAAAAATGAAGCCTAGTACCCGTAATTCATTCTAATGGGCCCTTGTTGTCGAAATTCGTTATTTAAATGAAACAGTGACCTCTTTTATTAACCGTAACTCTACAACTATTTATTATAAATAATTGACTCAAATATATAATAAAAAGTAGACAAACAGACCTTTAATATAAGCTATATTACGTATAAAAATATTAATCTGCTCAAAGAGCCCAGTAAGGGTCAAGGGAATGTTATGATAATTACTTGTAAATTTTTCGGACATGATTTGATCCATCCTTCCGTGGGTTATGCCAAAAGGAACGGCGTTTCATTAATATTTCAAATATTGTCATATATCAGTGTTTCATTTTTCATTCGCGTAATCAAGTCGATTAGGCAAAAAGTCGAGGAAGGGATGGAAAATGTTATGATAAGTACTTCTACATTTGCGGACATGTTTTGATCCATCCTGCCATGGGTTATGTCAGAAGGAACGGCATTTCATTAATATTTCAAATATTGTCATATATCAGTGTTTCATTTTTCATTCTTTGTAATCAAGTCGATTAGGCAAAAAGTCGAGTAAGGGTCGAGAGAATGTTATGATAAGTACTTGTGACTTTTTCGATTATGTTTTGACCAATCCTACCATGGGTTATACCAGAAGAAACGGCCTTGCATTAATATTTCAAATATTGTCATATATCAGTGTTTCATTTTTCATTCGCGTAATCAAGTCGATTAGGCAAAAAGTATAGGAAAGCTTGGAGCAATATTGTGATAAATACTTCTACATTTCTCGCACATATTTTGATCCATCCTTCTATGGGTTATGTCAGAAGGGACGGCGTTTCATTAATATTTCAAATATTGTCATATATCAGTGTTTTATTTTTCATTCGCTCTAATGAAGTCGATTAGGCAATGAGTCGACTAAGGGTCCGAGGAATGTTACTATAATTAGTTGTGAATTTTTCGGCACCTTTTAATCCATCCTTCCATGGGTTATGTCAGACGGAACGGCGTTTCATTAATATTTCAAATATTGTCATATATCAGTGTTTCATTTTTCATTCGCGTAATCAAGTCGATTAGGCAAAAAGTCGAGGAAGGGATGGAAAATGTTATGATAAGTACTTCTACATTTGCGGACATGTTTTGATCCATCCTGCCATGGGTTATGTCAGAAGGAACGGCATTTCATTAATATTTCAAATATTGTCATATATCAGTGTTTCATTTTTCATTCTCTGTAATCAAGTCGATTAGGCAAAAAGTCGAGTAAGGGTCGAGAGAATGTTATGATAAGTACTTGTGACTTTTTTGATTATATTTTGACCAATCCTACCATGGGTTATACCAGAAGAAACGGCCTTGCATTAATATTTCAAATATTGTCATATATCAGTGTTTCATTTTTCATTCGCGTAATCAAGTCGATTAGGCAAAAAGTATAGGAAAGGTTGGAGCAATATTGTGATAAATACTTCTACATTTCTCGCACATGTTTTGATCCATCCTTCTATGGGTTATGTCAGAAGGGACGGCGTTTCATTAATATTTCAAATATTGTCATATATCAGTGTTTTATTTTTCATTCGCTCTAATGAAGTCGATTAGGCAATGAGTCGACTAAGGGTCGAGAGAATGTTATGATAAGTACTTGTGACTTTTTTGATTATGTTTTGACCAATCCTACCATGGGTTATACCAGAAGAAACGGCCTTGCATTAATATTTCAAATATTGCCATATATCAGTGTTTCATTTTTCGTTCGGGCTAATCAAGTCGATTAGGCAAACAGTCGAAGAAGGGTTCGAGAATGTTATGATAAGTACTTGTGACTTTTTCGGACATGTCTTGACCCATCCTACCGTGGGTTAAGGCAGAAGCAACGGATTTCATTAATATTTAAAAAATTGTCATATATCAGTGTATCATTTTTCATTCGCGTAATCAAGTCGATTAGGCAAACAGTCGAAGAAGGGTCGGGAGGATATTATGATAAGTACTTGTGAATTTTTCGAACGTAGTTTGACCCATCCTACTATGGGTAACGACAGAAGGAACAATATTTTGTGGGTTTGACATTGAATTTTGCTTCCGTATATGCTTCCAAAAGCTGTTGCAACGCCGTTACCCTAAGCGGGTCCTGGGCGTAGTCGTCCAGAGCGGACGGGTGGGTGCCTATCACCACTACACAGCGCGTCCTCAGGTTGCGGATAGAGGAACGACCCCTGAGAAAGAGGTTAGCTGCGAATAAAGCGAATAAGCAGTCGCGGACAGCCGATAGGCCCAGGCGTGGGTGTGATGAGCCCGCACTGGCGAACGCATTCATCTAGAAACACTACGCAAGCACCGCAACAACTACAAACACTATACAAAATCTCCTATCTTACTTTCGTCTTCTACCTTACTCCGTAATCTATCTCTTTTACCACACATTTCAAACAAAAAATAGGCCAAAAATCCTGCTGTCGTGGAGGATGCGGGAGCGATGACAACTGCCCTGAGAGGGGATGTGTAGAATGATTCGCCACCTGGTCTTACATGGCAACGAAGGCAGCGAAGGCGCGCTGCCTTGCAGGGGGGCGTTAGGATATGAGAATGAAACCGAGTCTGTCTGACGACGAGTTGACTATGTCCTGGCCAAAGTCAGAAAGCTCTCATACTTAGTTCTAGGGAGGTATGAGGGTTATCACCCCTAGACGGATGGACTCACCTGCGATCGGAACAGGATCCAAAACGCGCGGGTTTAACTTACTATCATGGCTCAAAGAAAACAAAACCAAACCAAAACGAAAAGAAACTTAAGGGTGGGAACCTGGAATGTACGCAGTCTACACAGAGCAGGCGCGTTCCGGGAAATCATAAATGAAACTGAGAGGTACAATTTAGATTTGGTAGCAATACAAGAAACCCGATGGAAAGATAACGCGATGCTAGGATCCGGTAACTTCACCTTTTTATATGGGGGCGCGAGCGGGCATTCTCTAGGCACCGGATTTCTTGTTAACAAAAGCATCATACATTCCGTTAAAAGTTGCAATTTCGTGAATGACCGACTCTCGTATATCATCATCGAAGGAGCGTGGTATAATTACGTGGTTATTAACGTCCACTGTCCCACGGAGGACAAAGAGGAAGAAGTCAAAAATCTTTATTATGAAACTTTAGAGCAATTAATCGACCAATTCGCGTCTTACGACACCAAAATAGTAGTGGGGGATTTCAATGCTAAAATAGGGAGAGAGTAAATGTTTAGGCCCACCATAGGCAAAGAAAGTCTGCACGAAACCAGCAATGATAACGGTATTATGGTCATAAATTTCGCAGCCGCAAAAGATCTTATAGTCAAGACCACGTGCTTCAAGCACAAGGATATACACAAGGCAACGTGGACATCGCCGGATGGGGCCACGCACAATCAAATCGATCATTTTCTTATTGATAAGAGGCGCCACACAAATGTACTCGACGTAAGGACCTATAGGGGGGCGGATTGCGACTCAGATCATTATCTAGTAGTGGCCAAATTAAGAGCCAGATTAGTAGCCGGTCAAAATAGTAAGCGAGCGAACAAAGTAGAAACCTTTGATATTGGAAAGCTACGAAGCGGGATAGAGCGAATCAAGTACCAAGTAGAAGTTAGCAACCGATTTCAGGCGCTCGAGGAAGCGGATGAACATACGGGAGTAGATGACGATCCGAACAGGTTGTGGGGGGCTATCGAAAAAACTATAAAAGGGGCCGCGAACAAAGTACTGGGTAAGAAAAAAAGGCCGAAAAGCAAACCATGGTTTGACGAAGAGTGCGAACTCTGGTTTGAAAGGCGCAAGAAGGCTAAATTAGATAATGTACACAATGAAAGCGGTAGGGCCATAGAAGAATACCATGAAATAAGAAAGCAAGTACGTGTGATTTACAGAAACAAGAAGCGCGAGTATCAGAAAAATGAAATTAGAAAAATAGAAACTAATAGTAGGGAAAATAACCCGCGCGAGATGTACAAAGGAATAAACGCTATTAGGAAGGGTTTTCAGAGTAGATCGCAGTTAATGAAAGATAAGGACGGGAACCTCGTGACAAGCGAAAATGAACTATTGAAATTATGGAAAGATTATTTCGATAAGTTATTAAACGTGCATGACAACTCCGAGGAAATGGGAGACGAAATCCACACTGCTGAACTCCATATGGACGAAACGACCTACAAAGAAGTAGAGGCCGCGATCAAAAAGCTAAAAAACAATAAGGCCGCAGGAAACGATTCTATACCAGCTGAACTACTTAAATATGGAGGCACCGCGCTTACATCTAAAATTTTTTATCTAGTATGTGCTATTTGGAGAAATGAAACAATACCAGAAAATTGGAAAGAATCCATCATCATACCGATCTTTAAAACGGGAGATAAAACAGACTGCAATAACTACCGGGGAATCTCACTTTTAGCTACCTGCTACAAAGTTCTGTCAAACGTAATACAGGCCAGACTCACACCATTCGCGGAAGATATACGAGTAATAGGAGATTATCAGTGTGGATTCCGGCGCAACAGGTCAACGAGCGATCAAATGTTTACCATAAGACAATTATTAGAGAAAAAGTGGGAATATTGCGAAACTATACACCAGCTATTTGTGGACTTTAAGAAAGCGTACGACTCTGTCAAACGAAGCAAAATGTATGAAATCCTAGTGCTCCTTGGCGTACCAAAAAAACTCGTAAAATTAATTCAAATATGTCTCAACGGAAGCACTGGAAAGGTCCGAGTAGGCGGTAATGTATCCCAATCGTTCATGATACGCGACGGTTTGAAGCAAGGTGACGGGCTTTCAACGGTACTCTTTAACCTGACGCTAGAGCATGTTGTTAGAAAAATGCAGGCTAGCGAGCTAGGCGCAACACTCAACGGAACAACGCAAATTTTAGCCTATGCGGATGACTTGGATATAGTGGGAGATAATGGTGAAACGGTGGCGAGAAATGCGGAAATCCTTATAAATGCGGCTAAAAACACGGGGTTAGAAGTGAGCGAATCGAAAACGAAATATATGATCATGGAGAAACTGGGCATTCGCGAAGCAGAGGGGGATCTCAGAGTCGGAAATTTCACTTTTGAAAAGGTTAGCGAATTCAGATATTTAGGTACAACTATAAATGATCGAAACGAAATTAAAGCCGAGATTAATAAGAGACTTCATTCGGGTAATGCCTGCTTCTACGCTGTGAACAGATTACTTAAGTCAAAGCTACTGTCGAAAAATGTCAAAATAAGGATATATAGGACTATAATAATGCCGGTAATCTTGTATGGGTGCGAAACCTGGGCGCTCACTAAAGCGGAAGAAAATCGTTTTAGGGTATTTGAAAATAAGGTTCTGCGGAAAATATACGGGCCAAAGAAAGATGAGGAAACTGGGGAGTGGAGGAAACTGCACAATGACGAGCTACATAATTTGTACGCGTCACCAAATATTAACAGAATAATAAAATCACGGAGACTAAGATGGGCAGGGCACGTGGCAAGAATGGGCGATGATCGTACAGCAGCGCGCATAATGAAAGGAAACCCGAAAGCAACGCGACCTCTTGGTAGACCTAGACGCAGATGGGAGGATAACGTAAAATCAGACGTAACTGAAATTGGGCGGGAAGGCGCGAAATGGATGGGGTTGGCACAAAATAGGGAAACGTGGAAGGCTTGCGTAGATGAGGCGATGAACTTTCGAGTTTATTATGTTCGTTCGCCGATTATTTCGAAACTACTGTACCAATTTGCATAAACTTTTGGATTTGGATAAATAAAATGAAATTTGGCCGGTACAACTAAAAAGTATAAAATAAAAAATTTTTAAAAAGAAAACTCACTTCGAGAAAAACGCTCTGAAAAGTATGAAATAATTGATAAAAAGTATGAATAATCAATAAAAACTTTTTCGAAGTCGTCGCCGAGTTTCAAACTGACTTATATTATCTTTCTTATGGATATGATTTAGAACTTATACTAGATTGAGTCTAAACACATTATACTTATAATGACTCTGAAGTCAGACCACTGTAAATCAGTGAAATTCGGCGCTGACTTCGAAAAGGCTTTTATCGATTATTCATAATTTTTATCGATTATTTCATACTTTTTAGAGCGTTTTTATTGAAGTCGGTTTTTTTATTAAAAATGTAACAATGACAATATATAAATCTTGTAATAATACAAAATTTAGTTGTACAATAATATACCTAGCTAAAGTAAAGTTTAAAATTTAAAAATGTTTATATGTCGATGGGGCGTAAACGCGTACCACTTAAAACAATGATCGCTCAAGGGGCGTGGGTTCTAAGAAAAAGGATTTTTCGGTGGCAGAAATCGGGCCTACCCACCCGCTAACTTGGTAAAGGGAGTAATACCCATATATTTGTATAAAACAGAACGAATATTGTCACAACAATAGTAAAATAGATTGCGTATTAAAGTCGCGAATAAATCAAAAATATAAGTATTAATTACATCCATCCTCTCATTGGCAATCATATAATAAGTTGATAAACAACGTTCACTAAAAATTGACAAAAGGCCAGAGAGGTGACCGATAATCAGCGATAACAAAACACATTTTCATTACGAGCAAGGTGCAGAGCAAAAAATTGATGAGAAACACTTGCTCCATAAAAAAGGCCTTTCCCGAGCGGAAAAAGCGAGTGGGAAAAATGGCAACGAGGCAAAGGCGATAATAAAAGCCCCCAGGTACGATATATTTATGATACAATAAAGAACGATCAGGAAGGAGTCGGAGCGTAATATAGGGGAGTCGGAAGGCAGTTTTGAGTTTCAGACGGCGGCACTTCTGCCAGGCGCGCCGCCGTACTATACGCCGCCTTCGCACGATTCGTCGATCGCGCGCGCTAGATATATAAGAATTGCACACACAGGCTGTGCCGAGGAGCAACAGTATACACACTCGGCATTTTTCACGGCCGATTGCTCGACTGTGCGGACGTGCGTGCAAACACTTCTGACGCCTCTCTCCTCGTTCATACACACCTATACTACTCACTGCTAGCCGGGGATATACCTCACGTGGCAGGCGAAGTTTGTCCTGCGTCGCAACTATTTCTATAGCGAGAGCCTGTAAATTGCTGTACATATACCCAATTTCTTGAGTGCAATATTAATAGTTTCAAATAATGATTAATTTTAATATTCACGGATTTGGTTGCAATTAAAGCATATTCGACGTAAAATATAAACTGCTGCATTTTCTCAAATGTATATCGGAGTATATTTAACTTCACAAATATTATAGTACCGTTATTTTCTTACCAAATACATTATAGTCCCCAAATTTAACCGACCTGAATAATTGCTAATGATCTATTCAACAACCCTTACATTTTATTTAAAAAATTCATAAAATACTTAAGGGGTTATATCTCCAATTTTTTTTGTTTTTTTCCATTTTTTTTTATTGGCTTAAATCTTGCCAAAACAATCCTAGAATCAAAATCTACAACGCCCAAGTACCGATTTAAATTAAAATTTTTTTAAATCAATTTTTTCCAAACAGGTTTGATGCTCCAAAATCACAATTTTTGCTTAATTTAGCGATGCTCGCTTTTTTGAATTTCGCAGCTTTAGAAATTAGTAGAAGTTACCTACGATCGATATCGTGTTTTAAATTTGAATTATAGAGGTCGCTACATTACATTACGACGGTTACAGCGTCTTTACAGCACGTGTTTACTCACACTTGCCCTGTGTTTAGTCGATCAGCCGTTCTCGTTGTTTACGTTGTTATTTTGAGTTTAACTTTACTTTTTAACTGTGAATTATATTTACAAGTACTTAATTATGAGTGAAAAGGTGTACAGTGGCCGCAAAGGCAGTAAAACAAGAAGTACAAGTACAAAACGGAGTAAAATTAGTAATCGACGCCCGCCTAACCACCATTCGTTCGAAGGCGATTCGGAGCACGTTAGTGCCTCGGCTAAGAAATTGAAAACTACTGATTTAGACCGTGACCGCGATGTTGATAATAATTTCGGCTACTGTTTCATCAATTTTTTCGCTGTATTTACTGCTCTTTCTGAATTAGTAGTATGCAAAAAATGTAATGGTGACGTGCGGTTTTTAGAGTCGAACAAGCGTGGACTAGACTTCAAAATTATTGTGTCTTGTTCGAACTGTGGTGATGCTGACATTAATATACTTCATAGGAATATAATGCTTTAGTTTCTACTAAGTAGAATAATCACGAAGACTAACCATGATGATTTTGAAGAGAATCTATCGGACTCTACGAGTTAAACCCATGTACAACTCAAACGGACTTTTGTCATTTCGCTTTCTCCGATTTGGATAGGTAACTGTATTATAAGAGTCTCTTACTTTCCGAAAAAGAACTAATGCGAAAATGACATCCGAAAGAGAGGAATATTTAAAAGAAAATATTTGGAATGAAGAAATAAAGTGTTGAGAAAAGAGATTTCTTTAAAAAAGGTTGAAAGAATAATATAATAGCGTTTTAGCTCAAGTGCTTTGCCAGTGAGCCATTGTCAGTGCAATGTACCTCTTGGTAAGAGAGTGTAAAATGGAAATTTCTTTTCAAATAGATTAACCATGATATTTATTTATTTTCTTTGAGATATTCAGTGCTATGAATTTTTGTAATGTTCTCATTCATCCATTTCATGAGCCTTCTACAATTAATACTTATGTATAATTTGTGTCTTACATAAAGCAATGTTCTCTTAAGAGGGCCAGCCTGAGCTTTAGAGAACAACATTAGAAAAATTTTTCTTAGTGATTTAAAAAAATTGGTTTGTTTTCTGAAAAATAACAACAAAATTTTTAACGGAAAGTTTTAATAATTTAAGTCAAAAAGATTCAAATAACCGTCGGAAAACAAGATTTTGTTAATTGTGTTACACAATGTGGTATTGACAATGGTAATATATTGTATCGCGTCGGAGCAAGATTTTGAGGATTTACAATAGTTTAATTGCAGATATTATCAAGTATTTATAGAAACCAAATTTTTCTCAAGTTGGCCCCCAAGCCTGGGTTAAACTATAAAAAGAAATTCACCCTTAAAGAGGAAACTTTCTGATAGTAAAATAAAAATGTTTTGGTATATTTGTAGCAAAAATACATTATTTTAAGAAAATATCTGTATGGATGTGAAAATAATCTTGAAAATAATTACTATTAGGATGTATGCAAAGGCTTATTTTACTGCAAAGCAGTCTTCAAACACATCATCCGCTAAATTTTCAATTTCCGTCTCATTTCCATAGCCTATTCATAATAATAATTATTTAATAATTCTTTAAAGAAAAATAAAACATTATTATGTACTTTTTGCATTGAGGACGTTCACTGCCTTTGTCCAATATATTGGACATTTTTTAAATGATGCTTGTGAATTTTGTAATAGCACAAACTATAATTGTAGTAAGATATGAAATAAACGTTTCGTATTTTGTAAAATATAACACTAACCTCATATAACTGCCAACATAGAAAACATGTAATAAATTTTTTTTCACTTTCAATAGCTGGAAAGAATAAGCTTACGCAAAGTTAATATTTTAATCTAAGACGCATGGACGTGTGTGTGCGTGCATGCGTGCGTGTGTATGCGTGCGTGCGTGTGCGCGCGTGTGTATGTGTCTGTATGGAGGTGTGTGTACGTGTGCGTGCATGTATGTGTGTTTGTGTGTGTATGTGCATTGTGCAGTGTGTGTGTGTGCGTGCTTGCAAGCGCCTTCTCGCTGACTGCACTACATCCACCACATATCCAAAAGCAATAAGCAAATAAAATTAAAAAAAAAACAAAAAACCCAATAGGGAACTTCATGAATCTTAATACCACTGTTGGAATCGATAAAGTAACATGAAAAAGTAAAAAGTAGCTGAATATTTTATCTTTTTATGCCGTATTTATTTATTATAACGCATTGAAAACAGTAAAATTTTAGATCGCTTTTTGAATGGATGTAAAGTGACATCATTAACACGAACGTCGAACACCGTAAATCCAGCGCTACTGTAGCGACTCTAGGTACTAAGCGGACTAGCTTCGCAGCCCTACTGTTTAGTATCTACAGTCGCCACAGTGGCGTGCCACGCGTAAAATATTTCTATCAATAAATAAATAACTAAATAAATAAGGCATTAAACTCACTTTGGAAGTTTATTATTTTTAAGTATATTATCAAATAAAATTGAATTTAAAATTCATGCAAGTTCCCTACTGCGTAAAATTTTATTTTTGTTTAAATTGAATATATTGTTTATTAATTGTTTGGCACTTTGGATGCCAGATTCGTAATCAGAGACCTCAAAAACCTTTAAACCACATACACATTTTTTTAGTACAGGTCCAGCTCCTTATAATTGAAAATGTTTTTGCGAAACTTTATATTTCTAATGACACTCCTGATATTATAACGAATTGATTAACACCCAATTTATCAAAATCGGTCTAGCCGTTTAGGCCGTACGTGCAAACAAAGGAACGCACATACATACATATATACGTACATAGATACATATGTGAACATACTTATCTGGAATCATCATATTGACAACCTTAAGAGAGGATGTTACATCAGAATAAACACATTAAAATCACTAGCAGCCAAAAACTGGGGAGCTAGTTAACAAATTTTGTATAAGACTTACAAAGCACTATTTGGAATGAAGAAATAAAGTGTTGAGAAAAGAGGTTTCTTTAGGTTACTAATCCAATGAGAAATTGATTCTGACTGCATCGCTTATAGCTCAGCAAAGAATAATACATTTGAAAAACTCAACCCTATATTAAACACTAGCATGTGCATTATAACATGCATTTAGGCATTACGATATTACACGATACAATAATCTTACCAGCTATAACTTGTACAAAAAATCAGAGTACTCATTTCTTTATACTACAAGCTTATGACGTACAGATCTAGTTCACATTTTTATGAAAATTTTAACTCAAGCTCTAACTTGTACAAAAAATCAGAATATATAATTTTATAGTAATTTATTATAAACATCAATTATGCGTAACGTATGGTCAGATCTGAATTAAAAGCATATATTTATTCATTTAAAATAACGAACTACTCTATATCGACGGCCCTTACGAAGACTAGCACATTTTGCCATTCTCCCACGAAGAGTAACATAATTCGCCGTTCTCCCACAAAGACTAGCACATTCCGCCATTCTCCCACGAAGACTAGCACGATTTGACGATTCACGACGAAGACTAGCACAATTCGCTGTTCTCCCACAAAAACTAGCACGATTCGCCGTTTTCCCACGATGACTAGCATATATTGCAATTCTGCCACGAAGACTAGCACTTTTCGTATATAATATATAAATTAAAGTTGTACTAATAAACTCTTAGCGAATCGGATTGATTCTCTTTTTATCGGGCTTGGGTTCGGTACTAAACCCTTTTAGTACTCAAAAAATGATTGGTTTACCAGAGAAAATTAGGCTATCTGAATAAATAAAAGAAGCCTGAAAAAATCAGGCGGCAGAAAATCTCAAAATGTGCTAGTCTTCGTGACAAAATCCTGAAAAGTGCTAGTCTTCGTGGGAAAATTGCGGAATGTACTACTATTTGTGCGGGAATGGCGAAATGTGCTATTCAGCGTGGCAAATGCCGCAAACGTGCTAGTCTTCGTAAGGGCTATCGATATGATCTAGTTATGTGGTATATCCAATTCTATTCTCGCATTTCGAATGTGATACGATCCTAAAGAAACTAATTTATTAAACGATCTATTTAGTTAATATAGTATATTATGCACCTAGGGATCTATTCAGTTAATATAGTATATTGTGCACCTAGGGATCTATTCAGTTAACATAGTATATTATGCACCTCGCTCCGCCCGGGCGCCGAACCACACGCAGGCATTTATTGGCTCACTTTATTCACGAGTGCAATATACGATGCTTTAACATATATACCAAAAACTTCCTAACCTCACTCTAGTTCCCGCCGCCCGGGCTGTTTGTGCCCGAGCCGAAGACGAGAGCACATGCGCGTACCGGCGGGGACTATGAGTGGGGGTAGGAAATTAATGTAGCACTTTTTTCCGGGCTCGACGGGGAAAAAGTACGCACTTTATGGCGAGGTGTGTTCAAAAAATGTTTTAAGATTTCTAATATTTTTCATTTTTATGAAAATATATAGTTATTTAAAAGATTTCTTCTAACAGCAAATTATAGACGAAATTGTTTTAATTTATATGAATATGTTGACAACGTTTGGGGTGTCTCTTACACCCTTCTTCAGATCAAAGAAGAATTAATACTGCTCGCTGTATCCCACACAACGCGGTTGAAATTTCCGTTGAACGTATTCAGCCATCGAGTGTCGGTGAACGATCAGGTTGATATTTTCCCTCTCACAATTAGGCACTAACACTTTATAAAATAGCATGCTTTTATATTACACTTATTCACTATTGCTTAGGAACATGCTATTAGATGCTGAGACATGATGTTAGTTTAACTCTATATTTGATTACGTCGTTACTGTTAATTTGAGTATAAGTAAGAAAATAAGGTGTTATAAAAAACTATTAAGTATACGGATTTTAAGGAATATGGTTTGAGAATGTACTACGATATTGTTTTCTAAAGGTTTTCTGCGTTGACTTGTAGATGGTCACTGAGATATTTCTTGGTGCAGTTACAAATACAGAATGGCAGAGCTTAGTTAAGAAAGAAGCTAAGATTTGAATATAAGAAGAAAATTCGTATGGCTGAATTTGTATATGGCGAAATTTGTGTGTGTGAGTATATGTGTGTATACAAGGTGGAGCCGAAAAACCGTCCGTTTAAAGTCCTGCTTTGTTTTGCTCTTGGAATCCTTTTACATACTCGGGATTTTATATTAGTGAAAAGTCAGGATCCGCTTCGGGTACAGAGCACGTGTTTACTATCAAGACATCATTAAGTTTATATTGCTGTTGTTATGTTTCCATTTAAACACCTAAAATAATGTGCCTTAATATGTTTAATTATTTAAAAATATAAAAATTTAATTAATTTTTAAAAGGAAAAGTCTGCCATTCTGTATTTGTAACTACACCAAGAGAGATGTCAGTAACCGTCTACAAGTCAACGCAGAAAACCTTTAGAAAACAATATCGTAGTACATTCACAAGCCATATTCCTTAAAATCCGTATACTAAATAGTTTTTTATAACACCCTATTTTCCTACACAGAGAGAATTTTCTAATAAAAATTATAACGAAATTCAGGGTAAAAATTACCGTAAATAACTATAAAGCTGGGACACTCCTACTTTCTGGCATTTTTTACTGATATTTTACTATAAAAATTACCTTATTGACGACAATTTTTACTGCACAAACTATAAATTTTACCGCACTGAATGGTAAAATTTGCCTGATTTGAGAAAAAGAAGACAGCTGATAAAGAAAACAACTGAGCGTGTACACATTTTAGGTTAACTCAAATATAAATGTGTATAATGTACTTATTTAAGTATTAATGATACTGCTACAACAATTGGAAGAAAATCCAGATTTTTAAAAAATATTTCGTACAAATTTTACCACAAATTTTGGTTTTCTCTAAGATATATACAGGGAACTTTTACTCTACGGCAGGCAAATTTTACCCTTCAGTACGGTAAAATTTATCGTAAATATCAATAAAAACTGCCGGAAAGTTAGAGTGTCCCAGCTTTATAGTCATTCACGGTAATTTTTACTGCGAATTTCGTCATAATTTTTATTAGAAAATTCTCTCCGTGTACTTGTACTCAAATTAACAGCAACGTCGTAATCAAATATAGAATTAAACTAACATCATTTCTCAGCATCTAAAAAGTGTAATATAAAAGCATGCTACTTTATAAAGTGCTAGTGCCTAATTGTGAGAGAAAAAATCAACCTGATCGTTCACCGACACTCGATGGCTGAATACGTCCAACAGAATTTTCAAGCGCGTTGTGTGGGATTCAGCGAGCAGTCTAGATAAATTACCTAGATTTAAGCTTATTATAGAATCAATTCTTCTTTGACCTGAAGAAGGGTGTAACAGACACCCGAAACGTTGTCAACATATTCATATAAATTAAAACAATTCCGTCTACAATTTGCTGTCGGAAGCAATCATTTAAAATTTATCAAAAGTTAGACGTTAGAGTCATTTTTTAATTAACGAATGTTCGTATAAACTTCTTACATATATTCCAATAAATAGTTATTTAACATATTTAAGAAATTAACCCTTATGGTATAGTCAATGAAAATCTTTCCTGAAAGTGAATATTTTTATTAAAAATTCACAAAATATTTATTTACAATAAGTTAAAAGATTTGTCATTTGACTTACTTGTTTGATAACATATACCAGTGTCATCTATTTACAGTGTGTATCAAGAATATGTACATTTATACTTTCTATTCATTAATAACCAACTCTTCTTGATATAATAGACAAGCTTATGCTACAAATGTAGTGTTTCTTTTCTTCGCATTGTTGTAAACTAATGGGGTCGGGTTCTGAATTACGAAAAAATAAAATTACGAATAAATAAAAAATCGAATATGAAAATAACGAAAAATTAAAACTACGAATTGCAAAAATATAGACAAACAATAATCTGAAACATAATAACGAAAAATTTTAATAAGGAAAAACAAAATTACAAAAAATAATACTGTTAAGATCAAAATAACGAAAACCAATATTACGAATTTCAAAATTTAGATGCACAAAACTCTGACAAATAAAAACCGAACATTGACTTTAAATGGACGACTTTTATTTTTCGGAGTTTTCTTCGTCTTAATTTTGGAATTCGTAATTTTGGTTTTTCGTTGTTTAAACTTTCGTAGTTTTATCTTTTGTAATTTGGTTTTTCATCAATAATATTTTTTGTTCTTTAAGTTTCGGAATTTTTTTTCATCTATATTTTTGTATTTCGTTGGTTTAATTTTCGTTATGTTGACGTTCGAAGTTTTATTTATTAGTAATTTTGTTCTTCCGTTATTTAGAGTCTCACCTAAATAATGTTTTAGTTATTTTAAGAAAAATTGAAATGAATTAATTCAGTAGTAATCAACAATGGATCTGTGCGAATAACTTAGGATCTATCCTATGCAAAAAATTACTAATTGTTCTTATAACGGGATACATGTCTAACAACTTGCATTAAAAATGCTACTATATTACTATAACTAATAAAAATTCTGTTACAGCAAAGTAATACAACTAAAAAGTATGTCTTTACAATAAAGCCTCAAAAAATAATCATGGTAATAAGTAACAACAGAAACGGCTATTGAATAATATACAGTAGTATTATTTATAAACTTTGATTTGACTATGTATACGTGGATACAAGAGAGTTCACTGTTATACAGTTATTATTAGTAAGGTTAAAAATTATGTTTGCGTATTTGCGAACTAACGTATAAGAAATAATAATTAAAATAATTAGGAATATTTAGTCCATAATTTTCATGGCATAAGAAAATATGATATATAAAAAAATTGTGTCACGCGGTCTTTATCGCGTGTTGAAAAATTTCCTCGCAGATTTTAGGAACTATACAGTAAGAAAAATCAAGTTCCAGAAGCATGCCTCATCATTTACTTTTTCGTCACTTTTCGAACCACTTATTGGTCAATTTTTGTACAATTCCTCATATACATACATATGTATAAACACAGACTTTTTAAAAAAAGACTATATAGTCTGATTCAGGAGCTTCGAAAACAATTTTCATCGTTGCGAAGCTTTATCTTTGAGAAAGCAATACGAATCATAAATAAAATCACCAGGTAAACTTAATTATGTTACTACTGTACGCATGCATTACATGCAAAAGTGCATACCATGCAGGCGCACATAATCCACGACGTACCAATTTCTTTAACTGCAAAGTTACGGACTTTCCAACTAAAACAATCTGCTGCAGAAGCAGCAATTTACGTCATTACTTTTATAGTTGCAGTAGCTACGGTTATAAAAAAAACCTTTTTTGCAATATTGCCCTCGGCGAGTCGTTACAGCTTTAACATTTTCTCCCTCCTGCGCTCGGTGCTTAACGTATAAATTACTCAAGCAAGCGCCGTGCCGCGGCCAACACTGTGTATATATATATGTATAAATTCATATTTACGCGGGTAAATCTGTGTATACGAAACGGCAGGCCGATAAGGGAAATCGTTGACCTTAACAATGAAATTGTATACTCGCAGCGACTTCGACGACGCCTGGAATTACAGGCATTACAGGTGTACGTACCTGTATGCACTATGTGTATGTATCGCGATATGAGGAGCGAGCGAAGTGACGTTCAGCGGCACGCATTAAGCGAGCGCCTCGTATATGAGTAAAAGGGTGTACGATCGTCCCATTGTGCGAGCGTGCCGACCTCCAAGTTATGTATCTATATACACGAGCCTTTTTACGAGATTACCATTATATACGGCGACTTTACCTCGCGCGAACGCCGTGCACGACCGCATTGTGTGCAGGCGCGCTCACTCGCTCGCTCTCGCCTTTTTCGTGCAAGTCACTTTGTGGCTGACGCACGCTGAGTATAAGAGACGAGCAGAGAGAGTAGCGCATTATAGACGACGCTTTATACAGGTTTTCTTGGGGTCGGGGGGACAAAGGCATGTCCGCAGATTTTTGCTTTGACGGTGAGCCAGAGATGAGCCGCGCGATTGTTGGAGGGAAAATCGGGCCAAAATCCTGTGTGCTCGCTCAAGGTGGACAAACTCCAGCTCATAGTGGATTTAATTAATGTCCGTTTAAAAGTACGTTCTAGCTTAAGATAAATGAAAAAGGCGAAAATCTTCATTCTGACTTTAATTACTTAGCTACAGAACGCGCAAAAGACAAGTAAAATAAAATGATTCTTTTAATATGTAACAACTGATTGTGCTATTAACCTTTGGAGTACCGGCATTTGGGGTACGTGATTCCTCTAAGAAAATGCATAAAAAAGGTATCTTATATCATGGATTGACCATGTGTGAAGTGTCAATCATGGGACGAGCCACTATAGTGGCTTTCCAGTCCAAAAGGCTCAAGGAAATGTTAGATTGTCTCATTTTGAAAAATAATTCTCATCCGACTTAAAATTCACGTAATCAGCGACCCTGAAAACTCCTAAATACTATAGATTGAATAAAAACTGTAAAATTATTTTCTAAATATTTGGAATATTATCTATTATTTACTCCTTATTTGTACAAAATAAAATATTACTTTGACAAAAAAAAAATTAAAATCATTTCTCAGTATGATACCATTTTTGAAAATAGAACTTTCAGACGTAATCCATAATTTATGCATTGCTGATGTAACAAATAAACGCATGGTTCTTCCATTGCTTTTTATAATCTTTTTTAGTTCGATAAACGGAAAGTTTATTAAGTACTCAAACATGTACCATCAAAAAGAGCTTATATTTTTACTGTAATAATATTCACCTATAATAGCTGTATATTAATAAAAATAATCAATATTAATTGCATTTGATTAGTAATTTAAGATTTCTATATTATCTAGTATGCGAATATTTAAATTAAAATAACAGATCTAATAAAGGAGCGTTTGCAAATTTCTTCTCACGGCTATGAAAACTGTAGAAAACAGATGAAATAGCTAATGGAGTAGAATAATCGAGGAGTTTAATCCAACTGGTGAATACAGAGAAGGTAGCCAAAATTCGAAAGTTTCGATGCAGTGGTTCGTATTTATATCAAGGCTTTTGAAAATCTCAAAGAACTGTAACTGAAACTTGGTCAAAAGAGCTCAGACGCTAAAGGAAAGTTTATATAGTGGTCCAACCTTTTAATTATTTTTTTCATTAGCCTACTTACTTCAAAGCAACGATTTATCTCGTGAAATAAAGTTTTTAATTTTAAATTTTATAACTAAATACACTCGTGTTTTGTAGTGAGTTTATTTAAGATTTTTATAAATTGAATTACAAAGAAAACTCTTAATCAACTGTGTTGAAAAACACTAATTATTGAATGACTTTAGAAAGATTATGAACTTTTGAATATTGTTAATCATAATATATACACATTTTAAATATAAAATATCCTGTTAATTATTATGCAAATCATAAGACAAATTTTAATTAATATCGAGACTTAATATTTTTCAACAAAAGTATTTATCTAGACTGTTATACAAAATTACAGAATAGAATAAAAACATTAATTCTTGGAAAAAGTCTATGTTAAAATTACATTTAAATTTAATTTTTGTGTAAAATCGAGTATATTTTATCATTTACACTTCACAAGGTTAGCATTTATTTATTTAACCAGAGTAATACATCGTAATACATGTTGTAGTTAATCTCCAGATATATTAATTATATCTGGAGTAACCCACATCCTATAGAGGTAGTCAGAGCTACCTGTACATAGGTCCGGTGTGTATAATAACTTAATAATTAACTTACAATCTAAGTAAAACTAAAAACTAACTTAAAACCTAAGTGTCCAAGTACATATTTGTCTTGGATAAAGTAACAGTGACTTGTTGATGTTTATAATATATTCGTACTTATCCATTTTTTTAATTTTTTCTTATTATAAATCTTTGATATGTCTAGTATTTTAAGATTTATATTAATTGTTGGTAAGCAGTTATAAACTTGTATTGCTCTAATGTGATTACTCTTATCACTTACAGCTTTTGAACATTTTGGTGGTATAATAAGTTTATTTCTGGTTTTGCTTTTAGACGTTAAGTATAAATTCTTGAGTTCATTATAATGATACGATACACATTCATAAGCAAAAATTTGTTTTAAATTTAATGGGTTGTCCTGATTGAAACTATTTTTATTAACAATTTTTAGGATTCTATTCTGAGTCTTTTGAAGTAACTCCAGATTGTTTCTGTATGCACCACCCCAAGCTATATTTCCATAAGTAATTATACTATGAAAAAATGCATAGTATATTATCTTAAGTGTATCAGATTGCATGTATTTTGACATTTTGTAAAGTATAAATAATATATATTTTGTTTTCTTTATTATATATTCAATATGTCTGTCCCATTTTAGATTGTAATCAAATACAATACCTAGATATTTACAATATTCTACCCTACAAATTTTAGTACCCTGTATTTTTATGTTCATATCTTTAGGAACACTATCACAGTAATTGCCAAATGTTATGTAGGTTGTTTTATTTATATTTAAAGATAGTTTGTTCAGAGCTAACCAATTAGCTATATCATCCAAGTACTTATTCATTTTATTTTCAACTTTTTCCCAGGTATCATCAGATGCTATAATTGCTGTATCATCAGCATATGAGATAGTGCTGTCAGTTCTATTTATTAATAAATCATTAACGTAAATTATGAATAGAAGTGGTCCTAGTATAGTACCCTGGGGAACACCTGTGTCTATTGTTTCATATTGACTTTCTGTTATTCCAATTCTAACTTTTTGTCTCCTATTGCTTAGATAATTCATTATTAGTTTATGTGCTTTACCTCTTATACCATAATTATATAATTTATCTAATAAGATAGAATGGTTTACAGTATCAAACGCCTTAGCTAAGTCTAGGAATGTGATTGCTATTGGTTTGCTTTTGTCTAAATTGCTATATATTTCTTTCGTTATATAACTAAGAGCATCTTTAGTACCTTTATTTTTTACAAATCCATATTGATTGTGAGTTAATAGTTTAAATTTATCAAAAAATTCTTGTAATCTTACAAAAACAATTTTTTCTAGAACTTTTGCTATATTTGAGATTAAGGATATGGGCCTATAATTTGATATTTCCATTTTGTTTCCAGCTTTAAAGATAGGTACTACCTCAGCTGTTTTCAATGATTCAGGCCATATTGATTTTTCTAGACATATATTAAATATATGAGTTAATGCATTTACGATTAGATTTGATAGTATTTTCAAAGCTTTTGTTGGGATTTTATCAACACCGCCATTTTTTATTTTCATATTTTCAATTATTTGTAAAATTTCAAAATTATTAGTTGGTTTTATAAAAATAGAGTTGCAATTCATGGGTGGTAGTTTTAATATCTTACCCTGCGGAATATTAATTTTATTACTTAAATTCATTCCTATTTTGCAAAAATATGAGTTCATTTGATTGGCAATTTTTGTAGGGTCATCTATTATTTCATCGTTATTCATTATTATTTTATTAATTGTATTATTATTTTGCGATTTAGTACCCAGTTTACTTTTTATATGTTTCCATAGTTGTTTGGAATTATTGCTACTTTTTATTATTAAATTTCTTTCATGCTTAGTTTTAGCTTCTTTAATAATTTTATCAAGACTCTTTGTGTAATTCCTATATTCTAATTTTATTCTTTCGTTATTAGGTTCATTACGCATTTTGACATATAATTGTCCTTTTCTTTCACATGAGATCATAATAGCTTTAGTAATCCAATCCTTTCTTGGTTTATTCTTATTATTTTTTCCATTTTTTAACACATATTTAGATTTTTCTAAACAGTCTTGTATTTCAGTTATTAAAGTTGTTGTAGCTTCTTCAGGATCATGCATTGATTCAATTATATTCCAATTTTTCATAGCAGCTACTCTGCGTAGTTTAATGTAATCATACTTATAGCAAATATTTTCTTTATTTAATGTTTGTGAATTGTTTATTTTTATAAATAATGGATAATGATCAGTAAATGGTATTAAAAGTTTGAAGGATTTGGTGTCTAGAGATTTGGTTTTTATATATATGTTATCAATGCATGTGCCTTCTCCACTATTATCATTTGGTCTAGTTGTATATATAAACCCAGGGTAAAAACCTTTTTCAAGCATATTATTTAAAAGTTCCTGACTGTTATGATCTTCTTTCATAATGTCAATGTTAAAATCACCAATAATTAAATGATTTTTTATATTTTTTTTGCCGTTCATATATGATTTTAAGTTGGAAATGAGTTCAGTACATGATAGATTATGACATCTATATAATGTTGATATTTCAAGAGAAATACCTCTATTTAGTGTTATTCTTGTATTTAATATTTTCAATTTACCAATTTCAATTGTTTCGGTTATTTCTGTTACGCAATCTTTTATATATACAACTACTCCATCATTTTGATTTATTTTGCTATTATTATAATATAAATTATAACCTTGTATAGCAAAATATTGACAGTTATGTAAGCACCATGTTTCTGAGCATACAATTATATAAGGTTTGATCCTCAAGCTCTTAATAAAAATTTCTAATTTTGTATAGTTAGCATTTAGACTTCTAATATTAACATACAGTATAAGGCTGTCTTTTATATTCAAATTTTTATTAAGAGTTTTTAGATCAAGATATGATATTTCCTCTTGAATTACTTCTTTTTGGAATTCTTCTATGAGATTTAGATGTTGCTCCATTATTTACTTTTATTTCTGCTTGTGCTTGGGCTTGTTAATGATAGTATACTAGTGCTGAGTGGTGCATTCTTGCTAAGCGTTGCATTTTTGCTGAGTATTGCACTCTTCATTCTTGGTTTAGTTGAGTTCATTGTCGTAGTGTTTTTTTTGTAATTTTCTACATTACCCATGTATCTTGGTATAGTAGGATTCATAGGATAATCTGTCATACTTATGTATCTATTAAGTTTTTTCTTAAATATTATACATTTTTCCGTATCATTAACTACATGGTTAACCTCTAAATTTGTTTTATATTTAGTATTGCTATAAAAACAATTGATACATACTTTATTGGACAGGTTATCACATTGTGAAGATATGTGTGTTCCAGCACAATTTATGCAACAAAGCTCATTTTCACAGTTACGAGGATTATGCCCAAATCTTCCACACTTATTGCAGGGCTTGATATTTATTAAATCCCAGACTCTGCAACTTTGATAACCAATAAAAATTTTATTTTGGTTGTCTCTTATACGTTTGTATAAATCTCTTGGTACTTCTATTATTAGGCTTAACTTGTTAGTAGTCGTAATTTCATTTATGTGTAATATCTTACATTTGTCTTGATATTCACTAAAATTTCTTCGATTTATATCATTTTCGAGTTCATCTTGGTTCATTTGTGTGGGATCCACTCCAACTATTTTCATCTTTGGCGATTCTATTTTTTCATACACAACATTATAATTATTAGATAACTTTTTTGTTAAAACATCAAAAGTAGTTTTAGCACTTCTTTCGTCCAAGCTTTTAATCAATAATTCATTATCATTAATTGATTTCACATATTTAGTTTGAATATTTTTATCATCTATTAAATAATTGCACACTTTTTTTGAAAAATCTTTAGGATTTTTGTCTTTTTTTTTATTTTCTACAATTATTGCTGGAACTCTTTTCTTTTTATTTACTGATTTATTAATTAATACCTCAGCATATGTTTTTTGGTTTATTTGCACTTTTTCAAATTCATCTTCATTCTTCTCTTTTTTCAATAATCTTTTTAACAGAGTATTCTTGTCCATTAATTCACTATTTAATTGTTTAAGTAATTGATTTTCGATATTAAGATTTTCTAGTTCAGAATTTTCTGACAGTAACGTGGCATCTAGTTTTTCATTCGTTCCAGATTTTTGTGTATTTTCAGATATAACATTCAATTCATTTAAGATTTTGTGCTTTATTTTCTCTTCTTTAGCACTTTTTATCTGAGCAATTAAAATTCTAGCATTTTCATCTAATTTTATTTTATTCTCTTTTAAGGTTAGAACAAGCTCCACGTGTGCAGGACAAACCACAAGTGCTTTCCCTACGTATATTTTGTCTTTATATTTGTCAAAGTCACTTTTATGATAAATATTATCACACACTACACAAATCACTGTTGTAACTTTATTTTTTGGATGGCATGTATATGTTGGTTCTGAGTTTATATCAGGAGGTTCGGGAGGTAGTCCACCTCCTCCCGACGCCATGATGACGTATGAATTTTTACATTTTTCAATAAACCGGAAAGAATAATTATTGACTTTGTGCTTCATTTTTTTTCATCTTTGTGTAACTGCAATCAACCTGCTCACTTAACCAGATAAAATTCTCAACAATCGAAGTGTGAATTTCCGTGAAATCCCATACACCGTTTTTATGATTTTTAAATATAGAGCAATGCGTGTGACAGTAGAGCTAGTCGCTTGTGTACGATCATGTGCAGCTGTTTTCTTTTAAAGACAAAGCGGCACGCTGTTATTTCATTGAACCGTAAATATCTGCATGATGAGTACAGAATTAAAGTGATTTTTTTCAATCAAACAACCAGTCCTAAAGAAATTGTTGTGTTTGATGAAGTTTTCATTATTGTACTACTATAATTATAGTACCTTCAGATCAATCAATAATTGAAATTGAAAACTAATAGGCAAATTACATATGGTCTTGAGTTACTAATTTTGCATATCAAACATGATTAAGATTATTTTTCACAACTGTTTTCCATGAAAAATTTTGAATTTGCCAAATTTCGTCGAAAATTTCTTTTTAATTGATAATGTTCTATACAATCAAAATATTATGGTATTAAGAAAAATTGTAATACGTACATTTATCAAATATGTATTTCAGCTATACCTAACCCTAAGTATTCTTTTTGAACAAGTTAATCCTAAACTTCCCATACGTGTACGGTATCCTTTGTGATTGTTCCATTCATCATCATAACTCAATTAAGCTACTTGACGTGGGTCTGGATTTGATCGATTTCTTGCTTAACATGCAAACTCGGTTTCAATATAAATTAATAATATGTACGTATATTACAATATCATAGCTAATAACAAAGCAACATTTAACTATAACTTTATTCAACATGAAATAATAAATTTGCATGTGTTTTTTAATCCTATATAAAAAAAGTGATGGCTATTTGTTGTATAGTACGCATGTCTAAATACATAATTATGTGGTTGTATATGGAGTTATTATGCTTGATTTGTATGACTAACGAAAAGGTCGTGTAATGCAATAAATCGAAAAGTGTTAAATTAGAAAAAAACAGGGGAAATAAGGAGGGGGAGAGGGGATGAGATGATAAAATTAAAGCAGACGGCATTTATGTATAGTACTCATATTTAAATACATAATGCTGTGTTTGTATGTGTAGTTATTATGCTTGATTTGTAAGGCTATGAAAATAGTCGTGTACTCCTATCCTATATAAAAACATCGCTAAAAGCGAATCGCTGTGACATAAGGCACTTGTCAGATTTACAAGAATGTAACCATACATTTCATTAAATTAAAAAAATTTATTACATTGTCTGATTTCTTTTATTTTTTTTTCTATTTAAATTCCTTTGGGTGAACCGCCAAAACAGTACATGCGGGGAAGATAATATAATTTAAACTCATACGGTACAAGCTCGTAGAAGCTTTTTCAGTCCATTTGGATAGCTTTTACAGTGTGATATACTGGGAGAAATGGCCAGTTCTGTGGTTTTCGAATTTTCCCGCATTTCAATTCAATGGTGATATATCACCAAAGAAAAAAAAAGAGAAATGGGCGGAAAATTGAGTAGATGGGTTTTGGGGTTTTTAACCCTGTTAGAAATTTGTTTTGAGTAATGTATAGTAATATATGTTTAGTAACATATTAAATTTTACGGAAGACAAATTTTTTGCCGAACCGACAACACATTCGCCCACTATAGGTATTTTTAGGTATATAGGAAGTACATGGCTACAGAGGCTCTATATTTCATATACAGTCTCTGCACGTGTATAGCCGTAAAGCTAGTGTTTAAATTTTCATTTGGTCAAATTAAACTCATACGGTATAAGGCTCAAAAAGGCCCGAGGAAATATAAAAACGAACTTGCAGAAACTTTTCAGACCGTTTGGATTAATTCTACGGTCTGATATACTGGGAGAAATGGCCCTTTTTTACATTACAGAATTTTCTTGTATTTTCAGTGTCATGTCAGTAGTATGAGGCTTCCAGCACAGCGGCTTCAAGCACAGATGTGCTAGTAGCCTCACCTCCCCTCCCCTACTTGACCGTGAGTTGTGGCTCCTTCCACCCAGCTGCTGGAGGCACCACCTGGCCGCGAACCCTGAAGCGCCACCAGGCCGCGGACACGGAACTGCGCGAGGCCTGAAACACACGCCCGGACCTGCGCGATTTTTACTTGAGAGAGAGGGAAAAAGACAGAGTATGTGTGTATATGTGTATATATGTGTGTATGTAATCGTGGGAGAATACACCTCACGGACCGATAACCGCGAAGGCGGCCAGCGCTGACACGTGCGCGAGCCTGTCTAGACTTGTACAGCTGAGAGAACGTCAGGCCACTCCGTCCAAGAGCAGAGTTACGGCGCATCGCCACAGTTCCCCACTCCTCCTCTGAGAGAGCAAATGAGGCTCTTGAGAATCCAGTCGAACGAGCTGCAGAGACGAGGACTAGTGTTATGAAGATCTCGTTTATTGGAAAATTGGACTCGATCGAGTCAATCAGTATATGTACCCTGCATCACGTAATTCGTTGACGATAAAGTTAATCTCGTCATTATGAATCCCACATTAATTTTTAACCATAATTACTCGAAGACGATCGACTAACTCATTAGGATCATCCTAATCATCAAATCCGTATTTTCGATCTCTTTTCCTTCTCCAATTCTCGTATAAATCATCGATATATGATTGACCTTGGAATCTAGAACCAAAATTTGTTTGTAATATTGGTGAACTAGTAGCAATCATATGATTACTATCATAAGTGGATGGAATAGATTAATCTACAGTGGCTCGTGGTGAATTGCTAGGCAGATATTATTCACTACCCAGAGATTCATCTTCCTCACTACTCTCATCGGAAATCTCGCAATTTTTATTAAAATCGTGAATCTTTTCTTCTGGATTCTCAAGATTTATTGTTTACTTAATAGGTGAGGGTTCATTCTACATCTTACGTCTTTTCACCTTGATCAAATCAATATTATGATCATCCTTCTGTATATCAGATGTATCGTCTGACAATACTGTAGAAGATGTATTTCTATATTGAAATCCATTTCTACTCTTAGACTCGGGAATGGAGTCAGTCGTAGATTGTTTCTTCTCAAAACGATAACCATCTTGATTAGTAGACTGGAATATTGGAGGAATAAAGCGTTTGAATTTATTACTTTTCAAAGTATGAATTGATTCATCTGCGCGGTATCGTCTTTTGTGAGCGCTCGTAGCTTCAACCATCCTAGGATAGATTGGAATATCATCACAACTGATAAGATTTTCATTAGGGACTTTTTTGAAGAGTAATTCTAGCAACCCTTTAGATACAAGATATCTCAAATCATACACTTTAACATGAGAATTTTCAAACTCAATAGATGAATTAGTAAGCATAAGCTCATTCCCTTGCTTATAGACTCTATATACGTTATCGGGATAACTTTTACAATTAAGTCTCCAGATATACTTATCAATGAAAGCAACAGTCTTCTCATTGCTGAATTAAACATTTTTAAGAGAATTATCAATATCTTGAGTTTTATCAGACTCATCAATAGTCCCTGATATTATACAATTGATTCCTCTATCGGTAGAGATGTTATCAAGCGGATAGATGATTGGTTTGAAAGAATCACTTTCGACATTTGATCTACTCTGTCTTAGAGAATTACGTGTTTGCATTATACTTTGACGTGTCTTACGAAGAAAATCTTCTTGCAGGTCTTCTATGTTGTCACTTTAACAGCTCACGGTAAAATGATGAATATATCACATTCAAACCATCAATTTATAGCAAATCCATATATGACGTAAAGTGCGAATCTGTAGCATAAAGGGCGACTCTTTAGCATAAAGTGCGACTCTGTAGCATAAAGTGCGACTCTATAGCATAATGGGCGACTCTATCGCATAAAGTGCGACTCTGTAGCATAAAGTGCGACTCTATTGCATAAAGTGTGACTATGTCGCATAAAGTACGACTCTGTTTCATAAAGTTCGACTCTGTGGCTTAATAATAGAATCTATTTACATTTTACCTTTATCAATCCAATTGTAGTGGGAACTGTCGAATTCCAACCATTTGATGTATACTTGGTTTCCACATTTCTTGAGAACTTTTTCAACTAGGTATACATCAGGATACTTAGCTTTTAAAAGGTAAGTCACAAAATGCGTAGTTGCGATTCTATTTACAGTAAATATCTCAGTGGATCAGTTGGTCGTTTAGCTCTTCTCGAACAATTGTTTAGCTTTACTAACACGTACTTTATCACAAACCTTGAATTTTAGCTTCTTCTTCTTCTTCACCGATTAACTCTCGCGAGAATATCGTTTCAGAACTTAAGCCTGATTCGTAGCAGAGACTTCATTAGGCTTCATATCAATATTTCGATGTTTACTGTCATTATACTTGTCCAGTAAATCAGACAAGATACTGAGCCACTTGCAGTTTCCTTGCAGACTGAACTTTATCCACTTTTTATTTTTTAGAGTACGATTGAAGCGTTCGCAAATGGATGCTTTGAAGTTACTATACTTCGAGTAGAACTCCTTACCTGTCTGTATGCAAATTATTCGGTACTCGTCCTTTACGCAATACAGGTTTCAACGCTCGTGCAACTTCCTGTCCAGTTTTTCACTTGACCGGTACAGCAGTGATGGTGAGCATGTATCTGACGCTTTTGGTCTCTCGAGCATAAGGTTGCATTTCCACCAAATCAACTTGCCAAGTTGCATCCATTCCGCGTACATCGTACTTTCAATGTGGATAATTACGTCTAGCAGGTTTATGAAGTTCCTCCACCAATACTGTTTTCTGTTACATCATCATTATTTTGTGACTTCATCAATTTTTTAAATTTTAATTTCGTATTCCTTCTTGAAACCCTTAAGCTCCGATTTTACATCATCTAGTTCAGACCTTAAACCAGTGGTAACTTGGTATAAGCTCCGAACTTCTGATTTAATCAAGCTTTGTAGGGTGTTTAAGTTGACAGCGTCACTCAGCTGTTGAGCAGTCGCAACGTTGCACAGTCTTTTATTTTGCAAGTCGTACTGACCACAACTGTAATTTTGTATTCGATGCCGGGAGGTCCTTGACTTTCCTCGCTTCGTTTAAAATTACGTCCCAACACGTCGACACTCATCTTGATAATGAGTCAAGTATACGCAACAGCTGAATATATATGATTGAGTGAATTTCATTCTCGTGACTTAGATTATCAGCTGAATCAACTATGAGTAATCGAAGATGATCAACAAATTCATTGGGATCGTCCTAGTTCACATAATCCATCCTGGTGTCTCTACTAGCAATTTTGTATCGCGGTAATTCTTTACCTACTTTCTTGGAAGACTCAGAGAATAGCGGATAGATAATATTATTGAATTTATTGCTATAGTGAGAAGGTATAGCCTCATCACTTTTGTAACGTTTCTTGTAAGCATTAGTTGATTCGAGAATATAGGGATAGTTTTGTAAATCATTTTGCTTCACAAGCTTTCCATTGGAACGTCTTGAGATGAGTAACTCCAGCAACCCAAGGGTTACTGGTCATCCCACATCATTTACCTTCACCCACTTATCTTTAAAGTATATTGGTGAATCACCAATTGTGTGACCATCATCATCATCTTTACGTACTCCATAAATTTTATTTAAATAATCTTCTCGATCAAGCATGGGAATATGCTTATTCGACAGATAATTTTTTTTCTTCTTCTTCCTCATCAGAGGTTTCGAACGAGGTTTCGTGAGCTTCAGGAGTATTCTGTAGAGTCTCATCAAAACTATTATCGGCTTCATAATTTTTGTCTGACACGTTACTCTCATCTGACTCATCTACCTTTTGATAGGCTTTTTCAGACAATATACGTTTATTCCTAGTTTTACGTTTTTCAGAAAGTTACAAGCTTTTCAAGTGGATCGACTATTGTTTTGCAAGTTTCTCCCGCAGCCATCTCGAAAGTAGCTTTACTACGATTTATTGAATTGTACTTGCGTTTAATTGCATCTTGTGCTTTAACAAGTTGGCGAAGAATTTTCATCCTTCTACGTAGTTCTTCCATGTTGATGCTTAAGCAGTTCACGGTAGAATGATAATTGATGTTATGCACGTGTTATATTTATCACAAAACAGTCGAAGCCCTTTCGGTATCTGTCTTGATTGATAGCGCTATCCTTGTCAATCATTAGAAATCCGTACTTATCATCTCTCCAGCACTTTGAACACAATTCCTTGAATTGTATGAAGGGCATGTCAGAATTGATATGATTATTGTATAAGTGTTTCAGATTCATGTCATGCTGTCGGAAAATTACCAACAGTTCTTGTGTCTTCCCGTACAAAAGTATGCTCTGATGTTGTTTTGTTTTTCAGTTTTTTCTGAAAGGAAAGTACTGTATTCCATCCGCGGGTTCTAAGAGATACTTGAGGAATTTGTACTTTGACTGATTGAGTGACTTGGAGTATACGTACATATTTTCAAATCTAATTCCATTAGGATGCGTAATGAGTGATAATAGGCTGTTGGTTATACCACAGTTCGATGGTCCACAAAATACTGTTCACATTCTGTTTGGAAGTAAGTCTCCGTGACGCTTTACTTTTTTGTCCTGCTCCACGATAGAGTCAAAATTTTCTATCGGAAGCTTGACAGATTGTTTCCTGAAACTCATGTTCACTGTAGGTGGCGTTGATTTCAACTGACCGTTAGGATATAAATATAAGGCTTATATACCCTCAGTATCAGTTACAATCAGACCTTCAAAGTGTCATAATCATTTACAAGCAACGACGTCGAGGTCACGTATTTGTTAACAAATTAATCAATAAACTTCCATTCGAAATCCACTTAGCCGGGTATCAGTACTGCGGTCCAGGTACTAAATTGCGCAAACGACTCGCTCGAAGTGATCCTGGAATCAATCCTCTTGACTCAGCCTGTAAGGAGTACGATATAGCTTATTCGAAGAAACTTGAGGATATAGCCAATAAAGCTTGGCAGAGGGTTTTAGCAAACGACTCTGATATTGGCGAGAACACAGCTGCTTACGCTGTAACGAACGCTATGAAGCTAAAGTCTTCACTTGGAATGGGAATGGAAAAGAAGAAGAAGTCATTAACTACTCTGAAAAAGATAGTGAAGGCTGTTTCCAAGTCGGTTGATCCAAGCAAAAGTGCTCGAAAAGTCTTTCTCTCTGCTCTGGAAGGTGCTCGTGCTGCAGTTAAAAAGGCAGGTGATAAACGTAATATAATAATTCCACATGTACTACCAGTTCTATCTAAGATAGAGGGATTCTTACCATTTCTAATACCTATATTTGCAGGATTGAGTGCAGCTGGAGCAGTAGCAGGTGGTGTTGCTGGAACAGCTAAATCTGTAAACGATACTAGTACTGCGAAGAACTCAATTAGAGGAGAGTCAGAGACATAATAAGAAAATGGAGGACATAGCTCTAGGTAAAGGTCTATATCTGAATCTACATAAAATAGGTCTAGGTCTTCATCTGAAACCTTACGATGAAAGTGGTTTAAGAAAAAGAAAAAGATCCCAAAAGTAAGATTACCTCAAAGAGCCCTTTCAGGTGCAGATCTCATAAAATATACTGAAATTCTGTGAATTGCAAGTTTTCGAGGTGTTTTCATGCTAAACGCAATGTCAGCTGGTGGACCTCATTACCGTGAATCTGCTATCGTAAATTTCGATGTTGAGAGTGGTCCTGGTACTCATTGGGTAGCATATCGTAAATGAGGTAACAACGTAGTTTATTTCGATAGTTTCGATGATCTTCACCCACCCGTAGACTTGATGTTATATGTAGGGGTTTATGAGATTAAATATAATCCTGAGAAATTCAACTGTGGTCATCTCTGTCTAAAGTTCTTGAGCAATAAGCTAGATCATCACCTGACTATATAAGGACCTGCATGAGTCTAATCATTATGAGTTGTACAGTCATGGAGAATTCATTAATACTGAGTCTTTCCAGTATCTCATTCATCTGTTCTCGAAGCTGAATACTTTCCGCCTATTGAACTTTCACTGTATAATAACTATGTTCTCGGATTAGTTGAACTTTTAACATTTAATTCGATACCTAATATCGATGGTGGGAACAACAAGTTTTACTTTGGTAATGAGATAATTGCTCTACCTACAGGCGAGATTGATGATATAGAGAACTGTCTTGGAAAAACTCTTGCTTTACAGCGTATATCTATCAGTTTGAAACCAAATACTAATATTCTTGATAGTGTAATAAAATGCAGTCATACGATTGATTTTCGATCTCAAGATTCCATCGGGCAATTACTGGGTTTTACACAACGCCTTCTCCCACCAAACATCACTTACAGTTCTGATATACCTGTGTCTATTCTCAAGGTCAACGCTTTGCGAGTTGAGTGTAACATCACCTTTGGTGCCAATATAAACGGTCGTAGAGTACGCACTATACATGAGTTCTTTATTGCAGTTCCTCCAGGATATAAGATCATTGAAGTTCTATCTCAAGTCATTTACCTTCCGATCGTCACCAAGAATATAGATCACTTACAAATGCGTATAGTCGATCAAGATTGAAATTTGGTTCGAAGAGAAATCATTACAATTAGATTACATTTGTAACAAGCGTGATACGAGTCGTCTACGGAAGAGGGTATAAAAGTAAGCCAAGATGTCGAAAAGTCAACAGTCGTCAGCGAGCATCCAAAACGTTAATACGGCAAAATATTCGGTTTCTAAAAATCCTGGCTTAAAAATCGTCGCCCAGGTGTAAAATAACGTGCATTTTCTTCTGCTGTTTACAGAAAAATGGAAGAAATTCTAAACATTCAGTCGCCTGTGACATATGATGAGTCTGTAGAACATTATGAAACACACGCTCATCAGCCTTACACGAACAGATTATTTCAAGCTGTATGTATACCTGCATGTGAACGTGCATGTAAACATGCATGTAAACATGCATGTTAATATACATAAATGCATACGTGCAAACGTGTATGTACCCCTGCACATAAATCTGTAGGCATACTTGCATGTAAAGCTACATACAGACCTGCATGGTAACGTGTATGCAGGACTGCATGTGAGACTGCATGGAAACCTGTAGGAAATTTGCGGAATATTCGCATGCGATCCTGCATGCGACCTTGCATACGCTCCTGCATGTAATCCTGCATGTGAACTCGCATGCAAATGTGCATGCGATCTTGCATACTATCCGTCATGTATACCTGCATGTTAACATGTATGCTAAGCTGCGTACACCCTTGAATGCAATTCTGCATGCTTTCGAGCATATTTTTTGCGCTTTTTACACCCGAGATTTTACGTGAATTTTTGTGTGGGATTTTACGGTTATACCTGCATAGAAACACGCATGTTTAAATGCAGATTTATGTGCTCGACTGCAAGCAAAATTATAAGCACGCAACTAAGCATGCGATCCGGCATGCGAACGTGCATGCGCACAACACCCTCATGGGAATATGTACGAGTTAACTAACAATTTTAAATTTTAGATTATCTATAAACCAGTGCTTAAAATTTTAATTTTAAAAGCCAAGATTTGTTCAATACTCCTGTACTCGCCAAGTTAATATTTACAGAAAAGGACAATGAAGCTCATATAACCGAGTAAATTTCAGCAATCCAGATAGCACTGAATGGCTCGAAAAGCTGCGATCGTATCTCTAATATAATGAATAAGCTACGTCAAATATGACTGTAAGAAACCGTAATTTTTACATCTACCAATAGGATTGCAGGAAGTTCTCGTCAGATCTCTAAGTACGAACCGTCCAGCATCTCCCCATAATTACTGATAGACCAAGGTAATAACCAACATGTTTGAATAATCTTTCTCACACTGCAACAGTATTATCCTTATCCTTTCAGCTTACCTGAAATGGAAATAAAATACACAAAGTAAGGGTTCATAAAAAAGAGGCTATAATTTAAGGTTACCATAATGATTATCATATATAAATTTTGCTTGCAGCCGTGCCCATAAATATGCATTTAAACATGCGTGTTTCTATACACAGTTACCCGTAAAATCCTGCATAGAAATTCATGTAAAATCTCGCGTGTAAAAAGCGCAAAAAATATGCTCGTTAGCATGCAGAATTGCATTCAAGGGTGTATGCTAACATTAACATGTTAACATACAGGTATACATGCAGGATTGTATGCAGGGTCGCATGCACGTTCGAATGTAATCTTACATACAGGATTATATGCCGGAGCGTATACAAGGTCGCATGCAGGATCGTATGCAGATATTCCGCGAATTTCCTACAGGTTTCCATGCATTCGCACATACAGTCCTGCATACACGTTTCCATGCAAGTCTCTATGTAGCTTTACATGAAAGTATGGTTACAGATTTATATGCAGGTGTACAAACATGTTGATATGTATACATTTATGCATATTAACATCCATGTTTACATGCATGTTTACATGCACGTTCACATGCATGTTTACATGCACGTTTTTTTCGTAAGAGGTTAAAGCTAATTTTAAAAAATTTATTTAAAATAAAACACTAACGTATACTTTTATTTGTTTATTTGTGTCTCCCTAAATTAGTTGATTATAAATTATTATTATTATGCTATAACTTTATAAATATTCTTAAAAACCAGCAAAACTAACAATTTTTTGTAGTTTGAGAAAAGTGTAATTTGTATTGAAAACTATTATTTTACCGAGCTAAGTGATGAATTACTAATTGTTTAAAGAGAATTTCCGTAGGGTAAAGAAATTCGTATTATCACGAAAATAGGTATACACACCCTATTTAAGAAAATGTTTAAGGGGGCAGGCCAGGGTTAAACCCAAAAAAAGAATTTATCTTTATTAGTCCAGGAAACTTTTTATATTTAAAAGCAATAATTCTGAAAATATTTGTGCTATATATACTTAGTAATGTCTTAAATTTTACCGTTGTAAACCCTCAAAATCTTGATCGAACACGTCACAATAAATCATTATTATCAATACCATATTTATTAAAGTTACTGTGTTCCTCACACAATTGCAGGTGACATGAAGAACGAAAAATTTTTTTTCGACGGTTATTTGACTTCTTTTGTCATGTAGTACAAAAGGAGCAAAGCACTTTTTCGTTAAAATTTTTATTATTATTTTTTTTGGAGACCTGACCGATATTTAAAAAAGTTTAGTGTATTTTCTCTTTTAAATCAATTGGGTCTCTCGTAAAAAAGTAATGAAAAATACTTTAACTCAAAAGTGCTTCGCTCTTATTGTATTACATATCTAAAGGAGTCGAATAACCGTTGAAAAAAATATTTTCGTTCATCATGGCACCTCGAATCGTGTGAGGATCAAAGTTCCTTCAATAAATATGGTATTGAAAATAGTGATTTATTGTGACATGTAGGATAAAGATTTTGAGGATTTACAACGGTAAAATTCAAGATATTATTGTGTTTTGATAGCATACAAATTTTCAAAATCATTGCTTTTAAACATAAAAAGTTTTCTGGACTTGTAAAAAAGGTCTCATTTTGGGTTTATCCCAAGCAAGGTGACTTCGATGATTTTTTAAAAAATTTCAATTTTTTTAATCTTTTAAAATTTGGTTCTACTCTTCCTTAACAGTAGCAACTTAATAATATTTTACATTTTAAGCTAAGAAGTTTCATAGATCAGTCAACGCTATTTATTGCAATTTCACGTTATTTTGTCTAATTTCGATCGTTTAACGGCTACGAAAATTAAATAAAAGAAAGTCTTTTTTAGTTTTTTCAGGTTAAGAATGATCTATACTTTCTTTTAGAAACTTCTTATTTATTTTTATAAATACAATATAGTTTGGTAAATTTGTATTAACTTAATATAAAATAAAGCTACATTTTTCATTATTTTTTATCAATTGCTGTTTTCTCATAATTTAAGTTTTCAATCTTCGAAATGTTGTTTGCGCATACCAAAATAATCGATCTTGATGAAGCTTTTAGGATACATTCTTTGAAGTATTTTCAATATTAGTTAGCTAAAATATTTTGCAAATATCCATTATATAGCTCATGTTAAATGATTTTATCAACAAATTTTCACTGTTAATAACAATTTTTAAGCAACAAATATTAATTATTTAAAAAAAAAACACATAGTTGAGTAAAAATTGGTAGTTTCAGCTAACTTATTTTTATTTTACTATAAAAAACACTATCAAATTTTTTGGTTAATAAATGTCATTGTTGTGTGCGCCAACAACTTTTGCCGTACAGCCTAATTATACTTAAAATAAACCTATTATTCTTAATAACTTCAATATTATTTTATATAGTTTTTTAAAAATGTGTGTATCAATTGATAATATCATCATCATATATTGTTAACCTTAGAAATTGATGTCTAATCTTAACTGGAATACCATTTTGGATAATACTGATATAATGGTAAACTTGATGCTTTGTATAATGTTATCAGTAATATTTTTGACAAGTTTTTTCTTATAAAAGCTTTTGCGATATCTACTTATCCAAGGCGGTATAACTCTTTTTAATAATAGTTAATTGTGGACAAAAACATTGCTCATCGTCAGTGGAAATTATTGGGATGTGAGCGTGATTATATTGAGTTTAAGCGTCTCAGAGATCTATGTATACTGAATTCTAGAAGTTGCTATAATAATTACATTCAAGGTTGAATCTAGTCTTAAATAAAATAAGTAAATTTTTGGTCTTTTATAAATCTCATTTATAAATCTCCTGACTTACCTATTACTATGTCTTTTAAGAATAAATCCGGCCGTAATAACTCTGAAATTACTGAACTCTTTGCTGAGCATTTTACGTCTGTTTATATAAATGATCCTTCTTATTTATCCAGTTCCAATTATTCATGTAATTCCATTACTAATTTATCTCGAAAAAACGATGCTAACTCTTCTGGACCTGACAACATCCTGCCTATCTTTATTAAAAATTGTGCTCTATCCTTGAACCAATTGTTCCTAGTATTCAAAACAGCTCTAGACAATGGCGTATTTCTAAATCGCTGGGAATCATCATTTGCCACACCCATTCATAAACATGGTGACAAAAAACTTGTTCAAAATTATCGTCCTATCTCCAGTATTAGCACGATTCCTAAATTACTTGATGTCATAGTTACCGACAAATTGTCTAATAAACTGCTCTGTAAAATCTCGAATGCTCAACATGAGTTTATCAAACTTATTTACTGCGATTTCGTTTCTTCAGCACTTGATGATGACTTTAATCAAGTTAAATCAGTTTACTTCGACTTTGCCAAAGCCTTTGACAGTGTACAGCATAATGTTCTTATTAAGAAACTAATACATTTTGATATTTAATTGGTAGAGTACAAATTGTACGTATCAATGGATTTGTATTTCTTCAATTACAGTCTCATCAGACGTTCCTTAAAGATCCCAGCTTGGTCCACTATTATTTCCTTTATTTCTTAACGATATATCAGATTGTGGAAATTTTTCAAACATTTTGTTGCTTACCGACGATGTAAAACTATATACAATAATAAACTCGCCATCGGCTGTTCTAAGTTGGAACGTGATTTATTGCCCATTCAAAATTGGTCTCGTGAAAATGGTCTTAGCCTTAATGTTACAAAATGTAAAGTACTGTATTTTTATCGTGGGAATAACTTCTTGAAGTTTAATTACCAGATTCATGATACCAACTTAGAAACGGTTAACTGCATTAAAGATATTGGCGTTATCATTGATAAAGCCTTTCTTTCAGTGATCACATACACTACATCACATTGAAAGCTTACAAAATACGTTTAGCATTATTCAATATTTAGCAATATACGAGGTCTGTCCCAAAAGTATCCGACCTACCTCGATTTCTCGGCGCTTGATTTATTCTTCGTCATCCGGGGGATGGTATCCTTCAAAGTAGTCCCCATTTGATTGAACAAGACGCTCATATCGATGTTTCCACTTATTAAAGCACTCTTGAAAGTCAGACTTCGGAATCGCCTTTAGTGCATTCGTCGCATTAGTTTCAACAGTCTGTTTATTGTCGAATCGATGTCCTTTAAGCGGCATTTTCAATCGAGGAAACAGCCAAAAGTCGCAGGGAGTTATATCAGGACTGTATGGAGGCTGGCGGAGCTGCGCAACACTGTGTTTCAATAAATACTGCTGCACAAGGTTTGATGCGTGTGCTGGAGCATTGTCGTGATGAAGAAGCCAGTCACCGGTTTCCCAAAGTTACGGTAGTTTTCTCCTGATTGCATTACGTAATCTTTTCAAAACTTCAACGTAGTACTCTTTATTGATTGTCTGGCCTGTAGGGGCATATTCGTGGTGCACAACGCCCTCATAATCGAAAAAAAACAATCAACATTGACTTGATGAACGAGGATCACTGTCAACAGATGTGCGGCCACTTTTGAACCGCCTATACCACTCTTTTATTTGTGTTTTGCCCATACACTCATCTTTAAAGGCCTTTTGCAACATTTCAATAGTTTCCGCACAACTTTTACCGAGATTAAAGCAAAATTTTATGCAAATTCGCTGTTTGGTTCGTTCTGCCATTTTTAGCAATAAGCAAATTGCGACGAACGCAAAAAAGTCGTTGTAAACAAATACACGCTGTGCGGGAATTAAGGCTTTTCATCGGTATCTCAGGCTACTGATGAGAAGGTTAGGAGTTGCTGATGACGTCCGTACCCTCCAGAGGTCGCCTGAGTCTCTCCGCGCGAAGATATGAACGTAGGTCGGATACTTTTGGGACAGACCTCGTACATCGCTAATCCTATCAAAGCTTAATTATGCGTCTTCAATATGGTCTTCTCATCATAACTCATACATAGCTAAGCTCGAAGCTATTTAGTACAAATTTCTTACATATTTATCTTTTAAAATCAGCACACCTATGAGTTTCTTTTATCATTACTTTAGTTTTATATCTGATAAATTAAATATATCTACTATTAAATCCGGACATAATTTTAATGATTTGTTACTGATTATAAAATTTTAAGTTTTAACACCATACCTGTTAATATAAAAGATGTTTTCCCATCTGGATCTAGTCAATATGATTTACACTATCATAGGGTTTTATTAGAATTTTTTTGAAGATCAAATGCTTGCTTCACCTGTGTAACCTTCAGACTCAGGAGTCTATAGAATTCTCTAATACACCGTCACTCTGTAAATGAACCAGGTATTTCTGTATTATCTAGTAACTATTTGAGATATAAGGAATCAATATGTATTATTTTTAGAAAATGTCTGTATGGACGTGTGTGAGCGCAGCTAAAACTGACGCCCGACCCGTGTAAAAGTATATCTATATATCCCATGAATGTGTAGTGCCGGTCGTCGCTTTTGGCTACACTGTGTATGTGTGTGTGAGTGTGTGTATGTGTATATGTGTGTGTGAGTGAGTGTGAGTGTGAGTGTGTGTGTGTGTGTGTATGCATCCATATCTCGAGTAATCCACGGTAGCATTTAAGACTTCAGGGCTCATTTTGTTTGTTTTTCTTTTTAAACAAAGGGGCACAATAATAATTTTTATAGTTTCTCCATAATACGGATTTACATTTTGGTTTTTAGCGGTTTTTCGAATTTTGGGTTTTAGTTTTTCGGGTATCTTGGTACGTTAGAAATAATATCATCGATCCAGTCAAAATACATTTGAAAAAGCATAAAATTACCTATCTTTTACCACCCGAAATTTCGGATAAGGTGTTTCCATTCTTTTATTATACACGGAAACGTAATTTTTTTATTAAAACAATTATTATTCTGTAAAATTTTTGAGATATTTTATTTTTCTATGATTGAGAAAAAAATCATTTTGTAAAGAAAATTGATTTTCTATGGCAAACGATAACTTGAGTAAAACGACATTATTCCTTCTGGAAATTTCCAAAATGGTACCTTTTTACTATCTCTTGGATAAGTACTTTGCTCAGATCATGAGGACTTTTATTTTAAAGTTCTAGCAGAGTTTAGCTAGAGATTCAATATAAATCGTCCTATTTTTAATAATTTTTAATACTTTTAAAAGGAAAAAGTTTACATTACTAATTATCATTTAAATAGACATATATATGCTTTATTTCTTAGTGTTCAAAACATTGAACGTCGTTTGAATTATTTATTAATTAAAAAATCAAATTGTCGATTAATGAAAACATATAATTTGAATGTTTACTTAAGCCTTTCCGGCACGGTTTGTTTACAAAATTCAGTTTTGTTACTTTATTATTTATACTAAATTACCATTGCAAGTAAAAGTGATTATAGATGGATTAATTATAAAAAGTGTGTGTAACTTTAATTTGTATTGGTGTGTGTTTGTAACTTACAGATTTATTTTATATCGAAGCCTTATCTGCCACGACTTGCATAATTTTTTAATGCTGTGTTAGCTTTATGAAAGCGTCAGTTGTATCTTGTATTTTCATTTTATTTAAATTAAACTAAACTCTATAGCAAGTTAGCACTCACGGGATGTCACCGTAGTATACTGTAGTTCGGTGTATTATCTAAAATCGGCATCGCCGTATAGTACTGTATAATGCGTATCAAATGTCAGCGAGACAACACTATGACAAGCTTTGTCTTGCATTTTTTCGAGTACAGTCATCGTGATATACTTCTATGTATTTGAAAGTATAAAGCCCTTGAATATCTTCAAACCCGAAATTAGTTGTTTTACAGAAGTAAAAGCACGATCAAATCTTTATTGTTTACTTTCTACATGTTCCCGATTTAAATATGTATATATGTATGTCGATTTAGCGCAATCAAATATTGCGTAAGCCGCGTACAAGACAATTGAAAAGGATCGTCGTGGTCGCTTTTTTCTCTCCACCAATCAACAGATCGATAATAGGAGAGAACACGATGCAGATAAGCAAAGAGGCTTGTCTGCAGACGGTAGGCTAAAGAATCGGCATATTTCTCTCGGAAAGGAGAGATCTCGTGTGAAGTAAGCAGAAAGACTTATTCATGTACGAAATAAAATCGATATATTTATTCATATTTTTCTAAAGAAAAAGAGAGCGTGAGCGGGCGTAGCAAGTAAATGCAGTTTAAACAAAATATAAAAAACAAGGGGCGCATTGCGGCATTTATTCTTTTATTTTTATGAATATAAAAAGGCGGCGCAGAAGCTCCGGGGCTTAGATTTCATTTTCAATCGCCGAGCTGAGAAGATCGTTATGTAAAACCTACATTTCTATTATATTAAATTCATTTCAAAAATATTTTTTTTTTTTTAACGTCGCCATGTTTGTGCTCCCATGTGGTGCTAAACGACGACGGGGGTCTGCGGTGTGTTTGTAAACAAGGCACATGTAATTTTTACAGAGGTGCTTGTATCAATCGGCAGAGACCAGGATATTTAAGAAATATTATCTTTGCTTTTTTTGTCTTGTGTGCAATTAATCGTTTGCGATACACTACAGATAGGGAATTTGTTCTAGTTTATATGAAATATTAATTATCTACCGAACTTTTTAGAGAAATTTACATATGAAAAATGTGATGGAAAGCAGAGTGGCAAGGGCCGGCCGCTGGGCCCACAGTTCATTTGGCAAACGCAACGTACACGCATGGAGAGTCGCAGTTGTAGCGCGAAATTCTTCATGGCCGTCATCAACCACAGTCCCAGCAATGCTTGGGAGCACACCGCTTCCATCAGCGGCGACATCGACAGCAGCAACGTAAGGTCGCACACTGTGCTTCATCAGCGATGGCAGCGTGACATCACGCGCCGCCGTTATCACCAGCGATGGCGCGAAAGCTCACCATCATCGTCAAGAACGGCAGCGTGGAAATGCACGTATGTATGTATATGTGTTCTACTGTGCGTATGTATGCGTGTATGTATGTATGTATGTGTGCTTATGTGTGCATGCATCTATATGCGTGTATGTGTTTATGTGTGTGTAGTGTGTATGTGTTTGCCGGCAGCGAACACAAATGTGGCAACTTCAGCCATATGAAATACATCAAAATAATGTCTGTGTATCACTTTTTTCAATTTCCGGGTTACACGAAATTTTACCATTATACGTAGCCCCCTTTCATGTGATAGTGCTAAAAATTGCCGTAGCATAGCTATCATAGCCAAAAATAGAACATTACATAACGACTTAAGCCCATTTAATAAAATCTTTGACCGAAATACGACTTAAGTCCATCTGTATGGGGATCGATCAGAACGTGTATATCAGTGATTTTATTTAATTTTAGTACATACATAAATTTTATTATATAAACTATAGAGTATACACATAAAACCATGTATGGTTTTCAAAAATAATTCAGATAATTCCTGAAAAAAACGACTTAAGTCCACTTTTTTTTTAATACTGGCTTAATTTACATTAGATTTCATCATTATAAATACTCCTTTTTCTCGTAAAAATAACAAAATTTGCCTAAGTATAGCTATACATGTAGTTCAAAACTGCACAATGCATAATGACTTAAGTCGATTTAATAAAATCTTTGCGTAAAATACGACTTAAATTCATCTGTACATGGTCAGAGTGCTTATAGTTGATTTTTTTTATTTATGTTAATCCATTTTAGTATACGGTAGATATTTACATAATAGCATTTGCTTTTCATAATGTTTGAACTGTTTGTGTTACTTAATATATCGCAATCATCGGTCAGCTTCTTTTATTTTGCACAAGTTTTTACTGATTCTTTTTATACAAAAACAGTATAAGAGAATAAACTAATGAACGATATCTAATAACCTAACGCCACTTATACGCCACCCAGCACAAGGTATTCAAATTATGCTTATTGCAACTCGCTACGACAGTCGCCCGCGCATTTTCTAGTGGTAAGGGAAGACGGGGCAGAGAGAGACAGAGACAGAGAGAGAGAGCGAGAGAGCGAGAGAGCGAAAGAGCGAGAGAGCGAGAGAGCGAGAGAGCGAAAGAGCGAGAGAGCGAGAGAGCGAGAGAGCGAGAGAGCGAGAGAGAGAGCGAGAGAGAGAGAGAGATATAAATTGGTTTTTATACTGTTACTAATAAATATGTTGTTGCAGTATATTTCAAATCTTGTATAAGAAATCAAATTTAATAAAAATCCCATACCGACTTATGTCCATGATTCCCGGAAAACCGACTTAACTCAATTCTTTTGTAAAGTTACTCGAAAAATAAAAAGTATTTCTTATGTGCAATTACTATGATTAGAGTAATATTTGATACTTTATTTAACAAATATAATTTGGATGCATATCTTATGTTTCTATTTGGCATATCAGTGCAAACATTAAAACGTTAATATCTCGAAAACGTGAAAAATGGACTTAAGTCGTTCTTCCGGTTTGCCACAGATGTATTTCCATAGTAACGGAGGCCACTTTTGGTTACGACTGGTGCTTGCGTGCGCGCATGTATGTCCAGCGATCTCAAATGTGGCAACAGCAGTCGACTTTATGCACCGAAATTTACGCACACTGTGTCAAAAAGACTTGTTTAAATCTGTCTAGCCGTTCCTGAGTAATCGGTGTAAATACTTAAGCGAATATGTAAAACACATTGTCTAAAGTCTTATGAAACCACCGCGTGGTAACCCTCTATCGAATGTAAAAAGAATTATTGAAATCGGTCCAACCATTCCTGAGTGATTGGTGTACATACATAAAAAAGACCCCTGCCAATTCATTGGCACTTAGCTTCCTTCAACATTATTAATTGTTTCTATATGTATTTATTTGTTCTATTTACTTCTGCGTTGAAAAGTCAAACCGACAAGTCCTCTTTTATAAATGACGAGATAGATTTAAACTTTTAAATTACCATTTAAACATATGCAAAAGTATAATTTATATTATGAAAAAATATTTTAATTGTATAAAAACTTAAAAAGTTTTTGCGTATCAAATAACATTTTTTACAAATGACAAGAAATTCTGTAACACTATAAAATTATTTATTTTTTTGATTTCAAATGTTGATAAAAAAAGTTATAGAAGTATGTCGTATGTAAAAGAGAATTCCAGATTTATTATATCTATACGATTACAATATATACATCGCAATGCGGAGCTCGATCCTCACAGCTCGAGGTTCGGGACGTATCTGACTGAGAAGCCTTGATATTTTCGCACGTAAACGTATCTCGCACACAGGTAACTTTTCATCTTTTCCGAATAAAACACCGCATACACTGTCGTCGCGATTTAATTTTTGCAAACTCTACATTTAAGTGCCCGAGACACCGATGCCATAACTCTATGTTAGTCATGGATTCAAGTGTATGATTTGCCACGAATGTAATGGGTCGCACAAAATACAAATTTTCTTCGCAATTTGCGATAAGAACAACATTTCCGCTCGAATCTAGTATAAGAGCATGGTGCTTCTTAAATAATACATAGTAGCCATTATCTGTAATTTTCGCTACCGACATTAAATGCGTACGTAAATCAGGCACAAACAAAACATTTCGCAACTTTAATGACATATTCATTTCAGACTTTTCAATACGTAAGCGAAGTATACCTTGACCTTTAACACGAGTTGACACGATGCTCTTCAAACGATGTCTCGTCCTTGCTGAGATGAACATCCGCTGTTAAGACACCATATTTGCTTTTCCCGAGCGTTGACTATATCGCTAACTTGAAATGCAACTTCTTCGTTACTCGAATCACAGTTATAAAATGATTTTTCTTCAACCATTACAGCTTTGGAGGTTTTTCCGCGAAATCTCGAAGGACATGCGCCAACACGATGACCAAGCTTTTTACAACGATAACAGCGCATTTGTGAATAATCTCTTACGCTAATCTTTTCAAAATCGCTGGGCCTATAGTTCAAATTATTCGCCTTATTATACCTATAAGGCTTTCGCGTAAAAACTTATAACATGTCTGGGTCCATAACCTGTTGGAATTAGGCTATTATGGAAAGCAATAGTCAAAGAAGTAAGTCGTATGTAAAAGAGAATTCCAAATTTATTATATCTATACGATTACAATATATACATCACAATGCGGAGCTCGATCCTCACAGCTCGAGGTTCAGGACGTATTTTTCTGAGGATACATACGTAAACAGGACCTCGATACACACACACACACACACACACACACACACACACACACACACACACACACACACACACACACACACACACACACACACATTCATAAGTGATATACGTGTGTATAATTTACATTTTGCCTATAAGTACATGAACTTCCAACATTTCTAACATACCAAATTAATTTACCTCATTGATTTCAGAATATCGTAAAATAGAAAAAAATCGTTATAAAACAAAAACGAGTGGACGAATCTTAAAATTTCTTTTAATTCCAAATCTTCATTAAAAATGGATAAAAATGAGCCCCAGTTGGCAAAAATGACCGCGCCGTTTCGAGATATAAGCGATCAAAAAAATATTCTTTTTTAAAACATAACTTCAAATATTTTGAAAAATAATAGTCCTCATAATCTGAGAAAATGATGATCTTTTCAAAGAGAAATTATATTTTTGTCGAAAGCAGAAAAGTATTAAGGTCCCTCTAAATACTCGATATACTACACTTCATAAATATAATAAATGGGGAATATATATATATATATATATAGATATATAGATATATAAAATATATGCAGGGTGGACCATTTTAATCTATTATTGGAAATATCTCAGAATTATGGTTGGATACAGAAAAATGTTTCAGACAAAAGTTGTAGAGGTCAAAGAGGGTCAACTCTTGGTACTAACGACCTTGATCTTGAACTTGTTTTTGAAGGTCATTTAAAGGTCAAGATCATTTTTTTAAATGAGAAGACCTACTTTTGACTCCGGATTTGAAAAGAGCATTTGATGTTTCCAATCGTTATTCCAAGCTAACACCTATTATTTAACAATTTTCGCAAATTTGAGCTTCATATGACCTTTCATGACCTTGTTGAAAATATCATTTTAAACGTAAAATTTTCTGCTCTTTTCAAATCCAGAGTCAATGGTAGGTCTTCTCATTTAAAAAAATAACCTTGACCTTGAAATGACCTTCAAAAACGAGTTCAAGGTCAAGGTCGTTGGTACCAAAAGTTCACCCCCTTTGACCTCTATAACTTTTGTCTGAAACATTTTTCTATATCCAACCATAATTCTAAGATATTTCCGATAATAGATTAAAATGGTCGACCCTGTATATATATATAGTAAATGGAAAAAGTGATAGGTGATTTTGCGCCACTGACTCTCCCTAGAGAAATAATATTTTGCGCTGAAAAAAGTATCATTGCTAGATATTGATACGTAGTTTGCGCGGATCTGAGCTGAAGTTGTAATTCTTCGGAAATTCAACGAGAAAAATCATTGAAATTTGGATGTTGGTCAGAGTTGTCAAACTAGAACTGATTATTGACAAAATATGTGCTACTTATGCTTCAATAGCTTCAACTTCATAGTCATCCAAACTTTCAGCCGGGCAACAACAGCCGTAGCGAAATGATCAACGAATGACGAAGAAATAAAGAATATTTACAGAATAATAATCGTTGTTTTCCTTTAGAAATAAGTTAGACAATTATTATTAAAAATTAGACTATTATTTTTCTTTTTGTTTATGGTTTTTTTATTTGAAACAGTTGGCGAAAGTTTAAAACTTTGACCAACTAACCTTTGTAATTTTTCTGATGATATGTATACATATGTGTAACCCTCGCATGCACGCGCGTATTTTGTCAATGGTCAATTTTGGTTTAACAGCTCAGCCGACATCCAAAATTCAATGATTTTTTTCATTGAATTTGGGAAGATTGACGACTTGTGCTCAGATCCGTACAAAATTCATATCAAAAGCTTGCACGGATAATTTTTTCAGTGCAAAATTTTATTTCTTAGAAGAGATTCAGTGGCTCAAAGAAGCTGCGTCTTTTCTCCATCTACTATATATATTTACTTATTACTCAGATCCATGCAAACTACGTAACAATATATCTATTATTGATCATTTTTTCAGCTCAAAATATTATTTCTCCTATGCGAATCAGTGGCGCAAAGGAGCCCATCGTTTTCCTCATTTAATATATATTTTTCCCCCGTTTACTATATATATATATATATATATATATATATATATATATATATATATATATATATATATATATATATATATATATATATATATATAAAGTGTGTTTAGAGGGACCTTAAGAGACCTATTTTACTGAATAATCTTGTCCATATTCTTAACCACTTAAAATTTTTTCAATAAATTTGGATGATACATTTCCAAGATATAACCATTTTTAAAAAATGACGTTTTCGTGTATAACAAAAGAAGGGAATTAGCTTATCGAACATTTCGGGTCGGAAAAGATAGCTAATTTTAAGAAACTAAAACCCAATACCCAAAAACAAACAGCATCAAAAAATAAAAAATTTTATTCGTCTGCCCCCTTCTTACGTCAATAACAAAAAAATGAGCCCTGAAGTATTAAATTTTACCGTAGATTACTCGAGATACAGAGGGAACCACGTAAAAAATCCCACATGGTTACCACATTGAAATTATATGGTATCTTATGGGATCCACGTAGGAACCACGTGGGCTTTTGGAAAGATTTCCCAGTGGAATCTCAGTTGAAAACACATGATTTCCATATATATTTTACATGGTTCCCACATGATACCCATATAGTCTACTAAAGCTAATATTTTTTATATTTATTTTAATTTTTTTTAAAATAGGAATTCTTTAACTTAGTCCCCCAGTGTTTGTGTTATCATCCGCATGGTAACACCTATATAGGCACTCATTTTATGAAGTTTATAGCTTTTAAGAACTTTCTGGAACTTAAAGGTTTTTTTCATAAGTGCATATTTACAATATCTGTAGACCCATGTGAAACACATATGGGAACCTCGAGGAACACTCACAGGGACCACGTGGTTACCACATGGTTTCCACGTAAATATCATCTAGCTTATTTGATTAAATATTTATATTTCTTAGTTGATCATGTGGGAACCATGTAAAATTCATATGGGAACCGTGTGTTTTCAACTGGGATCCCACTGGGAAATCTTTCCAAAAGCCCACGTGGTTCCTACGTGGTTTCCATAAGATACCATATGGGAACCATGTCGGAATCATGTGGAATCGATAGGATTTCCATGTGGTAACGATGTGGGACTTTTCACGTGGGGATACATAATACACACACACGCACATGCACACATACACACGCACACACACACACACACACACAAATCGATAAAAAAACAAAAAAGCATCATAAATAAAAAATTTTATTCATCAGCTTCCTTCCTACGTCAAAAACAAAAAAAATGAGCCCTGAAACATTCACTTTTACCGTGGATTGCTCGAGATACAGAGGGATACCTAATATACACACATGCACACACGCACACACGCACTTACGCACGCACGCACACACACATACACACACACGCACACGCACACGCATACGCACACGTACACACACATCCATATAGACATTTTCTAAAAATAGTGTATTTCGATTGCCAATGGTTTCTAACGTGTTTCTAACATGTTTCTAACGTGTTTCTAACATGTTTCTAACATGTTTCTAACATGTTTCTAACATGTTTCTAACATGTTTCTAACATGTTTCTAACATGTTTCTAACATGTTTCTAACATGTTTCTAACATGTTTTTAAGAAAACTTTTTTTACTATTGACACTATCAAATGCAACAAGAAATTTATAAATCGGTCAACATAGGTTGACGTACTACCCAGTTCTAAGAAGTACCGATTTTAGCTCTTATGGATACATCTTGGGATAACCCCCTATTAAATGAAATGAAAATTTATTAAATTGGTCAAGCCGTTCCTGAGTATTTGATGTACATATTTCAAGGTAATAAGAATAATTGTGCTGTCGATAACTTTCCAACATGGAGAGCTATCGTTGTTTTAAGGATATAGGGAAGGAAAAGTTTTCAATAAAATAATGATTCACCTTTATTGAGCCACAATAGAAGAATTTATTGGGAAATCATGCACAGCTTAATGATTCACGGCTTCGCGGAGTCGATATACTGATAAAGTACGTTTATAATGACCTTATGGTCTAATTGTTATCCTCATGTTACGATAAAGCAGGACAAAGTAAAAAATGCGAAATTTGAAGTATACCATCCCGGGCGACACTCTGTGTCCCAAACTGAGCGACAGGCGGAAATAAAAAAAACACCTACTAAACTATTCCCGCTTAAATTTTTTTAATAAAATTCATCGGGTATTTGTAGATATAGAGTTTACAAACATATATGCACTGGGAGAGATATATTTATTGTTTTTCTTGTTGCTTAACTAGTCTCCAAAATTAGTGCCATGCAACGTCTATTTTCGACTAAATATATGAAGTCGTCTAACATGTTGTAGTAAGGTCTATACCTACGTCTGAAATTTTGAAAGTAGGCTTCTTTCATAATGAAGTTTAAAAACCCAAATTGCCGCCGTATATCGTACTTCGAAAGTATTGAAACTGGAAGTGTCCCAAACTGGGTGCTGTCCCAAACTGGGCGACTCTCCCATGCTACCCCGAACACTATATATAATAAATCAATGGATTAATAACCTTAAATAATGAAACTTGGTATACAGGGGTTCTCGGGGTCGCTGATTACGAATCAGCAGTTAGAATTTCAAAAAACAAAATATTGGAATCAGGAACTGTCGTGTTTACTCAATTTTATGCATATTTCGATAAAAATTGATAAAATTCGGTATACAGGGGTTTTCGGGGTCGCTGATTACCAAAATAAATTTCAATAACCATTGCGTATTAAGTTTTACCAATTTTTCTCAAAAGTAAAAATTTGTAAAGATCGTCTTCTTCATTATAATTGTCTGTATGATGATTTTACACTACACTGAGACAAGAAAGTCTTTAATTTAAGTATACGTATGTGCATTTGAAAAATAAGCATAGGTGAGGTTTGTCTCAAATGTAGATTCATTAGATATGTATGCAGGATATATTCAAATCAAATACCTTGATTACTTTCCAGGAAACAAATATTTTTTAATAGATAGTTATGAATAATCGACTAAAAACACAAACGAAACGGCAAGCAACGTAACCAGTCCCTTCTGTTATAATTTACGCTGAGGCAGATCGGTAGGCCACAGTATTAGGTAGGTTAGGCTCAATTATACTTTCTTTGCCCTCGTGGTATCCTGAGGCTGACTACGCCATTTTGTTTTTTGAAATTCTGACCTTTGAATCCGAATCATTCAGCCCGAAAACGCCTGTATTCCAAATTTTACCAATTTCTACCGAAATACAATAATATATTTTATCCCCAGTTGAAGACTTACATGTATATTAAAATTATATCGAAAAATGTGACAAACCATAGTGGCATAACAATCGTATTAAAATTTGAAGAAAGAATTATATGCGATACTGTAATACTGAATTTTTGTATAAAATCTCCTTCTGAAGGTGTAGATACCCACTTTTCGTTTGTAAAGCGGCTGAGTTTCGGAGACTTTTTTTAGCTTAAGAGCGTATATGCGTACATACGCTTTTTGATCTATTTTCTCGGCGATTTTAAGAGCCAATTTTAACTATATCTGGAATTTCTCATACAAACACTTATAAACATAAATCTATTTGCTCTATTGAATAGAGCAGGTTCGTTTTAGTAAAAAGTGATGAACAGTTTTTGCATTTTATCGCGCACTTGACAAGGAACTGACGTAAACGCGTTTTATCCATTTTCTCAATTTCAGTCCGAATGCAGATACCCACCTTCTTCATTTGCACGGCAGACTCGGTCGCGTTGCCCAACCCGGTGTAGTAATTATTAATACTCGTAAAGCTTTAGAGTTAAGGGCTTACAGTGATTCCATCGATTACAACGTCAAAAAGGTCCATTCTTCCTCCACACATAAAGCAATCGAATAGCCTTTCAAAATACATGCACCTTTCAAAATGAGAAGGAACTCCGAAGTCCACTGCAACGAACACCCCCTATGAGCAACAACTGTGATATCCGTCTCTCGGTGCCTGACATCTTTTTGTAAATATAAAACGGCGTTAGGCAGGCACCTTAAACAACTACACGGTGACGGGAATACACAGAAGTAAACCTTTCGGATATTGATAAATAAATTGTTTTCGTTAATTTCTGTGTAGTCCTAATCTATTTTATGTATTTATTTAAATTATTTATTTATTTAAATTATTTATTTATTTAATTAATTTATTTATTTATTTAATTTATTTATTTATTTATTTAATTTATTTATTTACTTAATTTATTACTTATTTAATTTATTTATTTACTTAATTTATTATTTATTTAATTTATTTATTTACTTAATTTATTATTTATTTAATTTATTTATTTACTTAATTTATTATTTATTTAATTTATTTATTTACTTAATTTATTATTTATTTAATTTATTTTAAGTGTTAAGTGTTAAGTATGAATGTATTTATTAGCGGGAATTGTAAGAATGTCAGATGAATGAGTGTGCTTTTATTTTTTGACGTTATAGATCTACGTGCAATTTTGGAGGAGTGTGTGTATGTATTCTTTTTATATTTATTGTACTTTGTTATCTTTATTATATTTATTTAATTATGTATTGACGACGTGTATTCAGTGATGTACCATTTGACTATGACTAGATCATTATATTTAGATTTTATAAATTGATGAACTGTTACAGCGAATAATGTTATTTTTTATATAAGAAACAGAATAATGAATGTTAAATGTAAGATAACGAATGTATAAACTGACTGATATTTTAATTATTTTAACTATATATGTACATGCAATTGTAAGAATTTCGTCATTGATGAATAAATAGTATATCTATCTATATCTATCTATCTCACACTCTCTCTCTCTCTCTCGCTCTCTCGATCTCCCTTCGTATTTTCAAAAATGGGAGTACGCTCGTAAGTCATATAAGTGCCGATCGACCACAATGACTAAGCGTGTGCGCGGCTTTGCGCGCGACTGAAGCACAGACACACATACACGCACGCACGCATACATACTCACACGCACACACACACACATACACACAGACACACATGTACATACATACACACACACACATATAGATACATACACATATACAGCATAGACGAACGTTGCACTAGAGCCAGCAATCACTAGGCCTGGAAAATAAATCAATCAAAATTCCAGCGTCGAGGTGCACACAAAGGAGCGAGCAAGCGCGCGCCGGTATATACCGTCGATATACGTGTCAAAGCGCGCGCACATAAGCTCCTTGTCTCCAATAGTTCGCCTCCTCCCTCATCTCTCATCCCTCTCCTCCTCGACGTGCCATTCAAGTCGATCGCACCTGACTATTCGAATCTCATCCCTTTATCATCCCGTTAGCTCGCTCTATATATCAGATCTCTCTCTCCTGTGTTCCAGCCATCACCCACATGAACGCAAGCAAACTCAGAACCCGGAGTCTAGCGTCATTTCGTTGTTCAGCTGCTCTTGTCTATACGCTAGACAATGTCTCTTTTATTGTTTTAATAAGGTTTTGAGCGAGCGACGTCGAACGTAGCTGAAGTTTGGAAACAATTTTTCCCTTTCATTTATATGGATGATTCGTGGGAGTCGAATGGAAGAAAACTTTTCTTGTTAAGCGGCGAGTTCGCGTAAAAAAAGATTCTCTGGCTTTATGGACTTTGCGAATTGCAGGTCAATTATTTATGATTTCAGTGATAAAAAGTGCTTGATTGAAAGCGCGTTGAATTATCTTTATTTTATTTTCCTAGCTTTTCGTTTGCAATAAGAGCGAAGGTGAGCGTTTATAATAATACTAGCAGAAAAAATAGATTAGAGAAAAGGACTTAAGATACAACTCTGGTGTTTTTTGGCCAAAATATCAAAAACATATTTATTTAATTTTTTTAATTTTTGTAATCTAAGAATTTTTTGAAACCGATCAGATATCAAAATTTGATATTTTAACAAAGTTATACGCATTTAACTAAAACAATTTACATTAGATAACATACAAAATAGAATTTTTAAACGGGTTTTTCTCGCAACTAGTTTTCCCAACTTTAAAAAGTGGCTTGCGTATGAGGTTTCTATGAATCTTTTTGACACTTTCAGAAAATATATCTTAGTATATGTAGAATATAAAGTGTTGACAACATTTACATTTTTTTTCTCCTTATCTCATTTTATTAATCAGTCATTATCAAAAAATGTGATTTTTTAAGCATGTTCATCAGTCATGTGAAAACTAAATTGTTTTGAGGAAGTAGAAAACGATCTTTTAAATTCTGTCAACAGTTTATTTTGTTGACCAATCAAGGAAGTGACTCGATTTTTTTCAGAGCTTTTCCTCAAAATGCTATGCGCAAGTGACACTTTGAAAACGCTTTGGTCATTTTCATTAAAAAATTGATGTAGAACCTATAAATATCATCCTTCATAAGCCTTCAATATTTTAGCTCATAAGACTGAACAATAAAGAAGTTTGTCTTTTCACCACAGTTCTATCTTAAGGGGGTAGGCCTGAGATAACTCCAAAAAAAGACTTTTTTACGAGTCCAGAAAACTCTTTATGTTTAAACCAATCATTCTGAAAATTTTTATACTATGAATACGCATAAATATCTTAAATTTTAACGTTATAAAACCTCAAAATCTTGATCCTACACGCCACAATAAATCATTATTTTCAATACTATATTTATTAAAGGAACTTTGTTCATCACACGATTCAAGGTGACATGATGAACGAAATTTTCTTTCCGACGATTATTCGACTCCGTTTGATATGTATTACAAAATGAGAGAAACTCTTTTTCGTTAAAATTTTTCTTTATTATTTTTTTCGGAGATCCAATTGATTTATTGAAAAAATTCTTTTTAATATTTTTAAAAAATTGATTGGATCTACGAAAAATTATAATAAAAAAATTTTAAGAAAAAGTGCTGGACTCATTTTGTAATATATATCAAAAGGAGTCGAATAACCATCGAAAAAAAAAGTTTCGTTGATCATGTCACCTAGAATCGTGTGAGAAACAAAGGTCCTCTAATAAATATGGTATTGAAAATAGTGATTTATTGTGACGTGCAGAATCAAGATATTGAGGCTTTACAACGGAAAAATTTAAGATATTATTAAGTATTGATAGCATAAAATTTTTCAGAATGATTGCTTTTAAACATAAAAAGTTTTCTGGACTCATAGAAGAAAATCTTTTTTTTGGAATTGATACAGGCCTGTCCCCTTAAAAGAATCACAAAGAAGGGATGTTAAAAAATATCTTCATGGACTGTAGAAATGTATTTATTAAATAATCATTTTGATTTTTTAAGGTATAATTTATTTGTATAATTTATCAGTACATACTTATGAAAGTAATAAAAATTAAAAGAAAATAATAGAACCGACTTCGTAAAATAACACTCTAAACTATAGACTCACAATCAAATACCTAATTATTAATAAAAAGTTTAATAATAATCATTTAATAAAAAGTTAACATTTTGATCATTTGAATTCAAAATACAACTTTTTGGAGTTGGCGCCAGAATCACCAATGCATCCAATCGCAGTATTTTATTATTTAATATAATTTATCGTGTCATGTATAATTTATCATTCAAGCAGTAAACGTTTAGTAATTTGATGAAAATATCGGCGACGATTTCAAAAAGTAGTAGTTCAAATTCAAATGACCAAAACATTGACTTTTTATCGAATGAAGATAATAAATATTTGATCGTAAGCCTATTATTTTCTTAATCTCGGCATTATAGAAAGTATTATTTTTTACTTTTTTGACCGTAACATTTTGAAGTCGGTTTTTTTTCAAATCTTTAATTAAGACTACGTGTATCCATTGGTATTTGTATAATTATGGATAGGCCGCAGTATGCAGTCCTTAGAAATATTAATATAAATATTAATTGATACCAACCAGATGAAAACAATAAAATCAATGAAACAATGATGATGACTGGGAAAATTTATAATTTATAAGTACTTATAGTACCGACGTTGTACTAGATCTGAATCTGTATGGTATATTTAAATGATTGCTTCTAACAGAAAATTGTAGACGAAATTGTTAAAAATGATATTGATATGTTGACAACGTTTCGAGTGTCTTATACACTACTCTTCAGGTCCAAATAGAGTGATATATAAATTTCTTATAAATAAATATCTTAAGAAGGTTCTAGGCGTATACATATGCCATAAAAAACAAACATTTTTTATTACAATATAATCTTACATAATGATATGAAAATCACTATATTATGAAATAAGGAATATGTAAAACTAAAAAAAAATTGTTTTATCGAAATTCCGTTATTTTAAAGTTAGATACCGTCAACTTTAGACTTTATAAGAAAAAAAAGTTGACAAACTCCGGAGACTTTTTTATTTGTTATTCGATTTTAATTTGGAGGATCTCGTTTTATTCCTTGAAAGATTTCAGGGGGACTTACCCTTATAAAAATTAAAATAGTAATAATAAAATAAAAATAAAATAAAAAAAATGAACCCCGAAAAATTAATTTTCTCCGTGGATATTAAGACTAATGCCACTCCACATCCATGCGCGCACACACACATACACACACACACTCACACGCACGCACGCACACGCACACGCACGCACGCACGCACGCACGCACGCACGCACGCACGCACGCACGCACGCACACACGCACACGCACACGCACACGCACACGCACACGCACACGCGAACGCACGCACACACACACACACACACACACACGTCCATACAGACAATTTATAAAAATAGTATATTTTGATTCCTAATGTATCAAAAGATGTTTCTAACATATTATTGGTAAAAAAGTTTTGCTAAAAAAAGATAGAAACATGTTTTGAGATACTAAGAATCAAAATACACTATTTTTAGTAAATGTCTGTATGGATGTGTGTGTGTGTGTGTGTGTGTGTGGGGGGGGGGTGTGGGTGTGTGTGCGTGCGTGCGTGTGTGTGTGTGTGTATGTGTGCGTGTGTCTGTGTGTGTGTCTGTGTGTGTGCATGTGTGTGTATGTATAGAATTGGATCCACATTACTCTGAACATACACGGTGAAAATTAAAGGCTGGGGGCTCACTTTTTTATTTTTCTTTTTCTAAGAAAAGTGGCTCAATTTCTTTTTGTTTATCGATGCGTTTTGTTTTTTAGCGGTTTTTCGATTTTAGAGTTTTAGTTTTTCGGATTTTTTGATACCTTAGAAATAATATCATCGACTGACCCTGGTAGAAACGTTGACGAGAGATTAGCGATATATTAGCGAATTTTGTGTGGATTGGGTAATTTATTCTTAACAAGTTAGCTAGAAACCTCAGAATATGGCGACGCTTTACCGGTACTGTCTGTCTACGAGCTCGGTAATTTCGTAAAATTTAAAAGACAATTTTACAATAGATTATTAATTGTACATATCCGTTCATATGCCTTATCTCGTGTAGAAATTTCACACGGACGTCCCTGGCTATTCGCCCGATTCAGACATGATGTCCGTGTCAAAGACACCTTGTACGTGTGCCAATTACCAACAGCCTGCTGTCGGTAATTGGTACACTTACAAGGTGTCGGTAATTAGTACACGTAAAAGGTGTTGGTAATTGGTACACTTACAAGGTACAAGTAATTAGGACTTATACATGACGTCAGTAATTAGGACATTATCGGATGTCGGCAATTGGGACATCTACAGGCTTTCGGTGATTGGTACACGTATAAGGTATCGATAATTGGTACACATACGAGGTGTCAGTAATTAGAACATATACGTGCAATCTTATGTTAGTCGATACACGCACATCAGAAATATTTATATACTTATTTGTGTGGAAGTACGTATTGTTTCCGATTACAATTTTTGACTAGCTACTACTTAACAACAAGCTAACGAAATAATCGTTAAATTCTTAACGAGTTAGGATCGTCAATTTACTACCAAGGGAGTGATAATGCATTTAAAAGAGCATAAAATTACCTATCTTTTCCTATCCGAAATTTTGAATAAGCTATTTCCCTTGTTTTGTTATTCACGAAATCGTTATCTTTATTCAAACAGTTATATCTGTAAAATGTAAGAAGGAAAATATTTGAAAAAAATTGAGATCATTAGGAATATGGAGAAGAATATTCTGTAAAATTTTTTAGGCTTCATCTATTTCTTTTGAAGGAAAAAAAATCGATTTTTAGTCAGCTACGAATACTGCGGTAAATCGGGAGCATTTGATCTGAAACTTTCCAAAACGGTAACTTTTTACTACCTCTTGAACCAGTTATTTGCCCAGATCACAACGACCTTTATATTTCGAGATATTTGAGGTTATGTAATTTTTTAAATATTTTTTGATCACTTATATCTCAAGCATGGCACGGTCATTTTTTACTAAACAGGGCTAATTCTTTTCGTTTTTTAATGAAGATTCGAATTAAAAAGATATTTAAAGAGTCATCGACGCATTTTTCCTTTTAAATGTTTTTTTATTTTACGATTTTCTGAAATCGTTAATGTAAATTATTTTATTTTTGTATGTTATGCTGCCTCTTGGCATAGCAAGTATCTCATATTTATTTTTTCATACCTTTATGTTATTTATTATTCTACCTAATCACACCCCGCATTTATTCAGGGTTAGCCTGTGGAGTGGGAAAAACTTGTATCAGGATGAAATTCGCTTTGGGATGGACGGTGTATTTGTATTAGTCAAAGGATTTCCTGGCGGTCACCCATCCAAATACTAGCCGCACATAACAATGCTTTTCTTAGAAAAGCATTGTTACCGATCGCCCGAAGTGTGGCTCTTACCAGGGACGGCAAGTTGGGTATGGAGGGTATGGACATTCCACACTCAGCAAATTGATGTGTATAATAGAATTCCATAGGCTGAACGACGAAAAAAATTCATGTCTTTTTTACGGCGTGTTAACCGTCAAGAGAATTCATTTTATTCGTGATCTCGTATTCGTAATTATCATTACCAAAATAAAATTTAACATTTTGGTGTTTTGAACTCCAGTTCTGCGTGTGAGTTCATTGGGTGAACTTTTTATATATTAATGATTTTAAAAAACTGTTATATTACAAATTGTTGAGTTTGGTTAGCTGGGTTATCTTTGATCAACGAGCCTCTAAACTAAAATACTAGCTGAGGTCTCTCTCGGTATAGAGATAAGGGATGGAACATTTCAAAATTTCAATTTTACGATAAAATTTTTTTTTTTTAATTTTTTCTAACTTTTTTATTTTGTGAATTAAAATTGTTGTACTGACAAGTTGTTGTGTTCGGGGCAGGTGGATTTACGGACTTACGGTTCAGCATTCAAGTTTCGTATCGGGAATAACATTGCTAAGCTTGGCTATAACTTTGGGAACCCATTCTCCACATAAGAAACTAATAATTTTTTACATAGAGTGCTCCCCTTAAATTCTTTATCAACAGGTTGCTATGCTTGGGGTAGGTAAATTTGGGGGTTTACGGTTTAGCATTTTGGGTTTAACGTTTAGAGGAGGAGGGGTATATTTTGAAAAATTCCATACCCATCGAAGACACGACTTGCCGCCCCTGGCTCTGAAAAAGCGTATACACCAGGGATCTCAAATGTGGCATCCGTTACTATGGAAATACATGTATTTCATATAGCAAAAGTTGCCACATTTGAGACCCCCTGGTATACACACACATACACACACACACACACACACATATATATATATATATATATATATATATATATATATATATATATATATATATATATATATATATATATATATATATATATATATATATATATTTATATTTTAGCAAGTGAATAGTTTTGTGATTTGCCACCAAAATATGTAAAATATGTGGAGCGCTAGTGTCATACATGTAGCGAATATTCGTATATGAACTGGGGGTGCGTCCGGTAAGCAGCTACTGAAATTAGTAGTAATTTTAGTAAACAAATATCTTTGGACAGACCATCAATGACAAAACAGCAGACCTTTATTGAGATATTAATTAGAAAGAGATATAGTAATTTAAAATTAATTTATTAGATCAAATAATTTCATATTAGAACAATTTATAAATTTTGCGGAAGTTATGTGACAATGAATTGGCAGCGGTATTATTTTTATTTACATAACAATTATATGTGGAGCATTTCACATCAAATCTTCTAACCCGGAAAGCGGTTGCGAAAACCCTACCTTTTGGGCGCATGCTACGACATTAAAATGTATCTATCGAAATAACTTTGCATACGTTGTTTATATTTTTTTTCGTCAGCTTATTGATAGTCACATTTGTTTTTAAAAATGCTTGCGTTTCGACCTTAAAAAATATAAAATATGTTACATCTCGAAAAAGACACTTAATAGTACATTACGCAACTAGTGCGCAAAGCAGGTGATGCGCGCATGAGTTCGCTCGGGCGACAAAACACAGATGCGAGAATTGCTCACGCGAACTTCATTGTTCTAAACGTGCGCACGAAATTCGTTATTTTCCTGCTATCCGATTACCGCATTTCAAGTAAGCCGTGCGCGAATCAAAATCTGCGAAACATTTTGCTTCGCAATCTGTACGAGAATCGTGTGTTTCGCGCATTAAATGCGAGAATCGTGTGTTTCGCGCATTAAATGCGAGAATCGTGTGTTTTGCGCACGCCAAACAAGCACGAGAAATCGAGTTTCACGCACCAAGTTAAAAAGTAGTATATTACGCAGCACGTGCACGCAGTAGGTAAACTCGCACAAGTGCAGTTTGTCGCCCAAGCGAACATGAGTGGCGTACATTATTTTTCCATACAACAGTGTGTAATAGTACATTATGTAACAAGGGCAAAAAGTCGAATATTTTTCCTACGGGTGAGTTTACTGCCCGAGCGAGCGAAGCGAAGCGAAGCGAAGCGAAGCGAAGCGAAGCGAAGCGAAATCGACTTTTTGCTCGAGTTACATATAGTACTTTATGCCTATCTCAACTGTGGCCACTTTTTGACTTGGCAAGCGGTACTAATGGACTGTTAAAAGACAATATTGTTAAAAGACAATCGAAAATCAGGGTTATTGGTAGAACTTGATGAAATAAAGGAATTTGGAGTAGTTTCTAGTGAAGTCACTTTTTTTCCACATTTGCGGGAAAAAAATTACTTTTTCACCACACTGCGCGTAAAGTACTGACTGTACGCCCTCTCAGCAGGCCGTACAGTACCGCATGGACTGCCTAGGGAATAAAGTGACTTGCGCATGCGCGATGCGCCTTTTTCGGCTCTCGACTGCGTCTCGAGCGGTAAAACAGCGCGTCGCGCGTACACAAGTCACTTTACTTCTAGGCAGAGCATGGGGTACTGTACGGCCTGCTGAGATGCGTACAGTCATTTCTTTACGGGGGTGTGGTGAAAAGTAGTATACGCACCTCTGGAGTACAGTAGGCAAGCATACACTGTGTGAAACGTCACACAGTGCGTACATTGCGCACTTTACTCCCTTGATGCATAATGTACTATTTTCCCGCTAATCATTTTTGAGGGCAAAAAGTGTGATTTTGGTCTAGCTTTTCAGGGAAAAAAGTGGCCATTTTCGTTCAGATGGGCATAAAAGTATATTATGCAACAAGTACCTTATACAATGCATTTTACACACGAGTAGACGATCTCCGCGCATGAATCTCAGTTGAATGTCTGGCGATCGTGCGATTATATAAATCATATGTACAAGTTGCATATACAATGTGCCTAAAAAAATTGATTTAACGTCCATTTTGAGGGCGTGTAATGCAATGTTTTTTTTAATTACATAAATCGGGCATTACTGCCATTAACAAGGTATCGCGTTGCAGGCCCGATCTCCGCCACCAAAAAATCCGGAGAAAACATTTTCATAAAATGTCATGCAGAAAAATTCAGTCTGCCGGGAATTCAAACCCGTGTTATTGGCTCAACAGCCTCAAATTTTACATAAACATAGAAAAAAATGCTGCTAACTGCTTTAGCAGGATGCTTTCTCCAAGAGAGGTCCTGAAAAATTGAGTTTCATAATTTTATACTGGAAATTCACTTTAAATAAAGTAATGCTAAAATTCATTATACTCTATATATAAAAACTCATTATACACATGCGCTTAAGTGTTGCCAGTTTGAAAACCTTAAAACTAGAAATAATTTTCAACATGTTTGCACACGGAAAATTCATTAAGTCTTATAAGATATAGATTGAATAAAATTATGATTTTTACAATTTTCTTAAAATTAATTATATTTTTTTCTTCCACTAAAATCACTTTGTTAGATATACTAATTAGAAGGAAATTACGTCTTCTTTTTGAAATGGTACATATTTTTATCATGTTTAACGTATAAAAAGACAAACCATTTTTCTGATCGTATTAGAAATTATTACAAAATTCTCATCTCCAAAATCTAACTAGTTCTAAATTGAGACATACCTAATATGCCTGCAAAATTTCCATTCGTAACATGCTTCCCTTGAAGAGTTATTATGCACGTATGCACACACACATACACACACAGACACACACACACAGACGCACACGCACATGCACCCGCGCAGGCACCCGCACGCACACACACGCACACACACACAGACGCACACGCACACGAACGCACACACACAAACACATATATACACACATACACACACGCATATATATATACGTAATACATACTCACATAACATACACAGACAAATCGACATGGATTAGAAACCTTTTTATCTGACTCGGGAATTTTAAATACATCAAAATGCATCAAAATCTGAGATAAAAAAAAGTTGTGTGAGAAAGTAATAATGTTTGCAACTCGGGCGTTGAATATTATGCACTGAGTGCGTAATCCCAGAATATAAGACCGGCGAGGCCAGCCCTTGTGTAGTGTGATCACGCCGGTGTGTGAAATTCTATGCCTGAGTTGTAAAAACATGATTTTTGTATGAGTATTTAAAATAACATAGATTCAAAACAGTGCGTAAAATCGAATTTTACGTACACGTTAATCAAATATATTTTTATAGTCTAAATTAAAAAATCAGTATCTTTTACGTCAATGTAGCTATTTGCAAAAATGAACTTTTTCGTTATTTTCAAGGAATTAAACACCGAACATATGACGCAGCGTCGATCCGGCATACGAGCTCAAGCTGACAGCGCGGTGCTGGCCGCAGTTTTAATGCATTTTTTTAAATGTGAATAGTTTTTAATAATAAAAGTCGTTATCACTGATTGCTAAAATAGCGTTAGCGGGTAAAACAATATTTTTGTGACTGATAGCTATATTGAAAATATAAAATTGTATTAAAATAAAAAATATATGATGTAGGAATCTGTAATGGGCTCCAACATTCCCTAAATGATATTCAAATGTTTGTAATGTTAATAATTAGAAGAATAAAACGAGGAGCAAATGCGCGTGATGTAGCGCGCGGATGGTCCTTTGTATTTGGTATGAAACCGTTTCCTTGGCGTCGACAACTTCGGCGAATCAGTCTGCATTTTCGAGCTAACAGACGGCAGCTTCGGCGAATCAGAGTCTGCATTTTCGAGCTAACAATATGCACATTTCAATCTAACAATAGAGAGGGATATGGCGGCGCCCACAAATCCATGACGCTTTTAGACTACGAAAACAATATCGTGAAATATTACGATATTGATATCGTAAAAAATTGCTAATAAATTTCTGTTTTGAAAATGATGTATATTTGCATAAAACGTTTAAATACAAATTTCTGATTTTACGATATTATAGCAAAATCAAAAAATTGTATTTCAACGTTTTATGCAAAATTACATAATTTTCATAAAATCTATTAACAAATTTTTACGATATCTATATCGTAATATTTTACGATACGGGTTTTCTCAATGTATAGTGCGAGATATTAAATAAATACTTATAGAAATATGCATTTAAAACAATAGGATGCAGCTATTTAATAATAACATATTAACTTTTCCACTGAAAGAGAATAAAAATGTATTGAATTTGTTAATCAAGAATCACAACCTCGATAATAAATAAAAACACCATTCTCATGATTAGGTAGGTATAAATATATCGATCATAATAATTAATATTCAATTAATTAAATGTTAATATCCTATCAATAGTTTTATTTGCGTTCTTCTGAAACACGAGTAGCTATCCAATAGTCGTAAATAGTAAATTCGGATACACGTATAAACAGTACATCCTCATCCACTTGCTTGCTTACACATCAGCCATATAGGTGTATACCTACATACACACTTAAAACAAGCTTAAAACTGCGTAGGTATATAGAAGACTCATGGAGTAAGATACTCCTGCATGAAGACTATAGCCGAGAAGAAAGAACAGAGGTACTTATAGAGGAAGAGAACGAGGAGCAGAAAAGAGAGTGAGAAGAGCTAGAGCAGGCACGAGAGAACTGCGCGGCGATCAGGAACGCATGCGCGGTGTCGGCCGCCATTGGGGCAGAGTATATAGCCGACACGGGCCGAGCCGAGAACTGTCTACTTCAGACGAAACGTGGTGAATTCTGCAGTGCGTGCATTCAGCTAGCTAAGTAAGTACCTCGAGCAGTCGAGCAACCCAAGAAACGGGGCGAAAAAGGAAAACAAACAAACGAGCCTCGTTATTGGACCATTGAACGATGCGTCGAAACTCGAGGAAATAGGGAAAAATAAGAGCGTGGCGAGGAGCGCGGAGGAACGGCCAAATCAGCTGCACTGGCGCTTACAACGACCCCGAACGCAGGTACGTGCTGTGTGCATCTGTACCTTACGTGTATATGCGCAAAGGGGAGCCAGTCGGATAGGTTAGGATGCCCCTTTCAGCCGCGATAACAGCCCCGACCCGATAACGACCTTGTATTAAGTGTTGAAATGGATTGCTCCTGCGTCCTGGTTTTAACTTGAACAGTTTTCTTTTTCGTATTCTGCACTTTTCATAATATTTTCGTATCTTTCTTATCGACTTAACGCCGAGGGTATAAACTATGAGGCAAGTTGTCGCGGCTCGCAATGCTGCTATCGATTTTGTTGTGTTTACCTTCTACGTTGATAACAGTGGACTGTATCAGGCGTATGTATTTGTGCTAATTTATGGGAAAGGTTTGGCACGTGCATATAGAGGTGAGCGGGGCTAAATGAACACTTTCGGGGCTAATTGAACATTTTGGCTTGGAAAAGGTGGTTTTTACAAAAAGAAAAAATATGAGGGCGCTAAAGTGTTCTGCAATACTTCCCCAGTTGTTACATATTTTTTGCGTTGGTTATTTTGAGTGTTCATTCAGCCCCACTGGTGGGGTTGATTGAACACCTGTGGAGCTAAATGAACGTCTCTTTTAAATCAACAATCGTTCATATTTTTCATTGTTAATAATTAGTGCAATTGATATGTAATAGCTCGAGAAATGTTGTGGAGTGGTTGGGTACCTTTATACTTTTTCTGGTAGTAAAGACCATTATTTTAAGCCAAAGTGTTCAATTAGTCTCAATACAGCACTACCAAGAATTTGTCCGACTCAGATTCTAACCTCAAAATGCTTGCAGATTAATACTGATCTTAAAAGGATTTATAATACGTAATTTTTCTTTAAAACGATATCATTGCTTCTATATGTATGAAATTATTTTTCTAACTGTAATTTTAAGTTTTTCATATCGTTTTTCCTAATAATATCATGTTTATTTAGTCCCACGCATACCGTGTTCTTAAAGACGATTATTTATTTAAAATGGTAAAATTAAATACAAAATGGAATTGGAAATTTAAAAAAATGTGTTAAATTTTCAATCAAAATTGTTTTAAAGCCTCTAAACTATTCATTTATTCATTTATTTGATTTCTTAAGTGAGCGAAAAAAAATTCGATCTTCTCAAAATAAGGCTATTTTTTATTAATGATAATGGGCTGTTTTATACATATTTTATATTTATTTCGTATAGCTTGTGAGTTTTTATGAATGTTAACAAAATTTAGAATTTTACGTGGTGTATATATTTTATAATTTTAAATGTTCTTAATACCCCGCGTTCAATTAGCCTCGCTCTCCTCTAGAGTAACATTTAAATCATTGTGTGTAAATGTGACGTTAAAATTTAATTAGAGCGCTTTGAGTGATTCAAAAATGTAATGAAAATGATGAATATATATACGCAAGATACTATACGCAATACATGTTTGCACAATATTAAAGTTTTGTAAATAAACCGCTTATTCAAATATTATGAAATCAAACTGTTTGATTTGAACAATATCATTATAAATTACAAAATAAGATTTATTTATATATGATATAAAAACGTATTAAAATATAGGAACATATGATTGTACACTAAAATCCATAATGTTACGTTTAATATGCAATTGTTCATTATAAAAACATTAGTCGCACGAAGTCGCGCTCGTCTTACCATGCGTGTGCATTTCTACTGGAGGCATGGAAATGTGACTCCTGCTATTTAATCAAATGAAACGCCGTTTTTGTTCACGTTGCAGTTATGAAAGATATTTATTATTTTGTTCTGAAATATGTTATTATGAATATATTAGAGAATAGTAAAATACAGAAATTTCTTTTGAGATTCAGCAATAGACTATACATTTAAGGTATAGTATACATTATGCAACAAGGGAATAAAGTGGAGGACTATTCCCGTGAGTGGGTTTACTGCCCGAGCAAAGCGAGGTTACTAATCACCCGAGGGAATATTCGGCTTTATCCCCGCGTTCCATATAGAACTTTATTTCCGACTTTATTGATTTGAAGAGTGGGACCCACGGAGAAAGAAAGAAATAGTTCAAAATTGAAAAAAATAGAGAAAGCCAGAGAGACTGAAATTTACTTTATTTCCGGCAAATTTGTGGAAATAAATACAATATATTACTATACAATATATTACTCTTATGCTTATTCTCCTTTCTGATTGGAAATTAACTCTGGCTGCTCAAGTTAACATAATGTTTGATATAATGTACTTATATATTTACTTCCACTGTATTGTCATATTTAATTTTGGTTGAATAATTTCGAAAATCTGACTTCTGAATCGTACAGAACAACCCCTTTCTGTTTCAGATACTATATTTTTCATGGTTAATTTGATGCATTTTGCATGCTCTCTAAGCAAGAAATCAATTTTATTGTGTAATACGCAAGAAACCAATCAAAATTTATTCGGGCGTTCCAGATATAATGGATTAAGCTGTAAAATCGATTCTACCAATCACTCCCACAGAATAAGACTATATAAAATTATAAATTCTATATTTTTGTAAAACCAAGCAAATAACGTCTTTTTTTTATAAAATACATTATTTTTACTTAAATTTTATTATTGTGATACAGAATTCACAATCTTTCTAAGGAGGTTGTATGCGTAGGTATATACCTTAAATAAAAAAATGTATGTAATGATTTGTTCTCATATAATATAAAAGTAGGACAATTGAAGTGACGAAAGAAAAAATTTTCAACACAATTTCCATATTGCAAAAGTAGTTACCGATGACTAAAGAAAGATTCGAAAAAAACAATGAAGACTTTTTTATTTGTTACCCGATTTTAATTTTGAAGGTCTCATTTGGTTCCTTGTATAATTTCAGGAAGACTTACCGGTATAAAAATTGGAAAATTATCAAAACCTGGAAAGTTACGTCCGATAGTTTATAAAACACATTTACGAACTTATAAACAATTGGACATAACTTTGCAGGTTTTGATAATTTTCCACTTTCTATATCTTGAAATTGTTCAAGGAACAAAACGAGATCTTCAGAATAAGTATAAATCGAATGAAAAATAAAAAATCTTCACTGTTTTAATTAAATCCCCAAGGAATCTCTACGTCCTCTACATATGAAGGAAAATAATAAAATAACAAAAAGCTTCGTATATACATGAAAGTCAAGATCACGCATCTCCGATGAATCACTATCAATTTCTCGATGATAGCGGCACACACAGAGTCTCTAAGACTAAAGCGGCAACGGCGTCCGAAATCGCGCTGCGCACCCGCGAGTGGGAGAAAATCGAGAGTAGGAGAAGAACGCCGGTCGAGAACGCGCGCACGACCAGAAAAAGGCGAGGCAGGCGGACCATACGCCGAGCGCGTATTACACGCTGTATACGCGTGACGCGCAGCAGCAGGAGACGAAGGCAGGCAGTGCAGCAGAAGCGGCGCGCGGTGCGAATCCGATGGGCGGCCACGGCGATTTTTAGTAGTAGATCGCGCGACACCGCGAGAGAACGATCGAGCGACCGCACGAGCTGTGCCATTACCAGGTTGTGACTTGACGAGCTAGAGAGAGAGGGAGAGAGAGAGAGAGATAGAGCGGGAGAGCGGGAGCGACGAAAGAGCGAAGCTGGTTGCACGGAGAACAATAAAGACCGGTAGGTGCGATTCACGTAACTCGCGGGTTGTAAACAGTCGACGTTTCGAATTCGGACGGGAAGTGAGATACTGTATAACTGTACCTGCCTTGGGCTTTATATTGGACGTGGCAATGAAATTAGTGTATTTTTGGAACTGCTGTGTTTTGATGGCAAATTCGCCGTTCAATCGCGATTGTTAGGAAGTAAGGAGCAAAGTTTTTTTTAGTTACCTTTCATTGCAATACAGTTTTTTTCTTAGCTTATAAAAATTAAGTTTTAAAATAATGTGAATTTTTTACGTAAGTTTCAGTAGTTGAGATATCTTTTTGTATTAATTGAATGAAATTTCACATTGCTTTTCGTATAGCTTAGCGATAAAAATATTGATTTATTAAATTTATTCACGTAATCGACGTATTATCTTCGAAAAATCACTCGATTAGGCGGATATCGATCATGTAATATTTCTGGCCAAATTTTTTTTATACTTATACCGTTAAATTTCTGTTGTCAAAACAGGTTTATCAGTATTCGTTTATAATTCAGGCACCTCGGTAATTCGATACACGTTCTCAGTGAATATATTGAGGAAATAAAATAAATTATTGATGATTATTAATAAGGATTCTTTAACATTTCTATTATAATTTTCTTTTACAATATGTTATTTATAAAAGAAAAACTGAAAATTAAATAATTTCAAAAATTAAAACGTGTCACTACTGTATACAATAAATTCAATGCTAGTTTTGAATATTCTATTAATTCGTTTAATATTTTGTTAGCTAGCTACAGTGATTATTGAGATTTTATTATTATACCAAAGAAATGAAACTTTATTTTCACGTTATATTTAAATTGTTTGCAAATTTTTCATTAGATATCAATCATATATACGTATTTAGAATCATCCAAGCATTGGGACATTAACATTATTTCTTAATAATTTATTATTCCTTATTCAAAATGTTTAATATTAATATTATCATTTTAATTAAATTGATTAGATATTAATTTATACGTGTGCAGATGTACGTGCAGGTTGGTCGTTCGTATAACGTATTTTTGACTCATTCGTATAATACTTAAAACACATTCCAAAACGATTGAGCACTACTGCTCATTCCTAAGTCAGTTAACTTTATTTAAAGCTCAAGTAATCTGTTCTTGAAAACAGTCTATTTTTAACGCTAATATGAATAAAAAGCCTTTTTCAACACGTAGCCGCATGCGCAAGATAATAATATTTACATTACGAGAAATATACTATCAATTAGTTTACATTAATTAATTGAACCGAACAATGGTATTAGAAAAAATGGCTGCTGCACTAACAATGCAGTGGTCAATCAGTGGCGGTGTAGCTCTTGCTCCTGCATGTATTATTCCAGCAGCGTACGTGATATTTACGCGGCTGGCTTCTCGGCTATGTTGTCTGCTCAAACGCCGGTCGCGGCGTCAGGTTGGGTTGGAGCGGTAGGTATCGACTCGCGTGCAGGTGCATATATATATATCTCTCTCATTCTCTCTGCATCTTTTTCCTTTTCTCTCGTTTCTGGCCTTGCGACTCCGCTTCGCTCTCGCGTCCTTATCCATCGACTGCTCGGCTTATCGTTAATTTCGACGTTTCTCCTCGTCTTCGTTCTCTTCTTTCTGAGCTTTCTTTGTGCGCGCCCTTTGAGAGAGATAGTATCGCGTCGCGTGGCCCCGATTCACCCGCGTGCAATGTGAGCGCGCTGCCAGTGGTAGTATATACCTAGTGCTGCCTTGAATTCTAGAGCAAGCGGCGCTGCGTTGGTGCGAGCGTGAATTTTTGAAGGTCGCTTCTCTGACTCTTTGTTTCTCTCTTTGGGATTTCTTTTAAAGTTGCAGGCGCGAGGGAATTTCAAGCGAAATTTGTTTTCTTTTTTTCTTGGCAATCTGTTCGGGGTTGAAGAACGTCGTATCAAAACATCGATGTAATTGAATTGGGTTTCTGTTTGTTTACAAAGTATTTTAAACCGAATGGTATTATTCCTTTTTCAAAAAACCATTTAAAATCTCGCGATTGTATGCGATAAATATAAAATATGATATTTTTACAGAATGTACTATAATATTAAATATGAAAATCAGCATCTTTCGTAATACAATGCGCAGGTCAAATATACCCAAAATGTCAGTACCGTGGCATGTTTTTGTTATAAAATTACAGTAAGTTTGATATATAACTACCTTAATGAAAGATTTAAGTAACTAAAAGTTTGCGCTTTTAAAAATGTATGTTAATATGAAAATTTTGTACCTAATCAGAATTACTAAGGGGGTCCGAAAGTCACTTCCCCGAATTACCGACTGAACCATACATTATTTACTTTGAGAACAAAATTACGTTTACTAAGCTAAAACCCAAACTCGCTAGCTCTCCATTGAGCAACTGTGGACCCATGTATGAAGTTTGAGACGTTAAAAACAACGGCATCCTAAACAATTATTGAAACGAAAATGTTTTGTTTAAATATAAGTATTTTTATAATTATAAATAATTATTTACTACTTGGTCCGTAAAAAACAAGGCGAGAACTTTGAATTCTTAACCTAGCCTCGCTATTACAAAACTAATTGAGGAAAATTAACTAAAGCTGCACATAAGCATGAAAGAACATCAATGGTAAAAAAATTGCTAAAATAATTTGTTTATAAGAAATTTGTTTAAGCAATAGTTTTAAAAATAGATTCTTCTCACTACAAATATATGTGTCACATGTAGATACATGTTAATTATTTTATTATAAAATAATTTTAATTAATTAGACGTAGCCTGTGCTCGCTACACGAATGGCTTAAGGGAAAAAGATACAGGATTTTGGTAAAACCCCGATTAATTTCAATTTTTTATACTAATTCTTAACCCATTTTCTTAATAATGAAAAAGGTTTCACAAGAAAATTTGACTTCTTGAAGCTGTTTTAATTTCTTATTAATATTTTCGTTTTTATCTAAAATTTAATGTTTTTTAACATTTGCGTGACAAAAATGTTAAATAAGTACGCCCTAAGCAAAGCTAAACGCCAGTAAAAGTCAAAACCCTATGTCAGTGGTAGACTAAAAAAATTTATCCCATAAAACAAAAAAGGAATCATAAATAATTACGAATTAACTTTTATTTAATTATTACTACTATTTTACTTTTAAGTAGTTTACCACATTTTCTTTTTATGTTTTAAATGTATGGTAATCTACTTTTTAAATACATTTTTTATAAATCTATATTGTGACCTATTGATAAAAGTTTAAGTACAAATTTTGGCTCGGCAATAATTATAATAAAATACATGATTTTCGAGGAAATAAAAAATTAAAAATTTAATTTAGCTACAGAATCTTTTTAGAAGCAAAGAAAAATAATATTGGAACATAAAGTTCTAAGTTTCATTTAAAAGAATACATAAATTCAAGCTAATCAAAATTCACCGATGTCTGTTGCGCAAAACGATAATCAAAATAATGTCCTTCTTTGAAGGTTTTCTGGCTGCACTGATATTTTAAGGGCGGTTTAGGGAGATTTTAACAAGTGGGTGATTGTCAAAAAGTTGGCTCTTTTTAAAAGTATGATTTTCAAAAAAATAAAGTCTTTGAAACCGAAAATAAAAAATCTGATGTAATAATATTAATCATATAAATAAAGAACACTAAAATGGGCGAGATCAAAAAACACTTTTATGTAGCTAAAAAAATATTACAATGTTGAAAGTTACTTATAGCCAATTCTTTTAAATTATGAATTAATAGAGTATAACTTTCATTTAATATTATTTGATATATATTACCTTACATTAAGTATCTCTTGTTTAGCGCAAATTAAAAATTGCATAGCTTATTACAGAATATGAACGATTATGATCTACGCTTAAATAGGTTGAAATGTTGTTTATTTACCTAGTTGTCGTATTCGATGCTACCGCCATCGATTGTGTTAGCACATTTAACGTAATCGCTGAACGGACAAGACATTTGTGCCGTACATATTTTCTTAGTAGTTTATTTATTTAAATGCACCAGATGCATGTGAAATTAAGAAAAAAGTAATTCCTCTGTCTGTTTAAACGACAAATTCGATTTAAATATTTATTTTTCAAACTGAATGCTCCTTTAAAGAATTTTTCGCTGGACGGACAAGACATATAATATAGGTACGGTAGTAGAAGTGCAACATTAACTAATTATTTGTCGAAAACTATACTAATAAATAAGTATATGTGAACTTTTTTACGAAATGTATATAAGAGTTACAAGTAGGAATCGGTGGCATTTTAATATATGAATATTTTAATACAACTTTCTTTGAATAAAGCCCTTGGGACGGACAAGACATCAAAACTAGGGGACACATTACAAAACAACCGTACATAAACAGAATACACGCATTAAAAAGTCGTGCATCATTTTTAGATTAACTAAGACTTACATTAACCCTCTGTGTAATTTTAATAAAAACAAATAGAATTTCATATTGTGCTGGGGGAGATCTCTACTAAAATTTCAACCCGATTGGTCAAAAATTGCGGGACATATACTATCGCACACATTTTTCGCTGACGAAAATATAAGGCACTTCCGTGTCGCGGTCGTGCCTAAAAAGAAGAAATATATTCGACAATGCTTAGCAGATTTTGGGATTTTCTGTAGCTTCTTCCCTTAACGTAGCTTTCTGGAAATTTTTGACCGAAAAATTGAAAAAGAATTTATTGCAGAAAAATGCTCTTTACTCGTAAATGGAAAACATACAAGTAGTCCCAGCACAAGAAAACATTCTTTTATAGTGGAAATAATACATTAAAAATAAAGTTTTATCGTTTTTACGCTTTTTTACAAAATAAAATCAAGACTTGGAGTTTAGTATATTTATAATTAATTATAGTGTGCCTAATGTAATACCTGATATAGTACAAAATATATTTGATACATGAAAGATTTAAAGAATTTTAATAAATAAGATGCAAGGATGCAATACGTAATATACCAGAATTTTAGTCTTGTTTTTACAAAAGCTCGATTTTCCCAGTTTCAAGTTTTCCAGTATGCTAAAGTTGATTTACGTCAACAAATTCAGTGAATCATTTTGAATCTATTTTTTCAAAGATGGTTTGATGTATTTCGAACAAAAGTTAGTATTTTGTAATGTACTTTTGTTGAATTACTAATGACATATAATGATATTAACCTTTAAATAATAATGAAGATATGACATTTATTTATGATTTCAATAGATTATATTTCTAAAAGTAAATTAATAGACTTAAAAGTATAATAAATACTAACTTTTCTTCTTTTTGATGTCTAGAATGATGATAAATTTTCCTAAAGCTGTTCGATGAATATCTTGACGCAAAGCAATTTTACAAAACCTATCTATGTGTGCATATTTTGGAATCTAGTAGTGTAAAAAATCTGAAAAATTGTGGAAAGCATACTTTTTATATTACGAATATTAAGTATTTTTTTCAGATTTTTATCGTGGACGTAAACAAAAACTTTGGAAAATCACCACCTTAATAGCGCTAAACAAATTATTGCCATTATTAATATTATTTCATGCTAATAAGCAACATCCCGTAGTTTGTTTTGCGATAGCACAGCTAGATTAACCATGGGTTTTAATGGTTTAAAGACAGTATTACACAGAATTTAAAATTTATTGTGACTAACTCATAGTGGCGCTTTTATTTTGTAAAGATGTATTTCTTTACTTTATCGGGATATGGTATCAGTTAAATTCAAGGATGCAACATAAAAATGATATTGGGTATGACGCAACTTTGTGATTATGCTGTTATTTCATTATTATATGTATTATAATCTCTCACAATAGTATTTTAAAGAAATGTTTTCAGAATATTTAATCCGTTGCAACACAATCTTAAAGTAAAAATAATTGCTCCAATTCTAATCCATATTTTCTGTCAAATAAGAACATGATTTTTAAACTTTTTATTTTAAATAAATTTGTTACCTTAGACCGTCACATTGTTATATTTGAAAAGAGTATCCTCGAAAACTATGCGTTTAGGTTTGAATGAAATTTGTTCTTCCTGTTTAATTAATTCAGTGAAACAGAACAAAAATCTTGAACATATTGGATAATTAAAAGTATATTATGACATCAGTTGCACTACTCTAATTCTGAATATGTATCGTATTTCTGAAGACCATTCACGAGTAGTGTCGCTTCATTTGCGTAGAAATTGGCAAATCTAGTTCAAGTGTAAAATTTACTTAATTGGAGCAGATTCTCATTCAAAGTGAATTAGTCTAATGTAAAAAGTGATGGGAATACTGAGAAGCTGTTACGAAAAGTCTAACTTTTCTTACGACTGGACTTGAGTAAGACTTGATCTTTTATTTCACATAAAAAAATTAGTAACGTAATATATAGTGCAGGATATAACACTGAATGCAACACATGTAACACAACATTACATTTTTTAAGCTTATTGAATAACAAATCGTAAATGTTTTTCGTCTATTATATGAAGTTATTAACATATACGTTGTATTGAATATGTAATAGTATCTTTATTGGAATATCGAATTATAGTTTCAAAACCAACATAAAGGACAATCCAGATTTTAATTTGAAATCTTCAAGCATTCCTAAATGAAATTAGCTTCGTACGCAAATCCTTTATAAATAATCGTATTTGTCGCGCTTCTATTGGCATTATCACAATCTCATAGACACGCGAAATATCCTTGAAAGCCACTACACCAGAGGACCGCTAAAGTCATAAAACAGCCTGCGCACATTCAATTTGTCTCGACGTGACGTTATTCAATTAATATTATTGCCAGTGCAGTCGTATAACCCTACTACACAATCTCTCAATGCCCGCGGCCCGGTAAGAATGTTCTCTTTTCTCTTGGCCTCTCCTCGCGCTGCTTGAAATTCACAAGTTAATACACTCCGAGTAATTAACTGCCCTCCGTCCGTAGAAAGAAAAACTCGGCGGTAATTGCGTATATATATACAGCTCCGCGCCACGGGAGAGAACAGTGCCAGCCAGCCAACGCGACTTCTTTTTGCTGTGTGCGCGAGCGAGTAGAGAGTTGCTGCTTTCGTCGGTCAGGTGCGCGCGGGCTAATTAATCAGTGGCACGAGCTACGCGGGCCCGCTGTACTACTCTCCGCCACAACCCTTCTTTATCGAGATAAGCAACCTTCGCTGCGCTCGCCATTCTTCATTTTTTTCTTGGGTTATCTTCCGAAAATGTTAATTTTTCAACGCTAGGTTTTTTCTTTAAGTTTTATGGGCCGATCGTGGCTGCAATGTAAATAGGCGAAAAGGCTCGTCTGCAGCAGTCGATCAATGTTATCAGCAAAAATTAAATTTTAATTATTGCATTATCCGATTCCAGAGCTTTTGTAACATCTTATTAAAAGTTTAATTTTAAAAAATATAATGAAATTTGTGTTATTAGAAAGCATTCGTAATTTTTTAAATTCTTCAACGTAAGTTAATTTGTGTCGATGAATGGTAGGCAATAAAAGTCTTAGAATAGTATAGATCATAAAAATAACTTCTCACTTGGCAATCGTTAGAGTTTAAAGTCAGAAGGAAATATCAGATGTATAATCGTAAAAAGTCTAGGTTCTGATGTGTATAATCATAAAGAGACTGGTTTTTCCTTATAGCCAACGGTAGAATATAACATATATACAGTAACAATATTAAGTTTTAAACTGAATCCGAGAAATGATTATTCACATCTATAATAATCGACAATTGTAAAGGAAGCGGAAATTATTATCTCTTTGTTTACATAAAGTATACGATAACATATAAAATTTAATATAGAGTATTTAACTATATGTTATTCCAAGAGATGATTTGTGAAAATACAACTACAGATTGTCTACATGGAAAATTACGTATGCTAATAAGAAGCATTAACAGAAACTTGAATAATACTCAGTATCATCTATTTACATAGTAAAATAAAATATATTAATTAATTTATGTGATTTTTTAAAGTTGTATTTCTCACACTGCAAATAATAATTAATATTAAACAAATTAAATTAACGGTTAAAATATAATAATAGTTAGATGGTTACTAGTAAGGGCTAGGACTGATCACTAAACTGTCTAGTAAATCAAATATAATAAGATGCGAATCTGAGTTCCATAACCAAAAAAGAGAAATAACTTTTGAATAAATAAATTCGATGGCACTTTTTATGAGTTTCCCACGAAGACTAGCACATTTCGCGATTTTTCGCTGCCTGACTTTTCGGGATATTTTTATTTATTTCGTAGCCCAATTTTTCCGGGTAAACCGATCATTTTTTAGTACCAAAAGAGTCTAGTGCCCGCCTCGAACTTGAGAAAAAAAGAATCGACCCGACTCATCGACAGTTTATTGATACAACCCTAATTTATATATTCTTCGATATATTTTATACAAGTACTAGTTTTTGTGGGTAAATTATGAAAAGTGTTAGTGTTTGAAGAAAACTCATGAAAAGCGCTAGTCTTTGTGCTAAACTATGAAAAGTGTTAGTCGTCGTGGATAGTTTTCGTAAGGGCCATTGATGTAGGGTAAAGCGGGGTCATGCGGGGTAACACTTACCGTTCAGAATTCGCTAAAAATTGGCAGATTATTAATTAAAAAACTAAAGAATAATTTGAGTGCTTGTAAATAAGGATTTGGAGCCTGTGAGCGTAGTAATAAATAAATGAAAATAAAAAATAGATACACTTGACCTAAAAAAACGAGTCAAATCAGCTTCCATATGAAATACTTTATTGATAATTATGATAAATAGAATTGTTTAATGAGAATGAGAACAAGAAATAAAAGTGCAATTATTTTGACTAGCTACCTACCGGTAGTACTCCCTTAATAAACTTAATATTTCTTTTAATTAAGTGATCGGTTTGATCACGTTCTCCCCTATATTCAATGTTTTTATGAAACAAACATGTACGTGTAACAATATATTATGCATAAACTTATTTTTTTTATGTAATAGTAGTATAGGAAAAAAACTAAATTGTTTTCAATGTAAAACAAGTAAAAATGTGAATATTACCCTCGTAGAAAATGTACCCAACCGTTCGCCAAATGTATACCAAATCCCAATGATTTGGCCAACGATTTAGCCATCGGTTGGTTAAAATTCCCGCTTATTTTATCACGGAATGCCCAATGTCGTTGGCCAATTGAGACTTCATTTTATTATGGACTGAATATATATATATGGAAAGAAAATTAATAGAAAAGTTTGTCAAAATCATAAAAAGACAACAGGGCACACCTTAAGGGTGATGTCAAAAAATTGAACATTATCTGCCCTCCTATTTTGCAAAGTACCAGAATTGCCAGAATATTATAGTAATCTTATAAAAAATTGTAATATTTAGACTAACGTAAAGATTCTCAGAATATCAAATATTTTCTAATTTAAGTAAAATATAAAACACTAGTCCAAAGTGTTCTATCGGTTCCCTGTTCCAGTCTCAGTTTCACATGAATATGCTAAAATTTAGTGAAATACCGAATTATAATTTACAAAAATGAACAGATAATTAATATATGGCTTAAACTTAAAAAAGTATGCACTACTTTTTCATTAATACATTGTTTTCGCATGGTGGTCCAAGGCTTTAATTAACTAAAAATGTATTAAAAAATTCAGGAATTAAAGTTTTATTAGTTCCTATTTATAACTCAGATACCTATTTATTTTATATAATAAGTTATTTATTGATACAGTTTTCTAAAAAAATTAATTTATGTTTACTTCTACCATCGTACCTTTATCATATGTCGTCTCGGTCCCGCGTTAATTTCTTAAACCAACATTAGGTTAAAAGTATGCATACAAATAGCAATTTTCTGTTTAAATTTGTATGCATCCTGTGGGTTTAAGAAAACGATTCACTAATAAAATATGTATGGTATACAATGTATATATGTCTTCGTGGTTCCGCGGTCGGTAAATAAACAACATTCTAACCTATTCAAGTATAAAACACAGTTTTTAAAATCCTGTAATGAGCATTAGAATTTTTATTTTTTGCTAGCAGAGAAAAACTACATATAAGGTAATAAATTTTAAACAGCAATTCGTTATATTTTATTACCTATTATTTTATTATACCTATTACAGTAGAACCCCCCGGTACTGTGAATAGTGCGTCAGTCAGTCAGCGTCGAGTGTTGGGGTCGTATCGAAGTCATATTATTAACTATCCCCTGCACATTCCCCATTATCAAATATTCTCAGTATAATTTATTTTCGTGCAGTTTTATTAACCCTTTAGGTCCCAAGTATGCCTACAGGTACACGCGGTTTGTACTACAATAAAAAATTATTATTTGATCAGAAAACTATCTGAGGCCTTATAGTCACTTCTAAGGCATTTTTTTCATGAATCCTATTGATAGATACTTGTATAATAATACTCAAATGAACTAATTGTCATGCTAATTGCTAATTGTTAAAATTTAATTAATATCAGAGTAAAAACGGCATGTAATAGTTTCTTAGATCCACCTTGAAAAATCATACTCAGAACAATTTTGTCTTTCGGAAACTATTTGTATACTCATTTTAGACTATTTTTTAGCTAATTAGCTGCTACCCATTTTTTTAATATTTTTTTTTTTCAATGAATAAGGACCTCGGGACTAGGGTAGAAAAACCTTTTATAAAAATCTATATTAAATTATATAAACTTATTATTTTATTACCATTTATTTCATAATTTTAAAGAATTTGTTATAGGGAATTTTCAATATTACATTATATTTTTTATTTTTCGTTAGAAGACTTTTTTTGAATTATAGGGGAGAGTCGCCTACTTTAAGACGCGTAAGGATTTTTTTGTAAAAAATCTTTGTTTGTTGATCAAGTTTCTATAGATAGCTTTTAGTATAGGAAACAGTATAACAAAGTTTAATTAAGGTTAAAAGGAATTACAGTGATTGCAATTTAAGGTAGAGATGAGGTTTAATTGTTGCCTACTTTGGGACACGGTCCTACACTTTATGGCACTTTTGTTTGATCCAATTCTAATTAACGTAAATATGTTAGTTTTTAGAATTTGTTAAAGAAACATTATCTTATTATAAAAATTATAATATTTTTTGTACGGGTATATGCATTGGTAGAGGTGTATTTATTGCTTATCTTCTTATATTGCACGGGTCTCCCAAATTCATCACCAAGCATCGGCGAATTTGAATTTAATATAAAGAGTCGAATAACTCATTGTACGAACTATCTACAAATTTGAAATTTTGTAAATTGGATTAATTTATAATGTTAGTTCAAATACCCGAAACGCCACAGCTGCATATACTTGGAAAATATAGAAACCAGTACGTGTCCCATCCTGGGTGCTTTCCACCACCCTTAAAAATGACAATGGTTGCGGTAATGCCAAATCGCATTCATTACCCATCCATATTGTAATAAATCCTAGACAATTGAGCAATAAATCCTTATATTTCTTATTGTATTAAATTTACTATACAGTCTAGTAATAGTTATTATTTTTTTCTCCGTTTGTACTTAGAATGTGATTTTATTATATTTAATAATTCATTTATTTATTCTTTAGCGTAAAAAAGTAACATTTTATATTTTTAAATTGGAAAGGCATACCACCAAGATTAGGTGAAATTGATAACTATTTTTAAGTGATATTTTTTCAACATAATGGCGATGCTTCACGGAGAGAATCAAGCATCAATGAGTTATGTCTTGCGCATTACTGGCTATGTTAGACATGAAAACTAACATAGTCACATTTTCACAACACGCATTACTCATTAATCTCCGCAATCGTCGAAATAGATATCCCTGAACGATTTATTTTAATTGAATTCTGACGTAGGTAATTCAGTCCTTCGTGGTACAAACTGAAAAATAAATAAAATCAGACTAAAAATTATGCATAATATACTATCATAATTATATATTATCAAAAACAGGTGTAATTTTGGACCCTCAAAATTTCAGTCTTATTTTCGTAAGGAAAAAATGTCCTTTTTTGTAACATAATAAACTGACAAAATACATGCAATTTTTTTAATCTATTAAACATTTTTTTCTACAAAAATTTATTGGCTACAACCGAAATTATTTTTAAATATTCAACATTTTCATAAAATCGGCACCGTTTTTGAGATCTGATTGAAGAGATGCTGAACAAGGTTTCACAGTTTTATGGCTGTATCACCGACATTTTATTAAGATAAAAAATAGAAAATAGTTTTCTACTCTTAAATATATAAAAAAAAATGAAGACTTCACACTCTTACCCATCGTTTTTGCGGGTGGGGACCGATTTCAAACTCGAAAAATGTGTTTTCTTTAGAATTAAATATCTTTTCGAAATGCCAGGCAAACTATACTGAAAATTTGTTTGTAGACTGAAATAATCTTTATTAACAATTACAAAATAGATTTGGATCTTAAAGTTTAAAATTACTTTTCGCTCATATCCCCGTAAGACTCACCGTGCATATCGTTCCGTCAAGTCTGCAGTAACCTAAATATTTGTCTCTTTTTTTACAAATATTTAAATTTCATAGAAGATTGTAATATTTTTTTGTATACATATATACGGGCATAACTGCCCTTACCAAGTTAGCGGGTTGCAGGCCCGATCTTCGCCACCGAAAAATCATTGAGCGGCTGTTGTCTTAAGAGTCTTAAGAGGTATGCGTTTACCACTTGAGCCATCGGTTGCGCCATATTTTAAAAAAAATTTCACAGTTTAATCTAAGACTATTATTTTTTACGATTCCGGTCGATATTAGCAATAAGTGTAGTGCCGTAATTACTTGTATGTAAAAATAAGTTTTCGTAACATAATTCAACAAAAATCTCGCACATAGTAGTCTGGCACATAACAGTCTGGTACATAGTAGTCTGGCACATAGTAGTCTGACTTATAGTCTGGGATAGTCTCCGTAGCCAGGCTTTTGCAAGACTTTCTGAACCGGATTTTTGCCAGACTTCTCCCACATTTTTTTTACACGAACATACATCAAGAGGAAATCATGAGAGATTTTAGATGTGCATATTTTGCATATATCTTACATAGGTACTGCTATCAAATAATTTTTATTTTAAAAATGTTATTAAAGACTAATTTTTTTATTAAGAAAATGTGTTTAATATAATACAATCAACTCCAGAATCTAATCAGTTATACGTACCAAATATAGGGGAGACTACCCCAGTATGACCAGTGATCACCCATAGCTATTTTAAGCTGTAACTTTTGTGTACCAAGACGAAAATGAAAATTTCAAAATAGAATTAGTTGTATGGATGGACCTTTTTGACGTAGTAAATTAGTTTTGGTTAAAGTTAATAATCTGAGTTAAGTATTAATTAATAACGAAAAATGAGGGTTTTGAGTTTTTGAAAAAGTATTTCCCAGTATGACCACCCATCGTTATAGAGGAGTATTTTTGCTCTAAATGCTTTAAAATTGTCCTTCACAGACAAGTAAAAGTTATAAAATATTATGTTGTTTAAATCTATTTTAATTTAAATCATATCATATATGAAATAATTAGTATTTAATTAGCTTACATATTGGACATAGCTTATATATTTAACCCTCTGGAAATAACTTTTGACGCGGAAATTAACGGCTTTTTCGTTATTCTCGTGTGAATCTTCGGAGTTGTTATTTAAAAACAAGAACCTTCGATAATATTTAATAGCACTATAACATACATCTAATCCATCATATAAAGTACTGCCATTTATCGGTATGAGCCCAGTAGCCATGGGTGGTCATACTAGGGGACTCTCCCCTACCTGCAAAATTCCAACCCGTCTTATGCTTCCGTTTGATAGACACAACATTTGATTATGTATACTTGCGCAAATACTCGCACATACTTACATACATAACACACAGACGTTTTGGAAGAACCTTTTTTTTTAAATTAGGAATTATTTGATCCGAACAGTGCCAGCGTTACAAAGCTTACGCTTATATCTTAAGATGACAGAAAGTATTTATTTTATTAAAAAATGATCTTCACAAAGTATTTGGAAACTTGTTTAAAACGAGAAAACAGTATAAATACGAGTAGAGTCTACGTACTCGTAATATACTTGTACGTCATTTTGACGAGAATGCAAATGATCAGCTCCTTTGTAATCCAATGTGCAAACTGATAAGCATGCAAATGCAGTATGCGTTTGAGTCGAAAATATCGCACTTCCATAAAACCGAAAATAATATTTCCCCGGTATTTCCCAGCGTTTTCTCCTCGTAAAAAGGAGACGAGACGCTCGGGTGCGGCGCGACGAAAAATGCCGTCGGAGTGTCTGCGGCGGCGGGGCGGGTGCGAAAGCCGGGCGCTGCGCGACGCCGGTTTTCGCCGTTAAAAGTTATAGGTGGCAAGAGAGGGCGAGAGCGAGAAAGAGGAAGGGGGAGAAGCGGATAGTGGGTGCGAGGAGGAATCAGCGCACATACCGCGCCTCGACTTATCTCGACTCGTGCATCGGCGGGTATAAGCAGCAGCCGAAGAGAGCGGAAACGACGCCGATGTACGACATTAGCATAAGCATCGCGCGCATCGAATCCCCGTGGGAGAGAAAGAGAGTAAAAAGCGAAAAGTCGAGAGGAGAGAGAGAGAGAGAGAGAGAGAGAGAGAGCGATGGCTGTAGCTCGAGTATACACACACGTTGGTATCGATCGGCCTGTCGCTCATACTCGGGCCGCGTGCGCGCTGCTGCACCTCCTCGAACCGCCCCTAATAAGCTCGCGAACTATGAACTCTCCCTTTCGGCGCGACGACGGCTGCCTGCACGCCACTGCACCTCTTTGGAATTCATTTCATTTTCGACGATGTAAATATCGGGAACACGTGAGCGAACGAGTAAGAGCGTGTGTGTGTGTGAGAGAGAGGAGAGAGAGAAAAAGAGAGAGAAAGAATAGGCACGCAATTGCACACGGAATATGCTAATTGCGCCTTCGTGCGCGCGCCTTTTTTGTCCCGCTCGCTCTTTCGCCTTTCTTTTCTTTGCCTCGTCTTTTTTCCTTACTCGACTTTTTCTCTCCCGACTGCTTCTGCTGCTGCTGCTGCTGCTGCTGCTGCTGCTGCTGCTGCTGCTGCTGCTGCTGCTGCTGCTGCTGCTGCTGCTGCTGCTGCTGCTGCCATTAACGCGAGACTGAGGCGCATAAAAGAAGTCCGGCACTCGGACGATCGTAAATTTGTTCGTTAAAGAGCGAGTGCTGGTCGCTGCTGGCTCTCTCTCACTCTCTCTCTCTGTATATATACACGGCGACTGCTGCAGTAGTATAAGCGTGTTTTCGTTTTGCTTGTCGTTATACAGATTGCAGCGACACGAAAAGTAATTGAAAGTCGTTATTACGCCGCGCTGTGTTATGGCCGTGGGGTAGTGTGCTAAATGGAGCTGGAGGAGTGTAAGCGCACCTCGATGAGAGTAATGAAGTTCTCTTCGAGTATATTGATAAAGGATTAATAAGTCATGATACTTTTAGTTTGATCCCCATCAGAAGTGGATCCCCAACTGGATTACGGTACGCGTTCCGTGACGACGAGGGTTTTAATGTCGGAGAGATGGTTAATCTGATATCCGACACCGACAAGTATTTTGCTACTCATTTGGATGTATGTCTTGTCATTTTAAACATACGGGATTTAAAGATAAAATTGTTTTGCATTAATTATTTTGTCTGGCTATTTAGATTTAATCTACTACAAAATAAGTATTTTTCAGTTAAACGCTGAATTGAACACACGACATTTTACGTGACTAAAGAAAGTTTATACAAGATATTTTCTAATTATATTTTATTTTTTAGTAAGTAAATTCATTTAAATATACGTCATTTGATTTTAGATATTTTATTTACTCAAATATCAATATATATTTATGTAACAATAAATATAATAAAAAATGAGTATTTCCTTAAATATAAAAATTGGTAGTATGAATTATTTATACTACAAAGAAATCTACCCATGTTATCGGTAAAAAATGTATATTTGAGAATGAATTTATGAAACCTAAAAAAAGAAATTGATCCAGGTACTTACTATATAAAAGGGTCATGTTTAATCAAATAGATTCCAAATTTGTGTCTTACTAGACAAGTCCTATATCTACTTATATTCATCAAATTTACCGTTCTGATAGAGAGTGTCAAAAATATTTTTAAATTAAATGTCTTTTAAATTATATAGGTGTCCGATATCCATCACCCTCAAAAATTTTTTTGCTTTAGACATACACCTATGCAGCGAAGGGAAATTAATATTGTTTGCAAACAAATCAAAGTTCTTTGAAGGTTTCTAACTGCTAAGTATTTTTATACGTAGTTCCATCATGCAAATTTTGTGGATAGGAAACAACTTCAATCTACGAAGTCAATATAGACGACGCCACTGGAATAAAACTTTATATTGCATTAAGTGGCGTCGATTAGAAAACAATTAATCACTCAAAAGGAAATGCCGTCGTAATGGGCGGGCTAAGGCGCGCATTTGACTCCACTTAATAGTCTTGTTTACCATACGAAGGATCATACATGGAGTGACACACACACACACATACACACGTGTAAAAGCTTCTTCCACCAGCTCCAGACTCTCGTGGAATTGCAGCTAGCGAGGGAAATCGATATATGTCTAATTCATTAGGAGAATATCGCATGATTCGCGGCAGCGAATCTCCTCCTTATTCTCGGCTGTCTTCTTAAGTGAATTGCTGCTATTTGAGATGGCATTGATGAATCAAACCTCTCGAATACGCCACCGTTGCTGCCGACGTGATTTCGCCGAGTATCTCGGGATCAAACATTCGCGTACGCGCTCTCGATTGCGAGGAACTGGAAGATAAGCTTCTTGCATTTTTTCTCAGTTAATGAAAATTTCGAGCTGAATATTAATGTTGTTGTTGTTTATTTGGCAATACGAAAGCATCGTCACACTTAATAAATCTTGGAATTTCCTCTTCATTCTTGATTGTCGAATTTAGAAAAATTGTCTTAAAGACATACATTTTTGACAAGTTACATCTAGTTAATGAAGTATTTTCATTATGGTATTTAATTTTCATAGATTTTATTTCCTAAACTATTAAGCTTTAAGATCTTTCAATCATATACGCTTTCAAATTAATCTTTTAATAGAGCTGTGTCACTATAGGCCATACAAGGAAATAAAATAAGGAAATATTTCTGTCTATGCATTCACTTCTTTATCAATTACATTTTTACACAATTCAAATGTACGTAGTTACGTCGATAAATATTATGATAAGTGAGAATCCAAAAACAATTAAAAAATAAAAATCTTTAAATGCAAAATTCTTTGTTTATTTATATTCTTTCACTGGTCATTTTAATTTACCCGTATGATTATAGCTTATTAACTACAACATTTTTCTGCCATATAAAGCTTGTTTCGAAAAAAATTATAATAATTGACGCTGAGTTCAATAACTCATGATCGACGATATCCTGACCTTTAATTTTTGCCATTTATATGTTATACTTACCGATTATTTAGTTATAATTTACCATACGTATTGCTTAAATAAAAAGCAAGTATAAAAATTAAGTATTCAAATTACTAATGAATTTATATTAAAAGTTCTATTGAATTGATTGAATGTAACGAAATGAATTCTAGTAATTAAACTACTTTTATCATTTATATTCAATTCTATGAGGTTATAAATATAGTCTAGACTAGTTTTTAGCAAACGAAGAATGAGTGAATAAATATATAAATGAATCGATTCAACGAGTATCTATATCAATGAATGAAATAGTTGAATAAATTGAACGATTATTTTCATGACTTATAACGTATAAGTTGTGACCGAGCGAAATCTATTTTTACAGTCAGTATTTGTCTAGCACGCGACAATTGATTGCAATTCGACTAGGATATAAATACATTGGTATTTCAAGTTTTTTAATTTTTTAAAAATAATTTAATTAATTTATACAACGTTTGCCTTTTACAAGACTCAAAAATTTATGAAATGATCCTACAAAATTGTTAATTGTAACAAAAATTGTGTTAGTTACGTTAATGGGCACATAAACAGGCACACTTACCCCATATAACAAAATTCGTAGTAAAAATATGATGTGAATATTAACTATTTTCGTTGCTATTAATAACAAATAACATGAATAATTCTCTCAATTTTCCGTTCTATCAACTTAATATACGCTTAAATTGCAATATTGTATCAGCTTCAGCAAATCCTCGACCGAATAACCGCCCGTAACACCGTGCCTCGACGCAAATCATCGATCTTACCCAAACTCGCTTTACCCAATCGGCCCTGAAATTTCACACGTATATAATCTCGGCGTGAGCGAGTACATCGGGGGCGAGTGACGAGAAAACTTGTCAAGAGTAAATCTATTATTGGACACTTGTCGGACTTAATCTTCGGCAGCGATCTCGCGCACGCGAGTAATCGCGAAAATCGCGAACGCTCTCGCAAGGCAGGAACTCGACGCGGTAAATATTTATCGTCTGGACTGGCGACGTATCGTCGCAAATCATCGGACGGCGGCGGCGGTGGTCAGAGCTCAGCGTTTCACCGTTTATACCGAGCAGGTTGAGTGCAGTGTGCATCGCGCTGCGACGATATCTAGCGAGCACGTGTGCAGGCGACGAAAGTTTACGATTCAGCGTTTTTCCTTCCGCATATATACGTCACTCGGGACTGGCTGCCGATTTTCAAAACGCTCTGCGAGTAATCACATTTTTCAGGTTAGCGAGAGCGATTTAGTGTGCATATATGTATTCTGTCAATTTAAGGAATCCTGTAAGCTAGTCGTCTAAGCTGAGTATTTGACATATATGTATATAATTGGATTTGTCGCATTCACCGGATTTTTTTCTAATATTGAAGTAACTATCCACGTAAAAATAGTGTGTCAGACTAAATTGATGAATGGGGCAACTTACATAATTTGTATATATGTAATATATAATATATGAATATTTTTGAAAAATTTTGGTGACCAGGACGAAATTTAAATAATGTGGAAAGTAGATCATTCGATGCCATGCATGAAATTATGTAAGTCATTATATTACGAAGCTGTACGCAAAATGAAAAAATTCAATTGTTAAAAAAAATATCAACATATTTACAATAATATAATAAAAAATCACTGCCAATTCATTGATAACTTTGTTTCCTCAAACCTTATTAATTGTTCCAATATGAAATTATTTGTTCTACTTAATTTGTGGTGATAAATCAAATTGACAAGTCTAATTTTTAATATGTCAAGATATATAGATTAAAATGTTTAAATGTAAGCTTATGCAAAAGTATACCATAGATTATGAATAAATATTTAAATTGTATATGTACAAAATTAAAAAGTTATTGCACATCAAGTGACATTTTTTTCAATTGACAATAATAAATCTTGTAACACCATATTTGTTGATTAAATTTTATTAATGAGTATATATATATAATATAAATATAATTTATTACAAAAATACCGTTAAATTGAAAAAACATCATAAATAAATGAAAAAAGAGCTTTATATGACCAAAAATAACAGCATAATACTCAAGAAAAACGCGATCAAAAAGTTTTGAAAAAAATGAATATCATAAAAATCAAAACACGTCAAAAATCGAATCGATCAAGCTGAAAAGAATTTTTTGATTCTAAATTTTCATTAAACAATGTAAAAAATGACCTTTGATTACAAAAAGGTTTTTTTCTCGTCAAATATCATTGTTTAAGGGGGGACACCACCTTGAACTGGCTAAAATGATAGGTATCTTATGCAATTTTTTACTCTAAATTAATAAACTTAAAACAAAATCTGTGTATAGGACCATATTGTCTAAATATTCAAGATTGAAAAACAATTTATTATTTATTTTATTTTAATAAAATGGTGGTGCTACAGCTATACAACTGTGAGTTTTTTAACAACATCGAAATCGGCGTTACGGGAATCTCTGTGTGACTCGGAACAAAAAAACAAAAATCATTTTCTTTAAAACATAAGAACTATCGAAGTACGTACGGATTTTAAAACATATGCTACGATTTTAACTGACAAATTTTTTTAGAAATATGACTGAAGGTAAATGAATTTCTTTTTAACTAGGTCAAACCATTTCAGACGTTACAGCACGCCCATTGGGGAGCCGCTGATAAATGATGTACTATCTAGCACCGCCATTTTGTTAAAAAATTAAATAAAAAATTATTTTCTACTCTTGAATATCTCATCAATAAAGTCCTGTACAAAGAATGTCTAAGAAGTTAACCATTTAAGAAAGAATAATAACTGAATGATACGTATAATTTTTGTCCGTCCAAGGTTGTAAAAAAACTGACGTTTTCGTGTATAATAAAAAATGAAGTGAAATAGCTTATCCAAAATTTCGGGTCGGAAAAAATAGAAAATTGTATGCTCTATCAAATGAAAAGAGCAAAAATGCATTATCACTGAATCAATTATATTATTTTTAATGTATCAAAAAACCCGAAACACAAACTCAAAAATCGAAAACTTGCTAATAAAACGCATCGAATAAAATAAAAAAAAATTTTTGATCTGTCTTTCTTTAACAAAAAAAAAACAAAAAATTATTTTGTGCCGCCTTTCTTTAAGAAAAAAAAACAAAAAAATTATTTTTTTAACCGCCTTTCTTTAAGAAGAAAACAAAAAAATGAGTCCTGAAACATTAATTATCACCGTGTGTATTTAGAGTAATGCTAATCCACACCCATACACGCACGCACGCACGCACGAACGCACGCACACACGTACACACTCACATACACATGCGCATACACGCACTCACGCACGCACGGACATACACACACATACACATACACACACACAAACACGCACACACACATACACACAAACACACACGCACACATCAAAACATGTTTCTATAATGATTTTAACACAACTTTCTTTACCATCACAAAACTTCCTCTAAAAAGAAGCAAAAGTTACTATAGCATTGGAATATCTATATGACTGATTGAAATTCATTAAGGTGGGTACAATAGGCTAATCAAAATTGCAGCGCACAATGCACATTCTGATATTTTATTAACGAGAATTCCACATACAGTTCATTCATCTATAATATTGACTCCTTCGGTATTTTATTAAGCAACAAAATCACATTTAAGTCAATGAATTCTTATTACTAGTTATTAACCCATTAAATTCCAAGACTAAAGCAACCAAGGTACCGAAAAACTATTTAACAAGTAGAGTATCAGGAATGCGTGTCCTGAAATCTTATGAAATGTTGGAATATGTTTTATTATCACAAAATATGAGATATAAGCCTCAAAATTTTTGTAAATGGGCCTTTGCTCTAATTGTATCAGTTGTTCTATACCAAATATACATTATTTTAGTGAGAAATGGCACCTCTACTTCTGACCATAACACTGCAAGCTGTTATGTTGGAAAAAATGATCTGTTCTAAAGCTATTAATGATTGAAGATGGTGACTGAAAATTAAGGAATTTAGAGGAGCTAAATTTGATAAAATATTCATGCAGATTTAGTCTTTATTTTTAACTGTTAATAACTTTGGAATAGACTAATATTTTTACTACAAAATAAAGCTTTAACTAAAGCTCTTTTGGCCTACTTTGATTATCTTTTAGATACTTTTCTCCAGTACAATAACTTTCAAAGTTATGGTGACTAGTAGAGGTGCCATGTTTCACGGAAATAATGTATATTTGGGATAAAATAACTGATATGATTATAAGGACGTATTCACAAAAATCCTGAGACACGTGTCTCACATTTTGTGATAATAAAACATATTCCAAAGTTTCATGAGATTACAGAACTTTCATTCGTGATGCTCTCCTTATAAATACAATATTTTAAAATTTAATAAACTAAGAATGGGACGTTTCTCACTGACATAAAACATATTAATAAAGAAACAAATTTGTTAAAATTTTGTGTATGCAGATTTAGAGTGAGATGAAATTGTTTATAATTAAATATAACATTTATTTTAATGCAGTACATGTTTCTTAATATTTTTTGTAGATTTTTTAAATTGTTCAAATAAATTCTTTATGATTAAATAAATTATTTTAACAATTTTTTTCCCTCACATTGTTCTTTGTTCAGCATCCTGCACTTAATTTTTGAATACCTAACTAGTTTAGCCATGCGCTTTAATGGGTTTAAACGTCAGTAACATTTTTGTGTGAGACAACAGAAGTAAACTACGTTGAATCATAACTCGTATTAGCTGAAAATAAAGAAACGTGGCAACGATCGTGGCTGATAGACCGATTAAGTATAAACACTTCATTTCCCTGTACAGTTGCGGTATTTCACGATTCGCACTTGTTATATTTATCCTAAATATTAATCGCGGAAACGAGCGCATCAACGTTAAACTGGAACGCCACTATGCCCGGCCAAATGGACAGATATACATAAGCCCGATCGTTATGTCACTCATTTTGTCTCATCATACGTCGTGATAATCGTGCGCATTGCGAGATTTTGAGATTAACGCCGTGTTTAATCATGTGCAGATTCAATCTAATCGTCTTCATCTCTCTCTCTCTCTCTCTCTCTCTCTCTCTCCCTCTCTCTCTCTCTCTCTGCCTCTCCCTCTCTCTCTCTCTCTCTCTCTCTCTCTCTCCCTCTCCCTCTCTCCCTCTCTCTCTCGTCAGATTTTCTGTCATCGTCATAAAATCAAATAGAAATCGTAATTAGATGGCTGCCCATATAATGAATTTGTGTCTGACAACGCCATGCTAGAGCGATCGGTTATAATTAACATTTTCCAATATATCTGCAAGGTTTAAAAAGTAATTTGTTTCCGTAAAATATAGAAATTCGATATATCACTTATTATTAAAATTTTCTTATAATACTGTAATTACGTATTTTATTGTAAATTTAAAAAAACCTTTTAGAGTTAACGTTGGATAAATTTGAGTGATTATAACAAAATTTATTGTTAACAAATTTTAAACTACATGCAGAATTTTATTCCTGAATGACCCATATCCACTGCACCAAGTTGCAAAAATGATCGATCGAAAGTACAAATTTAAATTGAGGGGTCGAGGGATTTAACCAAGTTTATACCAATTTTAAGTTGACAGTGACTGCAGCTCGGCGCGAGGACAGTCACTTAAAACTATTATTAATGATAATTTCTCGCTCGCGAAATTCCATTCCCGGGAGGTGTGGAAACAATGGAATAAATAGTGCAGTTCTGCTATCTCCGCTAATGTGTGTGTGCGCGCGCGCAGACGCAGACGCATGCGTAATCGCTGTCAGACGACCAACGCGCTGCGCGGGTGAGTCAGCCGTTTTTAGAATATTTTCAGCATATCCCTGAGCGGTGTCACATTAAATGACATAATTGGATATGGACCGTTCTACTGCTCGTCACTCTCTCTCTCTCTCTCTCTCTCTCTCTCTCTCTCTCTCTCTCTCTCTCTCTCTCTCTCGCTTATTCTCGCGCTCGTGCGGATGCGCACAGAAAGAACTAGTCGCGTTGGTATGTTGAAGCCTGAAAATGCAAAATCTAGCATTGTAGAACACGCCGAGAGTGTTGCCCTGATAACGGCTCGGGGTGTGCACATGCACTTTTAGCCGCTCGCAATTTTTCCCACCGTGAAGCAGAGAAAAATTGAACGAGGAAAGAATGCACCGGCTATTCGTATTGCGAAGGAAAAGTGTCTACCTTCGGTGAAATCTCGTCGCGCTGACTCTCTGAAAACAAATGAGTTTTCAGCGACTAAAACTTTTCATAAGAGAGCGCTTAGCTTGTTTTTTGCACATAAAATTGTTCCTCTATTATTGCTTCAAAATTAAAAATATACCTTTTACTAAATCCGTTATCACTACTCTCCATATTAAAAAGAATGTAATTTTACCATTAAAATAGTAACTTTTCACTATTTCAAATTTAGAGATATTAAGATTTTTTTCTTCCTTCGTTGTTATTACAGTGTTTGCTTCCTCTAAGATTTTCTAACTTTCTTTCTACTTACGATTATTCTTTCCTCTACCCTTTTCTATTTTTGCTATTTCGATGACTTTATCCGTCCCCTCCTTCCTTCTTCATTTTATAATATTTCAAATGTTAAACAGAAAAACGCTGCCATCTGATTTTGCACTCAGCTTTCGCAAAGATTAGCTTATTCCAACTCCCCGCAAGTGATACAGTATGTTTTTACGTTAACAAATTCAAAAAACAAATTTATCAAAACAATGCTTTCTGCATCAATCAAAACTGTAAAAACCGCTGGCAATAGGGAACTTTCATGAAAAAATCCATTAGGTCCGTCAGATAGAATATCGAAAAATTATTGATAGCTATTTTTTCTTTTTTCAATAATTGAAGGGCCGGATGCAATAAGGGGACTAATACTTTTTCCGGTGATTTTTATCTCAAATAATAATAATGCTCAGATAAAAAAATAAAAAATATAGTGTTGAAGAATAAAGTTAATTTAACAACACTATATTTTTTGTTCCTCTATGTATGAAATCCTTTCATCAAAAAAGCGCTAGTCCGCATATTGCACCCGGCCCTTCAATTAAGGATATAGACCGGTCGAGAACCTAACTTTAGTAGTCTAATTTCTAGTTCAGCTAAATTTTGCAGTGTTATGTAATATGTAAAAATATAATTTAATACAATATTTAAAACTCCAATATAGGATAAAAACAGGTAAAAATAGGTAAAATCTAGCCTTCTTTGGTGCCCGTTTCGCGATGACATTTTTTAATTTTTCGCTTCAGCAATATTCGTTTTTACTAATATACACCAAAATAAGAAAATTTGCTGTAATTAAAAATCGTACTACAAATTTATTAATTATATATACAACAATTAGCAAAAAAAGTTTGGAGAGAATCTATTGCAAAATTCATCGCATGATGCACTTTAAAATTTATAAATAATAAAATCATAAATAGTTATAAATAATTTTGTTTAAACAAATTAGTTTATAAAAAGTGATTGACAAATAAACGTTTTTCGTAATTTTGTAATTTCGTTTGAGTTTATGAACAACGTATTTATTAATTTATTACAAAAATATAAAAATTAGAAATCGATATAAAACAAAGATGATTTAATAAATCTTAAAAAATCTTTTCTATTTAAAATCTTCATAATACTCAAGAAAAAGTGATAAAATTTTTGAAAACAATATGAATATCATAAAATTGAAGAACGTTATAAAACAAAAACAAATCGATAAACCTTAAAAATTCTTTTTGATTCTAAATGTTCATCAAAAACGTAAATAGAATGAGCTTCAATTGGTCAAAAATTACCGTAAATTGTCGAAGAAATAAGCAATAAAAAATGTGATGAAAAAAATTATCATAAAAATGAAAAAAAAGTTATAATACTAAAACGACTCAATGAATCTCAAAAATTCTCTTAATTTTGAGTCTTCATAAAAAAAAGAAGAAAGAGAGCTTTAATTGGTGAAATATTACTGTGTAATACCCAAGAAATATGCAATCAAAAAATTCTTTTATTCAAATGGCGCGCCTGTGCATGCGGAAAGTATGTAAAATTTAATGTCAAATATCTCGAAAAATAAAAGTCCTCATGCTCTGAACAAAGAACTTATAGTTAGCCAAGAGGTAGTAAAAAGTTACCATTCTGAAAATTTTCAGAAGAAATAATGCTATTTTACCAAGTTATCGTTTGCCATAGAAAATCGATTCTTTTTTACAAAATAATTTTCTTCTTGACAAGAGAAAAATAAAAAGACTTAAATTTGACTGAATATTGTAATGCATGTTACTGATCATCTCAAAATTTTTCAATAAAATTGCGTCACGTTTTCGATATATAACAGTTTTAAAAAAAGACACCTTTTGCTTATAACAACAAAGGGTTGCTATGTCGTTTACTTCATTTCCCTATCTTGTATTTCACGATCACAGCACTGCCCTTATTTTCTTCAATTGACGTTCCGACTAATTGAATCATCGTCTCCAGAGAACCCTGCTACCAACGTCTTGTTCTACCTTGTTTTCCCACTACATGTTACCGAACTGCATCTTCTTTATACTTCCAATTACTACAACAGTATTTTTATCCAGTCGCCACTCCTGGTAAATTTAAAATTTAGACTTTCGTAATGTTACGTTAAGGTTAAACTTAGGCGGTGTTGTCTCACTGTAAACCATATATCCCAATTTCTACTCTGGCATTTTCCCAACATCTTCCATGAAAATCACAGCTTAAAGAACTAGTGGAGCAGACCTCACTGATGTTCGACGAAATTTGCTAGTCGGTCGTTATACATGATCTTGTTATTATTTACTTCCTCGAATACTTTGTTCTTCATCTTTGATTACTTCTCAAGTCTCTTTTCAAGCAGATCGATCTTCCAATAATGACTCCAGGATCCGCCACTAAAGATCCTCTACTTTGATCCACATCAGACATCAAGTTACCGAGCAATGTCTTCCAGGTTCAAACTCCAATCACCATTCCAGGAACTAAACTTGGCGTGTGTGTACTAAAGTTAACAGCATTTTGATTTCTCAAGTTTGTTTGTCGAATCTGATATCTTTTATTTTTTATGCATTTGCATGGATAGAAATTTAATCACACTGCTGTCCCAAAAATAGCTGTTGTACCGCCACTGCGACTTGATCCGACCGCGCACTTTCTGAGAGTGAGTTGTGCCATCGTTGCGGGCGCGCTACGTTCACAAACAATAAAAAAGATATTTTTTGTCACATGATGCTGCGACTCTCTGTCTTCGTAAAGCAGCTAACCGAAATTTCTTTCAGTATGATTAACTCAATATTTTTTAACCCTTTAATTGTAATAAAGCTTCAGGAACCTGCGCGTGAAAAAACGAGCTGGTATTTATATGCTTCTGAGGTAGGTTTGTATATAACGTACATGTGAGGGGTACTATGCTGATAGTGACTTTATTCTTGAAGCTTTTACATGCATGCTACGTAAACCAAGCTCACGAGTACATCAATATTATCTGCACATTTTTCAGCCGAAGATTCCTGAACCTTTATGACATTTAAAGGGTAAATCTAAATTTATGCATTGTGCATTTTTGGGATGAGCTTTGAACTCAAAAATATAAACAATGTCTGTTTACGCGTGCTGTTAATATGCTAACCTTTGAATTAATATACGCGGAAACCATGTGTTAAAAAATATGAATTTATTTGATCAATCTGAGTAGCATGCTGTCAAAACAGCAATAGAGCAAAAACTTTGTAATAGATAAGTTTAATTCATATAGTTTAATACATTACAAAAATAAAGTAAAAATAAATATGATAATTTACATCAATAATATAATCATGTTTATTTGATTTATTTAGAAAGAATTTTAATACAAAGTTAATGGAAGATTTGTCGGTTTTATGCGTACATTTATTGTACCGTACTCCCTATTACTTTCTCAAAGAAAAAGTATTGTGACGATGAGAATTTTCTTGTGCTTTTTTCAACGAATAAACATGTTATATGATTTTTACCAAATTTAGTATAGATATTTGCTATCATTACCCGGTATGCGCTTAAAAGTTTCAGCAAAATCGATCGATTCATTTTATTTAGTAACCATTTTTCAACGTTTCAAATCTTATAAATTTCGGTTTTTTAAACAATTTTCAGTGAAGTAAAGCTTTTGAGGCTTGCCGCAAATTCGTAATGTGCACGTAGCGAATACAACTAAAATTTTATACATTAAATTAGGTATGGCTCATCTAAAAATTCATTTAATTCATGATAAAAAATCAGTTTGATTTCTAAAAAACCTGTTACAAAAGTTCTATCCTCAGCTCTATATTTATAAATCGCAAATTAGTACGCTATTGCCGACTTGAAAAGTCAAATCACGAAAACAGTAATTAAATACTCAACGTATACACGAAGCCGCAACAAAAGGCGCATAAGAAGTTAACAACTTTCGAGCGACGGCCGTCGCACGGCACAATTGTACCCGTCCATTATACTCCAAAGCGGAAATCAAAGTTCTCAAGAAATTCAATACTCGCTGCCATTGTAAAGCAGCTAAACAACCCTTATTAAAACCCATTGAATCGAAGCTACCCTGCATGTCCACGGTACCCGTATATACATAAGCGAACCAAATAGCTCGAGGAGAGAAAAAAAAAGTGAGTGCGAGGCAGACCCCCTACCCGCTTATTCTTTCATTCCAGCGCACTGTGCGGTATCGGCGCGCAAAAAATAAAATCCGAAACCCCGTCGCTGCTGGCGCTGCAACAGCAGCCACCAACGAAGCGAGCGAAAGGGGTGAAACGCACACGCGCACACACATACGCGAGAAGCAGCGTGTATATATCGCGCATACACACGCACGCCGCGTATATATGCATGTATAAACGTGCTGCTCTCGCAGTTGGCTGGTAGTCATTCAGCAAATATTTGCTTATGAATTACTCCGGGCCGCTAATGGAGCCGCGTTTATCGCGCACAATGCTTCTCTCTCTCTCTCTCTCTCTCCCCTCTCTCTCTCTCTCTCTCTCTCTCTCTCTCTCTCTCTCTCTTCAGAGAGCGATGAATGGCGACAGATGATCGATACGACACTCGACTCGACGGCGCAGCACTACTCTAGCCGTCAACCTACACACTTGTGTGACATTACGTCGTTGCCTGCCCTTGGCGCCTATATTTGCGTTCCGATGGAGCAAAATCGAGAAAGCGCTGCTGCTGCTGGAGGGATTATTTGAATAAAATAGCGAGAGAGAGAGAGAGTGCGCGCAGCGGGGTGCGTCTCTCCATTATGGATACGCGCCGCTAAATTAAAACTGCTCTTCTCTTAAGGCGAAAGATTATATTGGACTGCAACAGCAGTGTCGACCTCGAGGAAATATGGGTTAGCATTGCGAGGGACGGTACGGCGTCGCAGCGATAGCTGATCCCGGGGGGTTTACGTGGGTGCAGTTGCGCGTATACGTGTGCGGGGATAAAGATTGAATTTTTTTCTTTCGCTCGTTTTTTTCGCCTTTTTTTCGCTCTGGGTGTCCCAGATTCCGAACTAATGGAGTCCAATAAGTGCTCCGCCGTGTATTAGGTGCGACACCACAACCGCCGTCGATGCTGCCGACAAAAAATGGCGATGCTGCGGCGAATTTGTCGACGCGTGTCGATTTTTTTTTCTTTTTTGCTTCGTTTTTCTTTGCGTTCTCTTGCCTTGCTGCGTTCGATATTTTTACGCGAGGCATTTTTCGGGCGCGTTCAACGATGCCCTTTGCAGTTGTTAAGTTTTTGCACGGGGTGATTGATGGACTCCTTGTTGCGGGGTTGGATAAAAAACTGAAAGGCTTGTGTGGATTTTACAACGGCTTTCTACCTTTTTTTTTGTAAATTTTGCTGCGGTTGATTTATGCAACTCTTATTTTACGTGTCAAGAAAACACGTATAGTCATCGAATACGTGCGTGTATTATATAAATTATACTTTTTATGAATAAGGCTTATACCTACAAATAAAAACGTATAGACGATTATAATAAATTTTGCAGTACGTACTTGCCTGTTGCCATAGCAACATTCTTCCACATATAAAAAGTAATGCACATCATAGCAGTCCAGCTATAGCCCCTTAGACATTCTCCGAGTTCTGACACTTGAATTTGTGTGACAAACAAAACGTATATAGTGCCAGGTACTACAGAAATGAGCGAGAGAAAGAAGTATACAAGTGCAATACTCTCTTGAGTTTTACTCGCACAAAATTAAATTATTCCAGGAATTAATAAAAAAAATAATTCGCTTCAAGATTGCATCGGAATAATGTAAGACGCAATGAATGTATATATACTATTATTTACAATCTTCAGTTTTCTGGAAAACTTCTCTTTTATAAAACCTATCTTTTTAAATGTAAAAATCGTATCGAAATCATTTTAATGTTAACCACGTAATATAATTTTTGGTAAAAATGATCAAATACGATATACTATTTTGAGCTTTTACCAATTTTTTATGATATCTTTCTCTTTATATGGCCATTCAAACGCAATTTGTTCAAAACCCAAAGTATGGCGAAGAATACGAGCGAGTGAAAAATTGAATTTGCCTCCTCATCGACGATTAAGCACTCGAAACGAGCATCCCTCCGCCCCCTCTCGTGCTTCATTCCCCTTCCCCTAGAAGAGAAAAAAAAAGAGAAGCCACCCCTCCATAAATTCCAATTTTTATTCGAGGAAGTGGTTTTGAAAGCTCGCGTCGCGGCGCGTCGCAACAATAAAAATGAAAAAGTGCCTGTAAGCAAGAAGATAAACGGACAAGCCGACGTGTCGGGGTGGGGGGTGAGGGCGAGTGCGAGACGATCGCACGGAAGAGGGTGTGAAAGCTGCTTCGAAAACGTATATGAATCGAAGGCCTGTCCGTTTGACGGATTCGCGCTGCTTCTTCAACGTCTCCGAACGCCGCCGCTGCCTTTCGTTGTACTCGTCGTGACCCTATCTCTCTTCTCTATACCCTCCTTCTCCCACTCCTCTTTGCTGCTGCGGCCGCAAAACGCTCTCTACCTCTTTCGCGGTCGGGAGAGAGGAAGAGAGAGAGAAAGGAGAACAAGCAAACGCAGAGAGAGAGGAAGAGGAAAACTCGACTAGTCGTTTCCCTTGAAAAAACTTCCGCAATTTCCTCGATTGACAGGCGAGTTTCGATTTTTTTCCTCTCCTTTTGTCTGCTCTAATGGGATTCTTTCTACTGTAGCCTTGGCTCTTTCATTGCCGATCCGTAGGAATGGAAATATTTGAAAATCCGCGCGGGGCGCAGAGATAGAGAGGAAAAAAATGTGTGAGAGAGAGAAAGAGAGACGGATTTCCGCACGGTTAACTTCGTTAATCGTTCGACCGGTGCGCGAAAAGTTAGAAAATCTAATTTCGTTCGATGCGAGTTTGGAGAAGCGATGCGACGCGCGCTTGTCGCTATTCAATTATGACACGCAGAGTGTCGCACAGCGCTGACGCGAAGCGCTCAGTTTCGGTGATTCGCCGGCTGTTATTCGGGCCAATCGCGATTGGCGTATTGTGTGTATCGAGTCGTCATTCTGCGCACTTTTGTGAAAGAGGAATTTTCGTTTCACGGCACTGGGGTTATATATGGAGATTGGCATTCCATTATCATGAAGGGAACAAAGAACTGTCAACTTTTATACTATCGATGGTGTATTTTTGTGAAGAATATTCGCTGCTATTTAGAATACAAGTAATGAATGCTGAATTGTTTTCCAATTTTATACACAGTTTTTTAAAAGCTGACAAAATCAATGACACTTTTAATTTAGTAGGAGAGTGTCATACCTCAGGGTTACGTATTTTGATGAAACTTTGGGAGGTGCTTTCTGGTACCTAAAAATGAAGCCTAACACCCGTAGTTCATTCTAATGGGCCCTTATATTCGAGATATAAGCTTTTTATTCCGAATATACGTAATTTTAGTCAAAAAAGATACCTCTTCTAGTGATTATATCTATGCATGGCTTAGCCCTAGAAAAAATTTCCCAAAATATAATAAAAGTAGGTGGAAAGAACTTTAATTTGAGACCTGCAACGTTAAAATATATTAATCCGAGCTAAAGTTATTAACAATAGAACATAGTGAGTTAAAGTGCATTCAAAATCAATGAAATTAAAACAGTTAATTTTCCTCGAATATTCATGCATTTTCAGTCACCACTTTTCATTATTAATAACTTTGGCTCAAATTAATATTATTTACGTTTCCGGTCTTAAATTAAAGTTCTTTTTGCCTACTTTTATTATCTTCTGGGTCATTTTTCCTAGTGCTAACCCATGCATAGTTATAATCATTAGAAGAAGTACCTTTTTTCATTAAAATAACGTATATTCGGAGTAAACAAGCTTATATCTCGAAAATAAGGGCCCAGTAGAATGAACTATGGGTGCTAGGCTTCACTTTAAGGTACCAGGAAGCACCTCTCAAGGTTTCATTAAAATTCAATTAAAGTATTTCTATTTTTTAAATACAAATTTAATATTAAGTAATTTATAATACTGAAATCTAAATTTATTTATTTATGTTTCTCTGTGAGAAACAAAATCGGCCCTCCGATAAAACTACGCGGAAATCTGATTTTTAGTAGTTTAATTTTAGATTGCATAATGGTACCGTAATGAACCCAGTTTCTGAAGCGGTCCTAATTGCTGATCATTTTCTTAAATAAATTGCTAGCTTAATTTTATTGTTTATACAAAAAATTGTTTTAAGATTTAAGAAATAATTACTAACTATCTAAAACTGTGCATTTAATATTAGTGTCTATAATTAAATTTAAGTATAATTTGCTTTTATGGAAGTAAGTGCTGATTATTGGAAATATTCTTAGCTGACTTTTATGACAGTTCCACACATTTTTTTGTATCTAATGATATAAATGGCTTCTTTTAACACATCATCTCTGATTATTCAGGAAAAAGCTCGGGAATAAGTCTTTTTATATGTAATTTTTGAAGTCACTAAATTCTTAAAGGGTAAATTCGTTCATTTCATTGAAATATAAATTTACCACAGAGAGTCTCTTTGGTAGAAAAATCTTTGGCCACAGCTCTGTCTGAATACACATCTGGAGGTCTTCAATAAATTATACAAATTCGCGAGCTATCTCATATCTCCGCATAAACGTCCCAGAAGAAGAATCGAAAATCACATAATACATAAGACGCACGTCAAAGAAAAGGAAGAGACAGCCTCGCTTCATCTACCTTAAGCCTAATCTGGCCTTATCTCACGAGAAACGCCCGTGACTCGGCTCCCTCGCTCCGCGGAGGCTCTTCCGCGCGGGGCGCGTTGTCAAAATCTCCGCGGCTCTCTCGCGTCGGCCCGCACACCCGCGCGCCATAAATATTTCATAAGCCCCCTCGAACAATGCCACATGTGTCTCCCGTTCGTCATAAATGCGGGAAAGAAGGAGCCAGCGAGGAAGTGCAAAAAGAGAGCCGGACGCGGCGAAAATTCATTAATACTTCCGAGCCGCGCTACTGCTGCGAGCGCGCGGAGAAAGAGCCAACGAACCCCGAAATGCAGCGCACCAGCTCCCGTCACGTCCGCGTTCAGCTTTCTCTCTATCTTTGTCTTTTTTTTTGTCCACGGCCGCGGCGCCGGCGAAATATGCAAAAATCGGTCGCGTCTAAATCCTCTGCGCCGTCTCCCCCCCGTCTCTTCTGGCTCGCGCACGCGCCGTCCCTATAGAGATATATGGGGAAGAGCCGCGAGCCAAGGGGGAAACGCGCGCATATCGCCGCGATATTTGCAAGAAGTATGAATAACTCAGGCGAATGTAAATGAATCTTTTGGTGTGGCGGGCACAGATTTTTCTCTTCTAATGACTTTGCTGCTTCTTTTTTGTATCTTTGAGAGAGCTAATTGAAAGTATATTCGTATATTGTCGCGAGTAAAAGAACACGGTACGATTAATGTTCCTTATTGTAAAATTAATCAAATTTTATTTAACTATATAACTAATCTATATAACTACCTGTATATTATACGTTTTACTGTTTATCTTAAGCTTTTCTAGCCCTCATTCATTTTCTTACTTTAATCTCTCACACTTATAAATTGTTCTTTCTATCTATCTTAATCTTTTTCACATTTCGTCTTTACTTATATCTTATTCTTTGTTTCTTTCGCTTTGAGTCTTATATCATTCCTCTTTTTTCTTTTCTTACCTTCTCTATCCTGTACATTTTTCCTCTTTATTTTTCTAATCACTATAAATCTCTTTCTCTTACTATCTTCTGTGTTTTATGAAAACCTTATTAGAATCAGAATAATATACTTATTATAACAATAAACTATTCAAATAATTTTAAAAAATAAGTTTCTACATTTTACTCATTTTACGTACTACTTCATATTTATATTAATTGTATTTGTAGTAGTGTATGTAATTTATATTAATTGCGCCCACATGTGTTTTTTTTAACATTGACAACTATATTTGGTGAATATAATGTATATGTTTATTATTTAATATAACATTTCAACTAAATAGTTAAATAAAACTGAATTTTGTTTTCACAAACACAAAACCAAAATGCGTGTCTGGCTATACTAAGCATATATCTACTTACACATATATGGCGATATACCCCTTTGTTATCTACCAACTTTGACCAGAGTTTTCCGAAGTTGCCCTCACCATGGTATAGTCTATTTTATTTATTCAAGAACTTCTAAGTCATGTGCGCGATGTTACAAGAGTCGGATATTTAACTTGAAGAAACAAATTTTCAACTTCATGAACATACTTTTAAAAAAAGAAAAGAGCTTCAAAATTCCCTTCAGAAACAATCAATTATTAATTACGTGCGATACAAAACTTATCACTTCATACAGTGTACGAAGTACGCTTCGTCATACTACTTATACCGCTACGGTCCAAACTTTATTCCGCACTCGTTGACAAAAATTCAGACCACACCGCCGACATTAATACCTAACGCGCGTGCATCTTTTACTCCTTCATAATCTCTCGCATGTGCGAGCGTTCCTACGATATATATTCGCGAATGAAAAAGAAGGAAAAACGAGGGAAAAAACACACACACACACGAGCGCGCGCGCAGCTGGGAAAAGAGGGGAAAAGCTTGCGCCGTGACAGAGGGCAGCGAGATTCCGCGGCGCCAAAGGCGGAGCTGCGACTTCCCAAAGAGTGAGTAAGAGTGAGTAAAGAGTAAGCAAGAGGGAGAAAGAGAGAGGGTGCAAGTGTGCGTGCGTGCGGCGTGCTTCTTCCTCTTCCGCAGTCCTCTCTACGCCCCCGCCGTTCTCTCGGCGACACTGTGGCAGCAGCCGGTGCTGCAGGAGTGGCAATAGTCGAAGCCAAAGGCAAACGCAAGAGAGGTAGAAAAAGAAAGAGAGAGAGAGAGAGAGAGAGAGAGAGAGAGAGGGGACGAGGGCCAGCCGAGCATGGAAACGCATCCAACATGAAGGGTGGCGACGGCGACGTCGGCGGCTCCTGGCTAGTTTCGCGCGCTGCTACTTCTCGTGTGCTCTCTCGCTCTTTTTCACCTCCAGCGATTTTTCCATCTCGTTGATATTTCCTCTCCTCTACTCGAAATTTTCGCTTTATCTTATATCCTCTAGCTGGAGTCTGCCTCCTTTATTCGCTCGATCTTATATATTCTATTCTCTTGTTCACTCTCGTTTTCCTGCAGTTTCTCGCGTTATATCTTCTCCGCGCGACTGGATATTTTCCACAAGACCTTATACTCTCTTTTATTAGCTCTTTCTCGCTCTGCAGTCTCGCAGCTCCAACTTCCTAGGATCTTGACATTCTTTTGTTTTACGAAAATATCCGAATAAAACGCGTGTAAATTGGATATTCTCTTACGTGTTATATGCGGAGTAACAAGTTATTTGATTATCAGATTTTCATCCAAGTAATTATTAAATTTCCTGTTAATTAGAATATACGACTACTTGAGGATGCGCTCCGACACTGTTACTTTTACCTTAACGACATTCGCCGCAAGCGCGTAAACCTCGACTTTACGAGCACTTCGTTTATGTATGGGCGCCTTAGTACAGCAGAGTTCAAGGAGAGTCGAAGAGAAGCAAGTGGACTTACATAAAGACAGCAATTTATTGATGAAACCTCTTTAAAAAATCTTGTCATTTGTTTAAATAAGGTTACAGTAATATGCCATTAATAAACACTCTCATTAATAAATACTCTTATAAAGTTAAAAAAAAAGTTTACGTATTAAAAAGAACTTTTGCTTGAATTAAGTTCAAACTAAAGTAAACTTTATTCCCTTCAAAAAGCTACCAAAATTTTTTTTATTAATGAACTTTAACAAAAATTACTAGCTATTGAAACAGGGTTTGAAAATTGTCCTATTTAAATCAATGTACGTTTTAAATCTAATTTGCAAGCTCTTTTCATTCCCTTGTAACTTTTCTAAAAGTTAATTATAAAAAAATGGTTTGTCGGTATTTTAAAGACAATAAAATCTAAATTCATTTGTTTGTTTTTGAAAATATTTTAATACTTTTTCTTTCAAAGTTATAGGTTTTAAAACACAAAATAACATATATGAATTTAAATGTTAAAATATTTGGTGGCTCCAAACTTTTGGTCACTAGCGAAGTTAATAATAAAGCTCTCACTGAGAAAAAGGAATGGTTCTCGCAACAATACTTTTACATTTACATGATAACTCGAGTATCGGTAAATATTGCTGTCGTAGCTATGTTGTAGTTGCCTGTGCTATTGTATGGTGGCCACAACAAAATAATATTGCCGTGAGAGCAATAGCAAAGTATTGTTGCAACCGCCATACGCAGTTTAGTCGATCCGCAAGAATCTGGATACTCGACCAATACATTCTTTTCGGTGCTTTCCTTCGCGTAAGTTTACGAATAGAAATAAAAGCCCCGATATAAATGATGAGCAATCAAAGAAAATATAATTTTCTTTCCAGTCTACTGCAATAACATTAAGTTTCATGAGTCGATTTCCATCTATAAATTGTCAATCCCGACACAAGAGTGGCCAGGCCACGTATATACACCTGAATAGACATATTCTGCGCATGTGTCGGCGAGCGGCGAGGTGGGGTCAGAGGAGGGGTCGAAGGACGTGAGCAAACACATCTGAAGCGTCCTCTCGACGTTGAGCTCGTCAATCGCGAGGCCGGAAGAGCACCGAGCCCCGCAGCGCACACGCGATACAGGCCAGCGCAGTTAGACCAGCAGCGCCCCGGCAGCTCCTATATACTCTCCCTGGTCAATGATCCGTTTAAAGCCACTTTAATGCCCTGCTCGATGCGCCGCCACCGCCACCGCCGCCGCGCAAAGAACTGCCTGCTCCGCGTTCTCTGCAAATCCTCCTGCTCGATCCACCTACCGCTATACCGCTATCGGCTCCCGCGGAACTCCTCTTCTACACATACACATACAGGGGGATGGACGAGCATCGGGCGAAGTGACTTTTTATCAACGCTCGGACAATTGAGAGTTCGTATGGGGCTTTCGAGATGGATGGCGCCTAAATAGCGCGGAGATTTCCTGCTGCGGTGTATAGATGAGTGTTCGGCTTTCTTTTTTACTGCAGGCAAATTGAGATTGCACTTGGGTGATATGAGCAAGAAGTGCTGAGTGCTGTTCGGTGCAAAGTGCACGGTTAATGGAGGACATAATGAGTACTCATTAGTCTCTGTAAATCGAAACCGATAAAAAACGTTTATATTTTTGCAGTCAGTATATAGTTCGCAATGCTTGATTAACTAACCTTAATTATATTCTGAAAGTTAAGTAATATTATTCCAAAGGCGTGCTATTGTGCCACGTGTGATTATAATTTATTAATTGGAAACAATCGAATTAAGGAATTCCGATAAATCCTTTACGATTATTACAGTTAATTAGTTTACGAATTCTATGCGAACGATATACTTTCCCCATTAGAAGAATTAATGTTCATTTAGATTTAATTATCTTTAGAAGGATTCAATCGCAGATTAAATTATCTCTTATCTACTAGAAAAATAGTTTATAGTGATAGTAAATTTAAAAGAATTCACATGCAATTACGATATCTACGTGAATAGAAATATTTCAAGTTCGTCTTTCTGCAGCTGTATACTTAATCGTTCACAAGTGTATATAAACTCATAATATATACATACTTGTCATTAAAATCAACTTTCTCGGAAGAAAAGAGTCGGTTAAAACGGAATCGCAGCAATAAAACGTGGAGGATAATTATATCTCGCAATGAATGCAGTGCGTGTTCGGCTCGTAATGGGGCGAAGTTAGCTCGTTACTTAAACGACCGATTGTGTGTACTGTAGCAGCAGCCGCTGCGCATACGCTCCTCTCGAGTCTCCCGCTGCACTTTATACAACTTTCCATCAACAGCTGGAAAATGGCGCACTCGCGCGCAATATAGCGCACATTCGACTAAATTAGCCTGGTGCGCGCGCCGCAATAATAGAAAATAGCGCGGGCATTCTTATATAGAAAAATTCCTCAATACCGCGACCCGCCCGACTGCTTATATACACTCTTCCAGTATATACTCTTTTCTCCGTGAGAGCGCCCCGCACACAGGCGCACATTAGTATATATTGAAATTCGCGCTCCGCGAATCGCTCGTTCAAAAGAAAAATTCAATATAATTTCAAGTCGCTCGGCCCCGCTATTCAATCGTGCGATCGGGCTATTACGCATTGCGAGCGAATTTTCCACGAAGCGCGAGCGCGAGAGAACGCCAAAATAAAACGAGTATATAAAAATGTTTTCAGCGCGCGAGTCCTTTGAACCGCGCGCTTGCGCGATTTTTCTTTTTTTTGAGGCGTTAACGATTTCACCGGCGGCACTGGGGCCGAAATCATTCGCGCAAATCGAATCAGCGCGCCTCGCGAGTACAGAACTCAAAAGCCTCGCGCCGATGGAAGCCGGGATATGAGGAAGCCGATGGCGCAGTCTGCCGCGAGGCAAACTATTCCGAAAATGTCCATTGTGTACAAAAATTTCATAGGCTCTTTCTAGTAGCATTTTCAAAAGACGCAAACACGAAAGCTAACGATCAGTCCAATTTATCAATATAAGGTAAACGGTTTTGACCTATTTTACGCGCGATGTGCGCATTCGACTGCACACATGTCATCGCAGCTTTCAATGTCATGCCGTGTTTTAAGTTGAATTAAATGTTACGATGTAAATGTATGGTTTCGCGGAATAACCGCATTCCTCTTCTTAAAGAATACTAAACTTTTTCACCTACAAAACCTACTTTAAATTTAATTTTCAGCCTTAAACTATAACATTTGTCTTATCTAATGTAAAAATAAGCTATTAGAGAGTTGATTTGGTTACAAAAATTTTACTATAAACAGTTATAGCTTTAAAATGGAGAAAATGTTTCGATTTTGTTGAGTCTATGGTTAAATGAAATTTTCCGTTCTGTCAATGTGTTCTGATGTCTGAATACATAAATTATAAGGTAGATCTAAAAATAGCAGATTGTCCCGAAATAACGAGATTCACCTTGTCTTTAAGGTCATAGAACTCGCGTCTAATAAGGATTATCAAACCAAATCTTAAGCCAAAATTCTCGTTCAAACACGTAATTTAAACTTTCCGAAAAGTCAATGCTAAATTCCGCAAACGACAAAGTCCGCAACCGAAAGGGTATATTGCATGAATGTGCTAGATAGAAACTTTAGAAATAGCCATATGTCGAAGAGGTTTAAAATATAATACGGTGGATGCGTGCAATATGACCACGCATGTACTATGTGGTACCATGTACCACAAGTAAGAGATCTCGCTCTATGAGTTATTCTAAAGCGCCATAACTCCTACAGTACATGTGATATATCAAAAGATGTGGAGGTGATCCCGCGGCTAGCTCTCTCAAGATAGTGTCGTGTTATACGCGCGAAAACATTAAAACACTGATTTCTTTACAGTCCATGCAGGTATGAAGATGGTGCTTTATCAAACTTTTGTCAGATAGCAGCAGGGTGAAATAAGACTCCAGCCAATGAGAAGCGGCGATCCCTACGCTCTGATTGGTTGGAGTCTTATCCCACTCGCGCCATCTACTGGCTCGATGTTGGCACGCGCCATCCTCATAGAAACCACTTTTATCAGCCTGCTACAAGCAAAAGGAATCGTACGGTACATGAAATAGTAGCTTTTCTAACGTACTTTAAGAGGCATGTATTTGTTTTTGCTATCAACTGCATTATTTCCGATGCGAAAATTACAACTTTCGTTGACAGTCATCGGTTGGTAAAAGGCCATACGAATGCACTGCAAGGCAAACAGCAAAGATAAAATGACCAATTTTTAACTGTTTACGACTTTTTTAATTATAATTCAGAGTGAATTTTTATGCAAAAAAAAAGAAACTTATGAGGTATTAGAGATAACGGTTGAAATATATAACGTAATCCCAATAGTTTCCGAAACCTCAAAACCCGATATATATTTACTGGGAAGTGGAAGTTCCTTAAGCTGGCTATATTACTCTTAAGCCACTATATTATTAATCAGCGTATCAAAATTAGAAAAAGCTTTGCTCTTTTACTCGAGGAAACTTATATCGAAGCGAGGACATAGCAACGATGCGCGCGCTTTTCGTTTTTTACCGTTGACGAAGCGTTAACGATTCCGCCGACGGCGGTAGGGGGGCGAAATCATTCGCGAAAATCGAATGAGCGCGCCCCGCGAGTTAACAAAACTCAAAAGCCGATAGACACCGGGGGAGCTGCAGGAGGAAGCGGCTGGCACAGTGTCTGCCACGAGGCGCGCGCGACTGATCCTCGTTAAGCTCGCACGGACCGCTGGATTATGGAAATATCGCGACGGTGGCAACGGCACCCTTTGTTTTTCCGTCGCTCCTATGATTTAACTCCCGCGGCGCGTATGCGCGAGCTCCAGCCCCCCCTGGTGTCTCTTCCTTTCCTCCACTTTCTCTCTTGCTTTTTCGTCCTGTAGACCCCGACGCCGACGTCTATAATACAGTAGAGATGCCGCGGATATAGATGTATGTATACGTATACATAGAAGCAGCGCCGCGACGACTCGTCACACGCATGAGTGGCTCATCCTTTCACGCCCTTTTGCGCACGCGAGCTCGCTCTTCCCCTTATACTTCTCTTCCTCCCCCTTGTTCGCGCTTATATATACTCCGCTGCTTTCTTATGCCGGCAAAGTTTTGCAGCCGTCCGCTCCGCGGCTCTCTGTTTTTCTTTCCAAGTCGTATCTCTTTCATTATAGCCATAACTGTCGCTCTTACCTCGTCTCTATTACTTTTACCTATGCTCTCTATGTACGAGGCGAGAGTTGGCAAAAAGTAGGGTCGTCTCGCGTTGTATTGGGTGAATGTTTTTTTTTCGCGCGTTGAGAAAATATGCGTGTAATGTAAACTCGCGGTTAAAAGATATTTTGAGTGGATGGTATAGGGGGTGTTGACATTCTAAACATTAGGCAGTTTTGAGTGAACGGAAAATTTTATTTCAGCGTCAGTGACGTTGCGATGATGAATACGAAGGGAATATAAGATACAAGGTTGCGAGCGAATTTCGACTAAAAAATTTTTATTATTTCAAATAGTAAACTGAGATGCAGAACAAGTTTCGATTTGAAGCCTTTTATTGTAAAAATATATATATATATATATATATTTTAAACCCCGAAATAAATAATTGATAGATGATGTTGCATGACTGTATTGCAAAGTGTTTTAGTTTTTTAGATTTCCAACATATTATAGGTATCTACTTTTTACTTTGTACAAAATGAGTATCATTAGATTTCTTATATATACACAAATGTAATATGAAATTGTTAAGACACATTTTTTTCTGAAGCATAAGTAGAATGATTATGTTGTACATAGAAAGTTATAAATTTTATTACAAAATTCTTGTATATAAAGTGAAATCGTAAAATTGAGTACATTCATTCTTATTATGCTTCAAAAAATTTCCAGAATGATTTTGAATAATGAAGCTGGGACCTGCAGAAATAATTTTTCCAGAAATTAAGTTATAGCATTGGGACGTATAACCTGACAAAAGCATTCAATTTGATAATATGATACTCCAGATCTCAAATGATATTCGACTTACCGAATTCGGATAGAAACCAGTTCATACACCAGTTTTTACTGTATATTACATCGAGACGAAAATCCCAATATATCCCTCATTTCTTTTTTATCAGTTTTTCCACTTATAACTTGCTTACTTCCGTGCCTCTTCCTTTACTGACAATAACGGTCTCCTCTTTTTCTTCCTTTTTTCTGTCTCTCTAGCGATGTCGTTGTCTCTTCTCCCTTTCCGTCATTTCATCTCTGGTCGCGTCGGTGTATACGGCGCGAAACTTTGCCGTCGCGCCAATTCTTCTTCTCCTCCCTTTTTTCGTCGCTCTGCGGCGGGGTGAGCTTCACTCACGCGGGACTTTGTCCTTGGAACGGTTGTAAACATTAAAGGTCCTCGTCGACACTTGCGCGTCGAGGACGAGAACACGAGCACAGAAATATACGCGAGATCGTCAGGCGACGAGCCAGTCGAATCAACTGAGTACCAAGTTTTTATACGCGAGCAACCGACACGTTGGCATACATCATCTTGAAAGATTGTCTGACAGCTCCCGATTGTCGCGACTCACAACTGTCAGTGTATTTTAATATTCCAAAAAGTTTTTCTCAACACTATATTTAATTCATTCTCAGATGTAAATGGACTCGCAAATTAAATTATAAGAAAAATTTAATATACTAGAAGCTTCTGGATATTTTGACATTACAAAGCAGTTAGCCTTTGCCCACACTATTCCAGCCTTATGGCTGTAGAGAGCAATCACGCATTTAACGTTACTTTGAATATGTACAATTAAATTACTACTCGCCTCGAAAAAGGGGGGCATTCTTCTCTCGGTGTAGTGTCAAATCGTCATACAGACAATTATAATGGAGAGAACGAATCTTTACAATTTTTACTTTTCGGAAAAATTGGTAAAACTCAATATGCAATGGTTATTGAAATTCAATTTGGTAATCAGCGACCCCGAAAGCCCTTTGTATATCAAGTTTTATCAATTTTTATCGAAATGTGCATAAAATTGAGTAAACTCTATAGTTACTGACTCCGCCATTTTGTTTTTTTAAATTCTGACTGCTGATTCAGAATCAGTGACCCCGAAAACCCCTGTATACCAAGTTTCATTATTTAAGGTTATTAATACATTGATTTATTACATCTAGCGTCAGAGGTAGTAAAGTTTGTATTAAAAGCTTTTTAATAAAGTTACGCTCCAATTCCAACAAAGAACGTGGGTTTGCATGTATTTTTTTTTCATCTGTTTTCTTTACCGGCGCTGGACCCACTTTCCCAAATCAAAAAGCGTATCTACAACAGATACGCTTTGAGGTTTGTATTCCCGTCTGAAATCGAGGAGAAGTACAGAAAATCGTCAAAACTCATTTTTCATAAAAAATGCAGATACCCACTTTCTCTATTTGCACGACAGTATTGTTATCTGGTTTATACCTACGCTAAAAGCTTCCATTTTGTATCTTGTATTTGAAAGTAAAAACTATATGTTTTAAGATTTAATTATAATATACAGTCTATCTGACAAACAAGTCAAGCTTAGGTTTAAGCATCGAAAAGTATACTTTCTAAACTAAACATTTTAATTTTAATTGGTGTTTTAGTTTAATTTGATATATAATTATATATAGTAATAAACATATATAAACAGAACAATTTAAATTTTTGAGTGTTCTTATAACGGGCTAAGAACTATTTTTTGTATACATATAATATATAACTGTTATTAACATACCGAACAACCAACCCAAGCGACTTTTCATCCCTATATTATAGGGTAAATTTGAATCTTTAAATTTTATATAAAAATCGAAATTTGCAGCTGATGAATAATAAACTTTCTTAATCGAGTATGTTGTCAATAAATAATCAAACCAATACATAAACTGTCAGAAATATCTGCACCTAAATCTAATATTTACTCTGAATTCCTGCTCTATGGTTTCTAATTTAATCATATTACCTACCCTTACGCCAAGAGAACTAAAGTATATATATATATATATATATATATATATATATAAAATTCGGGGAGTTTATGAATTTGAAAGTTTGGTCTTTTGGTGCAAGCGGGCGGGCGCAGGGGGATGAACTTTTCAAATGAGATTGTTCTTGATTTTCGTGCCCGAGCGGTTCCACAAGTCGCTCGTCGGGGCGCCGCGCGCGCGCCGCTGGTCCGGAAAACGGAATTACGGATGATTCTCCACGCACAGTCGGCGCCCGGTAGGCAGGGGCAGAGGCGTAAAAATCGCGAAGCCCGCTGCTCGGTAGTTGAAGGTAAATTAGGCAGAGACTCTGCGCGGCCAGGAAATAAAATCACCGATTAATTCACCCCTACCGCACAGCTCTCTTCTCACTCGCTCTTTTCTCTTTCTCTTACGCTCGTTCGGCTTCGTTCGAGCGGTGCGCCGCTATTTCGAACCTCAACTTTCTTCTTTAATCGCGGCTAATTCCGTATAATTGGCTAATAAAACCATCAGGAGTTTTGATTTTCTCTCGCAATTGGTCCAAGCGAAATCTGCTCGGCAAGGAAGGAGTAATCGTTTAGTGGGTCTCTATTTTTGCTTTGAGCTCCAGTTGCAGTGTACGAATGCAGCAGGAATTCTAAAGAAGAATGTTAGAAAAATGCGCTATTTAGCCCACTGTTATAATTTTTGGAAACATGATACTGTCACCTTCCCTTTATATAGTTTTAATTTTTAAAAATATATTCTTAAGTATTTGCATTACAGAACCACGGGAAGTAGTACAAATTACGGCTTAAGCTATATATAGTAGGTTTTTTCCCTAAATCATGTGTTTAATAATGCTTATATACTAATTTTTCACATGTCTTAAGGCTGTATAAAAAATGAATTATAAAAATATTTAATTTACTAATTAAACATTTCTTCTGCATCTACGAACAATAACGATTTAAAATACAATGTTATATAATGAAAAATATTGGAAATAAGAATGTAAGAACGTTTACTTTTTTGACCAAAATGTCATACTTCGTTAAGGCAAAATATGGTTACCATAAAATAAAAATACCTTATAACTTATAACGGATAACGGATACTTATTGAAACTATTAATATTATTCACAAAAATGTATTGAGCGGCTATTTTTGTGTAACTCGAAAAGGTATTTTTCTTTTAATTATTATCACTTGAACTATTTACTTATTTAAGATGGCTCTGTCCTGTGGGGGCACCCAAATTTCTTTCTGTAATAAACCACGCAATTTCAATGAAAATGATTCAGTACTAACTGTCATAGTTATTACTAAAAAGATACTATCTTTCTTCCCTGTTACTGAAAATTACGAGCCTTCGAAAATTCAATTAAATAAATTAAAAAAGGCAATTTAAAGAATTAGAATAGCTAATAACTTATATTTTTAGAGAATAAATAACTTTTTAAAAAGTATAAAACTTTTCATTTGCATAATTCATTCTATCGTTTTCTGATACTTCGTACATTTTTAAAACAGAAAACGAATTTGTATTGGCAATATTGTCCATAGAAATCATTTTAATGAACTTAATAGTTATCTATACGTATTTTTTCTCTGACCTATATTGCACACAATCCAGCGTATTCCTACATTAACCGAATCCTAACCCGTGCTCAAATCTACTGTATACTATGCAGGCAAACTTTAGAAAACATAAAAATTATTTTAAAAAATTTTGATTGATATTCTGCAATAGAAAAAATGTTTTAAAATCATCAGAAAATTATTTCTTATTTTTACAAAAGTGCGGTCTTTTCCATTTATTGTCTTCCAATATTCAGCAAGTTTTATGCGAATATGATTACAATGATTCAATCTGAAACTTTAAGGATATCCTATTCAACTTATTCGCTTCAAAACCATGAACTCCGATTTTTCAAAAAAAAATTTATTACGAAAGTTTTGACCATGAATAGAGTTAAAAGTGTGTTTTTAGGCTATTTTTACAATGAAAATTAAATGTAATTTTGTTTCTCTTTATAATTGTATTCTTAAAAATGACGTGTTGTGGTTCATGCATATAAGAATCGTCCACATTTTAACTGTCCACAAGTTAACATTGATTAATAAATCTATATATAATTTCACCAATGCTAAATTATGGACAATTAAAATGTGGACGATTCTGATGTGCATGAACCGCAACACGCCTTAAAAATTTGGAGTTCACAGTTCTATGTGGTACAGGTTAGATAGTTTTGAAAAAACATCAATTTTCATTGAAAATTGCTAGTGTTCCTACATAACTATAGGTATACTGTCTAACAATGTAAGAAAATTTACAAACAATTTTCTTTTTAGGTAACAAATATAACCACCAATTGAAAAAAATGTTATCATGTAACTAGAAAATTTTTCAAAATTGACTGTAGGACCACCTTAAGACAAATATACAACACTCTATTTTTCATCCATATAATATTATTATTCATTTTATGAAAATGCGAGGTTCAACAAAAAATGTACACACGTCGAAACGATAAAGTACACAATTTATATAAATTGTTCCTAAACATGAAATGAATTATTCCCTAATGAACAAGATTTTTTCAAAGGTTATTTATACGAAAAAATATAACGTCCTCAGAAAAGCTTTCGCAGCTTTCATTCGCGGCGTATTACACTCAAGAAGCCATAATTAATTCATAAGCAGTGATCTGCAAATCTTTATCGCGTCCCATCAGAGCCTTGCCAAGTGCGCAGTATGAAAAATAATGTCGTTCCTTCTCGCTCTCTTTCTCTGCTTACCGATCCATACACGCCCAAACGCACACAGCCACTGCAGAACTCTATACTCAGGCTAGACCCATACATCACGCGGAACAGCGCATGGCAATAATAGAGCAGTTCGCGTGATTGATCGAGGCGCGATTGCGAAGCTGCGTCTCTCTCTCTCTCTCTCTCTCTCTCTCCCTCTCCCTTTCCCTCTATCTCGGTCTCCCTCAGCTCCCGATGGGGTTAATTGCGTGAATCGAATTCTTATTACGAGAGACTAAGAGTGTGAGCTGGAGACGCAGACAGAGAAGAAGTGAGGAGAGAGAGAGAGAGAGAGAGAGAGAGAGAGAGAGAGAGAGAGAGGAGAGGCAGCGTAGAGCGTAGGCGCACTACTCCACGGGATCTATAAAGCCGTGTGCCAAGAATATTAAGGGGCATTCCGGGCCGCGTGTTTCTCGCCGGGGATGCGATCAGTTTTATTAATCACCCGGGAGCTCGCGCCGTATAGTGCTAAGAGGAAAGAAAAAAGAATGCACGAAGAGCGGGAGAGGGACCAAGAGTGAGCTAGTGCTGCCTAGGAAAGTCGACGATCTATGGAATACTGATCAGTTAATCGTCTCTCATCTCTCTTTGCGCGTCGGCTGGTTCATCAAAATTTCATAACAAGCCGCCGTCGCCGCCACCACCACCCGCGGAATGTATACCTCTTGCCATCACTTATTTAACGCCGCCGCTGCTGTTGCGCCCCGAGCCATGCGCGATTCTGTTGCTCACGAGCGACTAGTTCGTTTTTTCAACCTGGTCTACGGCAGGGAGGTACTTTTTCACCGGTGCTGTTGCTTTTTCGCGCAATTTTTGTTGCGCTTTTTGTTTGAGGTTTGGAGGATACCTAATGATATTGGTTATTGCTACCACTGCGGAATACTAATTGTAAGTCATGGTTCCTTTTACTAGAAAATACCCCTTGGCCGTTCATGTAATCATAGAAAACTATTCGTCCTTGATTTGCAAGTTATTTAAATCTCTATCTTAATTAATGTAGATAGAAGTTTGTACGTGTTTCTTAAAATTCATACATTTAATGTACAAAGCACAGATAAAAACATAATTATATTTTCTAATTTATTGGATTCAGAAACTATAATCAAACTTACATTCATTTTAACATTTAACATGAATAAAAACTTTCTCTTTGTTAATAAGTAAAGGAATACCCGTGTCGAAATTCAGACAGGTATCCCGACGGGATCTAATCACTTTTTCCTGAGTCTAACTGGAATTCAGTAGGGAGATCTTTGTCGATCCCGACCAGGGAATGTCCCATTTTTTATTAGGATTCCGATCAGTGTTCTAAAATGGCTTCAGCCCGTTAGTAATACTCTTTATAAAAATAATATGGCATAGTGCGATTCTTACACATAAGAATTATACACGTAATTATTGTGCACAACATAGCATTGGTCAAGTATATCTATATATAATTTGACCAATGCTAAATTGTGTAGAATAATTAAGTGTATAATTCTTGTGTAAGAAACGCGCTATGCCAATAATATGATACTAAAAACATTTCAATTAATTTTATTTAAGGGGACAGGCCTGGGTTAAACCCAAAAAAAGAATTTCACAAAATCTATTGGATCTTCGTAAAAAAATAATAAAAAAATTTTAACAAAAAAGTGCTCCGTTCATTTTGTAATACATAACAAAAAGAGTCGAATAACCGTCGACAAAATAATTTTCGTTTATCATGTCATCTAGAATCGTGTGAGGAACAAATGTCCTTTAATAAATATGGTATTGAAAATAATGATTTATTGTGACGTATAGGATCAAGATTTTGTGGTTCTACAACGTTAAATTTTAAGATATTATTGTGTTTTTATAGCATAAAATTTTTCAGAATGATTGCTTTTAAACGTAAAAAGTTTTTTTTGGTTTAACCCAGGTCTGCTCCCTTAACGATCAAGATACTTTTTGCTTCCTCATTGAGGAAGCTTTATGATGGTGATACAAGGTATGCTAAGATCATTATAGAAACATGTTTTGAGACATTAGGAATCAAAATACACTATTTTCTAAAAATGTCTGTATGGATGTGCGTGCGTGCTTGAGTGAGTTTGTGTGTATGTATGTGTGTGTGTGTGTGTGTGTGTGTGTGTGTGTGTGTGTGTGTGCGCGCTTGCGTGCGTGCGTGGATGCGTGTGTATGTGTGCGTGTATGTGTGTGTGTGTGTGTGTGTGGATGGATGTGAATCAGTGTAGATGGCTGTGGATGAGTATTACCCTGAATATTCACGGTTGAAAGTTAATGTTCCAGGGCTCATTTTTTTTGATTTTATGGAAATAAACTCAATACTATTTTTTTTGTTCGACGTTATTTTGTTTTTTAACGGTTTTTAGATTTTTGGGTTTTACTTTTCCTATGATCGATTCAGTTTAAATGTATTTGAAAAAGTATAGAATTACGTAAACGTCGTTTTTCGTTTAAACGGTGATATCTCGGAAATAAAAGATAGAAAATTTTTGAAAAATTTTTAGGTAATTAGAAATCTGTAAAATTTTCAAGTCTTTATCCTTTCGTTTTTCGAGAAAAAAAATCATTTTGTGAAAAAAATGTATTTGCTTTGGCTCTCGATAACTTGAGTTAAACGGCGACATTCCTTCTGAAAATTTTCAGAAAGGTAGTTTTTTTACTATCTCTTGACCGAGTTCTTTGCCCAGATTATAAAGACCTTTATATTCCAAGTTATTTGATGCTGTTTTTTCTTTCAAAATTCTTTTTGATCACTTATATCTCGAGAACAGCGCGTTCATTATCTTCGTTTTTAATAAAGATTCAGAATTGAAAATAAATTTTAAGATTCATCCACCCGTTTTTGTTTTATAACGATTTCTCTATTTTACGACATTCTGATATCGATAAGTATTTTGGTATTTTAGAAATAATATGATCGTTTCAATGTAAATACATTTGAAAAAGCATACAATTACCTATTTTCTCCGATGCGAATTTTTTGATAAGCTATCTCCCCCCTCTTTTGTTATGTACAAAAATGTAATTTTTTATCTAAGGGTGTTCTATCGTCATGTTCATCTTAAAATAAAATATTTTTACTGCAATGTAATCATTCCTGATAATGTGGAAGTCAATATATTATTAAACAAGGTATTCTTGTCTAACTAAAAAAAATATTTTTATCAAAATTACTTTGTTGCCAAAGTAGTTATCGTCAACTAAAGAAAGATTCGACGAAACAGTGGATACTTTTTTATTTGTTTTCTGATTTGAATTTTGACGGTCTCCTTTTGTTCAATAAATAATTTCAGGAAAACCAGAAAAAAATATTTAAAAAGATTCTTCAATTTGTTTTTGTTTTATAACGAGTTTTCTTTCTTACAATATTTTTAAATCGATAATGCAATTTATGATCATAAGCTTATACATTTTTTGTAATTTATCTTTTGACAACAATCAAGGTGAAAAAATACGTCTTTTTTTTATCTACTAATAAGAATGTATTAAAATAAAGAAATTCATATTGGAACAATTTATTTAGCTTAAGGAAGCTAAGTGCTAATGACTCGGCAGCGATTATTTTTATTTTAATCCTATTGATTGTCAGTGAGAAAAAATATAGTTTCTTCACTGAAATTAAAAACTTACCTCTTATATTAATATATGGTTATAGATTTGCATATAATTGAATGGTCGGATGTTATAACGGTTCTAGCACTTTTTGGATGATATTTATCTCAAATAATAATGCCCGAATGAAGAAGTAAAACATACAGTGTTTGTTAAACTCGCTTACTTTGTCAACATTATATTTGTTATTTTTTCATCTAAGCATTATGATTTGAGACAAAAATCACCAAAAATAGTGCTAGAAGATAAAAACCTTTAATTTCAAAGCTTATTTAACCCTTTGTGGCGTAGTGGCTATTATAATAGTCACCTCTTTCGTCTAAGATTTTGATGTATACAAATTTTATTTATAGGTGTATATAAATGATTTTACATTCTTCTATTAGCTAAGAGGTTTCTCTATAATACTAATTAATAAAAATTGATATTTTATTTATTGTTAAATAGTTATAAATAAAAAAGTAACGAAAAAAGCTGCTTTTTAAGAAAAAAATATGGGCCACAAAGGGTCAACTCGGAAGTTATCGATGGTTGGAAGCCACACACTGAGAATAACATAAAAAATCATTAATTCCATCTTCTTCAGGCTAGGTATTTTTTAATATAATTTTAAACGTGAAAACTTTGAAGAAAATGAAGCACTTGGCATGTATCACTTCGCAAATTATATTTTATCTTCTATAATTTTATATTTCAAAGCGGTTCGTATAATAAATAGGAGAGAATTTGGGCTAATAACATATATATCATTTTTTAAATCTAAATTACCATATTCTGTATCTCAAGTTTGGGACAGTATTAATCTTTTTTTGCCAGTTGAGTCTGTATCTCTATACATACGCGCCAAATAACATCTTGCAAAACCTCATTAAAATCTGAATTTTTTTACCAATATATACTATATGTATGATGTACCTTATTCAATTGTGATTAATTGTTTGCACTGATATTCTAATAATAAGTCTTCCTAACGTACCATATAGTCGCCGTAAATAACCACATTCCATTACAGTCTATAAACTTCAAAACGTCCGATGAAAAGGTTGATTCCTGGTACGCCCAGCAGAGCAGCACACGCGCATTTAACTTTAATCTTACGCTCGGCCGTAGCTTCGTTACTCGCGCGTGGGAGATGCCGTCACATGAGTTTTTCAAAAGCGCAAAGCGGCCTGCGTTCACGCGCGAGCTGCTCAGTAACGCAAGTGCGTACGTTTGTGGTACATAGAGAAAACGCGGGCGGCCCGGCCTTTAAATCTTTAAACCACGCAGTAGAAGCGCGGACGAACGTCCAAATATAGCGAAAGAAGTTTATGTAACTTAAGTTGCGAGCCCAGCTGCCTATGATGGCTCCCTTTGAAGCCCCGCGTCATTCGTTAGCTTTGATACTCCGCTGCTCGCGGAACGCCAACGCCACTTTTCCTGTCAATTTACTTAATGCTGATGGACATGTTTCATGCTGGTCTAATGATGGCATTGCTTCGAGATTAACAATATAACTTGTGTACTTGCTATGCGTAGATCGTTGAATTTACTTAATATTTGTATTAGAAAAAGTGATATGGGAATGTTCATAAACTAAGTAAGGTTCTTTTAGAAAATTTTAGACTCCCCCCACGTAAGACATTTTCACTGATTTTCCTTTGTGTTTAGTATATATTGTAAGACTAATGAAGACACATACCCCCCCCCCCCCCCCCACATCATAGCCTTAAGTAATTTATGTACGACCCCTTATGATGGGCATATACTAAACTTACTCAATGTAAATAATAACAGTTCACTGTGTATTCAGTAAACAATGATCAATTTATCAATAATTCAGGTGATATACTATTATTATGACGGTATGGTTTGATTTACATTAGATTTTTTTATTTATTGTTATTATAAAAACTATTACTCTGTCTCTAATGTATTTTAGTCATTAATTATTATTATTTATTTATGTATTTATTTATTTATTTATTTAGTTATTTATTTTGAATTTCTGCACATGTCTAACGGCTTAATAGACAAGGGTTGAAAATAACATTTATGAGCATTAATAAATCTAAGAATATAGTACAAAAGTATAAAGAGTAGTTATTTAAATGCATTACTTAACATTACACAATATTATGTACTGTAACGTATGATATCGCCCGGAGATAGGTATCCGATGATGCCATAGGTAAACAATACTAAAAACTTTAATAATTTGGGGTTAAGGGGTCTACCCACATTAGACGCTGAAAAAAGGCTATTTTCATGAATTTATTTGAGGGGTTTATATTACAGATGTTGATATGAAAATTGTGAGGCTAAGATAATACACTCTCGAAATATATAAATAAAATTTTTTTAATTTATTTTAGACACTTTTATAGATGAAAATGGTGGTGAATCATAGGTCCTCAAAAAGTAGATAAGTGTGCGCTCTTGATAAAATCTCGGAGATGGATTGTCTGAAACAAAAAATTCAAACAGTTTTAGATTCAGTATGTTAATGGCTATAGCGCATATCATACAATTTCTTATTTTTGCAAAAATAATAAAATGGCGTTCATATAAAAAGTGTCTAAAATAAATAAAAGAAATTATTTATGTATTTCGAGAATGTATCTACTTAATGTCAGAATTTTCATATCAATATCTATAATATAAACCTGTCCAAAAAAGCGCTTTTTCGGCGTCTAACGTGGGTAGACTCCTTAACTCTAGCGTCTAATGACAAATCATATATTTAGTATGTGGAGTAAGGAGAGATTTCAGAACGAACAAAACGCAAAAAGATTTTTTCATGCGAACAAGCTTTTTTGTCAATTTCTTTAAAATTCAGTTTAAACGCCATGAGCACATAATAACTGGACGATAACATAATCGTTCAATGTTGAGAACACTGTCGTATAATGAAAAACTTAATTAACCATTAACACGCACATGAAACGAGAGCTTAAAAGCAAAGTGCGCTTGTACAATAAACCACTCTACAGGCCATATAAAAGGTGCAATTAGAAAACGCGAAATCCTGCGACGGGAAAGAGAGGGAGAGATGAAGCAATGAAAAAAAAAGAGCAAGCAGTGTTGCTATACATAAAATGGTCACTACGCTCGACTAGGCATTCTGAATAAAAGCTCTTTGGGTGCCAGCAGCAGCAGCAGCAGCAGCAGGGGCCTCAAGCATCGGCATCAGCAGTAGCATCGCCGCTCGCGCGCAGGAAAACAGTTAGGGCGAGTTTAGCTGCAGCGCAGCGAACAAAAGGCCGCGCCGAGTCTTGAAATTCCAATTCAGCTCGATGACCCTTTGGCAACGCGCGAGCGCGCGCAAGCAGCAGAAAAGAGAGGACGCTGCTGCACGCGAAAATTATTTCAACCGCCAATTGGAGCGCCAATTGCCGTAACCAACAATTGGTTCACTTGGTGCGCGTGACCATTAATAGCACCGTCGTCGTCGTCGTCGTCGCCTTTATCTCTTCGCGGATAATGCGGGCTCAACGACGTCGTCAACTGTGGAGGAGAGGACACCCGCAAGCACACACACACACACACGCACGCACACACGCACGATAACACACGAGTGGCAGTGCGAGCACAGTAGGTGCAGCTCGCATGGATATGAGGCTGCTTCTGTAAGCGGAGGCAATAGGGGGGAGTGAGTGCGAGGTAGACGAAGGCAAAGTTAACGCGCTCGCGCGCGAGCTCGAGTTGTACGCGGACTCGGTAATTGCGCACATGTGAATCCGAAAATTCGGTTAGTTGCAGAGCGCGGGGGCGCGACGAGCGAAGAACACTGACGGATTAATTTTGGAATATTTTGAGCCGAACGCGGCGTTACCTCGTTGTAATTGAACCGAGATGAACTTGGGCGTGACTCGGAAATTACGCTTGCTGAGGAGCCTTTTGTTGGTCTTGATGATGTGCGTTTAAAAAAATGTATTGTGTGGAGAGATAAACGAAACGTTTAACATTTTTACCAAATGAGACAACGCTTTGTACATTCATTGTCGCAAGCTTGCGGAGATTAACATAAGGTAATTCAATATTGGTTGTTAATTAATTTTATTCGTTTAAACAACATTTCGATTATGCGTTTGTCAGCTTGCAGAACTCATTTTCACAGCTGATTATATTGGTTAGAATGCAATCATATCGCCCATCGAAGCGTTGTTTAAATTAATTATTCGTTTTACTGGATGATTTAATCGACTAGTAAATGAACTATTGTTGTCAGTTCTTATTTATGTACACAATTACGTAAATTGTAAATTAACTAAAACGAAATTTTTATGTAGAATTCAGATCTGTTTTTTAATTAGCCAGATAAATTGTAGTGAACTTCATTAGTCCAACTAAAATATGCTATATATCATTCTATAATACTAGAGGAAAATGCATTATTTATTCAATAGTATAATTCTGCGAGCTTAATTAAATTATAAATGTAAGTTCGTTTAACCACAATGACACCTTGATTTGATATCATAGACGTAAGTCATTTTCCAACTTTCGAATTAGTTTGAAACTAATCCGAATGAATGGAATTTTGAAATTTAACTCGAAGATATCGCAATTTCCTCCAATTCTGTTCTTACAACAAAGTCCAATTAACTCCTAGCCTGCGCAAAAATAAAGACAATCCTATCTCTCTCGAAATAATTAACAACTCCTTCCAAGCTTAAACTTTCATCCTCGCTTCAAGACAATGCGACTTAATTTTCGAATCTCCGAGCTAGTCGCACGCATATAAATCGGCCACTCGCAGCTCCTGCACGCTTACACAGTTTTATCGCCAAATAAGTCAGGCCTCGAAAGCTTTCGGGCGCGTTTTTACACCTGTATATCGAGGCGAACGAAATTAGAGAAGCCGCGGGCAGCAGCAGCAGCAGCAGCAGCAGCGAGGACGAAGGCTGCGACGCATTTGCATCGGCGCGGCCCCGCCGCTAACAAGTTCCCCCTGTCAAAACCAGATTTCTCGAGTTTACAAGGTTCCGCCAGCTGTCGGTTTAACTTCCTTCTAAATCGATGTAATTCCCCCGTCTGTTCTCCGACTTCTCTACGTATATACCCTATCTCGCTATATATGCTCAGAGAGAAAGAGAGAGAGAGAGAGAGAGTGAGAGCGAGGCTTGTCGGACTGTCACCACTGTAATTCGGCCCAATTTACAATCTGAAATTTGTTATTCCGACCGACCAGCTTTACCCGCTTCGGACGCTTTAAGGTTTTGCCACGTCGCTCGCTCTGTATATATACTCGAAACGTCGTCCTCGGCTTCCTTAACGGCGCGGGCCTGCGGCCTGGGCAACTGTGCGCAAGCCGCTTTGCAATTCGATGCGGAGAGGAGCATATATAGCCATGGGTTACCGAGGTGGAGATACGACCGCGTTAGAATTAGCACGAAAGTCGAGAATGGAAAATCGAGGAAGACAGAGAGAGAAATAGGGAGAAAGAGAGAGAGAGAGAGAGAGAGAGACGCGCGCGCCGACGCCGACGCCGCTGCTGTCTTGAGTATTCGATTGGAATTATTCTAATGGGGCGCGTGAGAGCGAGCGTCGCGACGAAAGAATTCAGAGGTGAGATGTATAGAGAATGACGAGTGAAGGGAGAAAGTCGCAGCGTGCAAGCTCGCGAACTTTCGTATTTTTACGGCTTTGAGTATTTTTGTTCTTTTAGAGAATAATGTACAATTATAAAGTAATGCAGTGATAAAGGGTATATTAAACTACAAAACAAATAAATGATATTCAAGTAGATACAAGACCAGTCTAACAAGACAAATTCGTGTCTATATTTTAAAAATTCTATTTTCAATTTTTTAAAGGTAATTTAAAATGGTATAGGGGAGACTCTCCCAGTATGACCACCCGTGGTTATTGGGCTTATACCGATAGATGGCAGTACTTTATGTGTTGGATTTGACGCATGTTATAGTTCTATTAAATATTATCGAAGGTTCTTTTTTTTTAATCATAACTACGAAGATTCTCGCGACAATAACAAAAAATCATTGTAAAAAGTTATTTCCCGAGGGTTAAATATATGATCAGTATATAAGCTAATTAAATACTAATTATTTGATATATGATATGATTTAAATTAAAAAAGATTCAAAAAATATACTATTTTACAACTTTTATCTATCTTTGAAGCACAATTTTTAAGCATTTAGAGCAAAAATACTGTTCTATAATCGTTAGGTGGTCATACTGAGAGACAGTGTTTCAAAAGCACAAAACTTTCATTTTTCGTTATTAAGCCTAGAGACACCTGAAGAGGTAAAAAAATCAACTTTTTTTTCTCGAAACAATTATTCCTTGAAGCTCACTTTATACGTTACAAAGCTCCATATTATCTTTTAAAACATCCTATAAGTTGTTTGAAGCTTTTTGGTCTTAAAAATGCTCCTAGAGCAAAAAAAAGGCAAAAATATGCGCGATGAAGTAATTAGAAACTTTACAGGATTATCGTTTTTTACATTATAAACATATTTTTAGAGCAATTTTTCATATAACCCTCGTATAAAGATTTTCCACACGAACTTATGAAATATAATTGTGTATTACTTTTTGATTTATGTGAGTAAAATTTGTATACACGGGTTATATGAAAAATCGCTTTGACAATGTGTTTATAATATAAAAAACAGTAATCCTATCAAGTTTCAAATCATTTCACCGCGCACATTTGCGCAAGGAGCATTTTTAAGGACAAAGATGATTTGTTACATATAAGCTAATGTAATTAAATACTATAAAAATATTCAAAAAACTTATAGAATAATTTAGAATACAAATTTCGAGCTTTTTAACGCATAAAGTGAATTTTAAGGAACACTTTTTTGAAGAAAAAAAAGTTGATTTTTTGACTTCTTCAAGTGTACTCTAGCCTTAATTGATACTTAACTCAGATTATTAACTTCGGACAAAACTATTTCACTACGTCAAAAAGGTCCATTCTTATAACTAATTCCATTTTGAAATTTTCATTTTCACCTTGGTACATAAAAGTTACAGGTAAAATAGCTATGGGTGGTCATACTGGGGTACTCTTCCCTATATTGTCTACCCATTTTCTCCGCAAAATACAAATGAAACTATATGAAATTTAATTTTAACTAGTAGTTATACCAGTTTTTTCCAAAATTCGTAAGAAATTTTTTTATAAAAATATCTGAGTAATATCTTTTTTAAAATATTTATGTTTATAATTAAACTTTTTTAGAAAAAAAAATGCTTTAGTCGGCTCATCAAAATGTTAATAAGTGACTTCTAGTCAAAATTTCAATCAATTATATTCAATTGACAGAGAGAAATAAGGTTGAACCATTTTTTAACATAACCTAAAATAAGTTCTAATATTTGCACATCTCCTTAAACTGTAACTTTTAATGAATCAATTAGAAAAGGCATCTTTCAATTACGTACAATCATTAGTACAGAAAATCAAGTTTTATGGAAAATCCTTATGTGTTTAAATAATCTTTTGTAGCATTTTTAAAGCACGAAATGCATATTTTTAAAATATCTTATGCAATACTTTCTGAAACAAACTTATTTGGCCATCATAATTCGTATATAATACTTTAACAAGTTTTCTCATGAAATTGTGAAATCAAAAGGAGATTTCGACAATGGCCTTAATTTTTTTTTATAATTGATACGATGAACGCGAAATCACATTAATTTCATAGCGCGTAATTTTCGTAATGCACATTATGGGAAGTGAGTTTTTCGTGAGTGGAAAGTGGAGTGGAACGAACATAAAAAGTCATTGGCGTAAGGCAACGCGCGCTCTAGCGATGCTTGAACTTTGTGCATTGAAGAAGTCGATAAAGTGAATTGAAATGGAAATCCATTGATTACTTCGATTTTACGAATGTCCAAGTTGATGAATTAAACAATCAAATCTAAAAGAAGTTGACATTAGGGAAATATTTTAACTATGAAAAAGTCACTTAATTATTGGTAGAATAATAATATAAATTTAATAAATGAATACTGAATGTAGAAAGCCATTATAAAGGAATAAATTTCCAGTGGTCACTGGGTCTAGATCGTTAATTATCGTAAATAAATGATATGAGTTAATATCTAATTTCAGTACATTATTTATCACTAATCCGCACTTAGCTATCAAATAGTATTTGGCATTAATAATACCAATATATTGACTTTGCTTTATTACATGCATATTTAGAAAATTGAAGGTACATGTAAAGGATTCTATATCAAAACTGTATAAACTTTAAAAACATTACAATGTTATTGTGGAAATAAAATAATGTCAATCATAATTTGCGAATTGTTTAGTACATTTTTCTTTACGTATACGTAGACCACTCTATTATATTATACATAAACGAGAACAGAAGTGAAAAATATAGCCCGGGAATAATGTAATTTATCTATACATAATAGAACCTGCTACGTCCATATATCGAGTCATAATAAAAGCAAACCGCGTGATAAATCAACCGTTCTGCACTAAATCCTAAGATTCTCGAACATCCTGACATTAAATATTTGCTCTCTATATGTTATCTGTATAATTAACGCAAAGATACAGATCTATAATGAAGAAAATTTACCGTTTTACGATTCCAAATACGAATATTCGTCGTAATATTCAGACGATTAAATCATGCATTCATTGCCGAGAGCGCAATAAAAAGAAAACAAGTAGATAGCAAACATCCCATTCATCCCCATAATCTCCCCGGGTTTTCTCTCCCTGGTAAATGGAATCAATTTGACGAGTAGTCCGCAGCAGAAGTCAAGAGGAAGCTACATAATCAATTGAAATGGTTCTACCTACAGGTCAAAAGTAACAATGTTTTGAAAATAACTATTTATCGATTTGCGATTAAAATTGAGTGCCAAAGGAATATACTTTATTTAAAAGGTGTTCTCTTGTCTGAATAAATATTAAATCTATAATATGACTATCGAATCTTGTATTAGAATTTATTATCTTGCAAATTGATACCATTTCTCCACAATATTGTAATATTTTAAAATACACGAGGTTTGATTAATATCGTCACAGGCAAAAGTTTCTAAAAAACATGCTGGGATTTCAAACTTTAAGTGGCTACGTCGTTTTTTCAAAATCCAGCATTACCAAAAAATAAAAATCCCACTGAAAGTGAGCGTTTTATACATTCTATTGAAATTTTGATTGGGTGGGATTGCCAAGTTTACCTGGTTGTCAGTTTACTGAAGAGAAAAACATTTTTGAAAATAGAACTTTTAATATGGGCTCTTATGGCGAAATATGCATCTATGTCTGTAACTACGTGAAAGCCCATGATTTATTTATAAAAACAATACGAAATTGTATCTTTTTCATTGTAGATTCCGATTATTGTTTAACAAAAATACCCGGTTGCCAGACAAATATAAAAAATATTTAATAAATAAGTCAAATGAGTGTATTTTTGTATGCATATATATATATATATATGTGTATTGTTATTATTTCTCATATAATATAACATATATTTAGATCAATAAGTGTGGCAATTGATATTGAATCATTTTTATTAAAATTGCGTTGGTTATTAAAAAAAAATTGTGTGCCCCGCGTTGTTATCAATTTTCATTAATTCGTATCGATATTTTTATTTGTATTAAGTATCCAAAATTGTTTTTAATATCGAGTTTTAAAACAAACAATTATTTTGCTTTTATCATTTAATTTACAAAAAACGCCGTGTTTTTAAAGTACACAAATCCTTCTTTTTCATTAGTTAACAAATCTACTCTTGCAATATAAGAAATTTTGTTTAAAAAATTGATTTCGTCATGCGATAAGTCCTTCTTTTATATAATATCTTCTCTCATATTACAATATTGCAGTAAATTGCAAAATAAAATGTTATATTGAATGATCATTTAGTGTGCTATATATCATGAAGGAGCCACCTTATAATTGTAAGTTTTTGGGTGACTGCGAGAAAACAAATAATATACTGCCATTGTTATTACTCAATTTTGTAATTAGAACTGATAAACTTTGTTTCGACCAGTTGTCAATAGATAATTTATTTGCTGGATTATAATCAGAAAAAATAAGAATCCCAGCATCTATTGGTGTTGAATTATTCGGTGCATGAAAATGCAGCTTGCTATTATAGAAGAAATGAAATCTGGTAAATGTTGTTTAATTGCACTGGCAGGCAACCGAGCAAGTTAGATTTCGAAAATTCGCATAGCTAGTCTTGCCCTCCTAAATGGAAGCAATTTGCCGGGTCGTGTCGGCCGGGAAAGTCTCGCTGGAGCCGTGGAACAATCGATCACAGCTCAAGTTTCTCCCTTTAATCGTTGCAGAGAGCAGTGCCAGAGGCACGCGGGGGCTGGATACGAATAGCATAGCAGAGGAAGGAGGATGCTGCGCGTCAGCAGCGCCGGCACGAGGAGCATGGCTCCGCGGATGATTCGCTTGGTTGTGGCGCTCTGGCTGCTCGGCGCGGCTCGGGGCTTGAACGGCGAGCTCGTCGAGCAGGAGTGCCCGGTCGACTGCCACTGTCACTACTTTCGCATCAACTGGGTGACCGACTGCTCGGAGAGCAACCTGACCGCCATCCCGCACGAGGGCCTCAGCCACAACGTCTACGTGCTCGACATGAACGGCAATAACGTCGAGCATGTGGCGCCCTTCCCCCGGGACATCAAGCTGCGCCGGCTCCAGATGGCCCACAATAAGCTCACCGACCTCAAGTACGACTCCTTCGCCGGACTCACCTATCTGCTCGACGCTGATTTCTCCTACAACGCCATCAGCAAACTCGACCCGGAAGCCTTTAGGTGAGAGATCCTCCTTTTTATATCTTATATTCTCTCCTTTTTCCTCCTTTCACTTTGACATTCTTTTAATTTGAGTTGGATTTTCCTCTTTAACACATTTTATTTTTTACTCGTTTAACAGGTTGAGGGTGGCGTGACCCATGATATATGTCACGAATTCACGCAAATACCGCTTATTGTATTCTTTAAGCTCGTAGAAAGAGGTAGAAACATCGAGTTTTTATCAAATGTTTGAAATTTTAATAAATATTGTAGATAATTGAAAAATTCGGCTAATACATTAGCCGCCCTAAACCTGTTAATGAACAAACGACTTAACTCAGGTTACATTTTGAATCAAATAGTATTTTCAAGTTTTTATGTACAATAAAGAACAATGCTTTAAAGCCCTCCTATAAAACATCCAAATGTTAAGATCTTTCTCTGTAGACTAATTCTAATCAATATTATAACTAATATGAAGATCTTAGAATAACATTTATGATATGTACACATTAAAAAGGATTACTTGTTTTGAGACGAAAATTTTCTTAAAATAAGATGCATCAAATTTAAGAACACTTTATTTCTTATTTCAACACATGCTGAAAAGTTTCTTATTGTAAAAATCTTATTTTCTTAATTTAAGAAATTTGGTCGCATTGTTTACATTCTCAAAATGTGAGATTAGGTTTTCGCCTTTATTGGTTCCTTAGACCATGTAGTACTGGACTGCCCATGCATATGACCCGAGTGTTGTGGAGTTAATGGCTGCCTTACGGGAGAACTGTAAACGTTTACTCACTTTAGGGACCACTCTTTCTCTTTCGCTCTCATGGAGTTCGTATTTTCATCTGTGTCTTACAACTCGGAAATACATTTCTCTACTGGAAGCATAAGCCGTGCGCGCTCTAGTACGTACTACATGGTCTAAGATTGGTTCCTTTCATGGTGTAAGAAACAAGGTGTGCTTATATAACCCAGACGCGTTTTCGTATGTTTCTACGCAAGGGCCAGTTGACTCCATGAATGTGCGGGAGATTCAAATGGCGTTATGCAAACGATCAATATTTACGTTAATATTTAAACGATTTTAAGCATTTCAGTTATTAGTTTTGCAAATATGCATTCGAATTTGTACGAAAATTTTTATTTTATACCATAAAAAAATAACTGAACTATCGTAATTACTATAAATAATATCCTAGCTGAGAATTTTGCAATATTAGAAATTTTACTATAAAATCGTAAACCTTAAGCCCAACACTCTAAATCCAACTAGCCCAAGTTCAAAATTTTGCGATAATACTCATTTAAACAGTAAAACCATGAACCCTAATCCCTAAATCCTAAACTCTAAACCCAACTACCCCAAGCTGTACATTTTACGATAATAAAATTTTAAAGACTAAGGTCTGAATTTATAGTCGTATATCAGTTCTTGAGATGCAGCTGTCTTTGTTTCGTATATAAAGAAATGCATTAGTGCGATAAAGATAGCTGCATCTTAAGTCCTGAGACGTGACTATAAATTTGGACCTTAAACAAAATTACTCTAAGCTCTAAACCCTAAAACCAACTACTCCAAGCGATAATAAAAATTTAAACGATGAAACAATTACCTCTAAGCCCTAAAGGTTAAACTCAACTACCCAAAGCTGAGCTTTTCGCGATAGTAAAAATGTAACTGATAATACAATTAACCAAGCCCTAAACCCTTAACTCAACTACCCCAAGTTGAGATTTTTGCGACAATAAAAACGAAAACTAAAAAACAACTATGTACCTTAAACCTTTTTTTTGCAATAAAGAAAATTTAAAACTGAAATAGCAAAAAAATTAAATAATACATTATTGATTAATAATAAGATGTCGGAGGTCAGCGATATTAAAGGTAATAAATAATAAATAAATACCCTTAACATTTTTGATATTGCAAAATGCTTAGCTTACGGTAGTTGGGTTTACGGTTTAGGGCTTAAGGTTAATGTTTACATTTTTATTATTGCAAAACGCTCAGCTTGGGGTCGTTAGGTTTAGGATTTAGGGCTTATGGTTTAATGTTTATATTTTTATGATTGCAAAATGCTTAGCTTGGGGTAGTTGGGTTTAAATTTTTCATTATTGCATATAGCTTAGCTTGGGTGTAGCTTATAACTTAGCTTAGGTGTAAAATTTATGATTTTATTGTATTGTAGGTATACCTACAAAGTTTTATTTTTAATTGCAAGAAAGTCCCTAGTGTACTTGGGTTAAGATCCATGATTTTAATATTTAAACATTTATTGTTACTAGAAACTTCCTGTACTTCGGGTGTTTAGATTTATGGCTTATTATGCTGTTTTAAAATCATTTATTTTAAATAAAAAAATTTTTTAGCTGCTTTTAGTCAATCGATATTGTATTCTGTTTATCTTAGTTTAAATTTACCGCCCGTTATGACGTCATGGTCCACTCGCCCCTCATTGGCGAACCGATATACGTACGCATGAAGTCACCTTTTTTCTTACACCATGGTTCCTTTTAGATTCTACAAAACTTCAAGTGCTAAAATCTGTGTAACAACAAACTAAGTAGTCCTTTTTACTGTATACATTTTACACTTAAATAGACCTACGGAAAACCGTATTACACGAGATTTAAAAAAACATTCATTGCTTTAGAAAATTGGTGTTTTTCAGTATTATTGTCACTGAAAACATAGTAATTATAATGCTTTTTTCAACACAGTCATGAAATACGCTTTTTTCATGCCTGAAAGAATGATGAGGAATTACGTGTTTCGACCGTGCTTGTTCAAAGTGTTGAGGAATTTCATTTTTTATCGCTCTGGCCATTTTCTCCAGCTTGCACGACTCAAAATGCACAATTTCCAATCCAACTTACACGCATGAAAAAGGTCCCATCACGTCTTTGTTTTTCAAAAGTACGGTGTGTAATGTGGGGATAATAGTACATTGCGCAACCAGGGGGGAAAATTGTCTTTTTCTAAGTGAGGCTGATGACTCAAGTGACTCAAATCATCATCCGAGTCTAAAAAGAGCTATTCCCCCCTTGTTACACACCGTATTTTTTTTTGTAATTAGTACATGAATTGGCACTTTGTTATGCATGCAAGGCGGATGGGGAAATTGGAATTTTGAGTCGTCCACCATACCAATGAAAATAAAAAGAATAAATTGCATGTATTTAACATTCTTTTACATTTGCAAAAATTTTCAAAATTTTCAAAAATGTTTCGAACTTTAGAAAAAATTTGATTTGTTACTTTTTCTCCCGTCGTAGCAGTACTTTTCATCCCGATAGTCTAAGACGATCGGAATTCTCAAATATCCATTCGCTTTACAGGCGTGGAAAAGGGCCTTTTCCATGCATGTGTTATAAAAAAACTGTTTCGGAAAATTTACAATTATTAATTTTTTTATAAAATTTTTATAATTATTATAAAACGTTCACACTTAAAATAATATTGCAGTATAAAGTTAGAGTATATCGTTTAATGGATACAAATTTTTTTAAAACAAAAATTTGAATGTTGCAGGCGTAAATATTGCTCACCAAAGAAAATTCACATATACTTTTTAAAACTTTTTTATTTTTCAGTCGATTTTAACGTTTAAGGGTTCATTTTGTTCCTTACACCATTTCGGCTACGATATCCACAAGAAAATTTTGCAAATTACGTATGAGATTAGCGAAGAAGTGCGAAGGTTTATAACTGGATAGAGCAACTCGTACAAACAATTGTACTTCATCGCTAATCTCATATGTAATTTCCAAAATTTTCTTGTGGATACCGTAGCTAAAATCGTGCAAGGAACAAAATGAGCCCTTAAGCGTTAAAATCGACTGAAAAATAAAAAAGTTTTAAAAAGTATATGTGAATTTTCTTTAGTAAGCAATATTTACATGTACAACATTTAAATTTTTGTTTAAAATCTTTTTTTTCCATTACACGAAATACTCTTACATTATATTACAATGTCATTTTAACTATGAAAGATTTTTAACAATTATATAAATGTTAATACATAGAGTCGATTTAAAGCCAGATAACTACTTTAATAAAGCATTTCTCAAACGTGTGAAAAGAATTTTTACTAACACATAATAAATTCTAATGACCGGGAAATTTAAATAAAGGGAAATTAATATATTAAGAAAAAAATATAAAACCAATAAAATGTAAAGCCAATTAGTTCTCCTTGGTATTGTGACAAGTATTCACTCTTAATACTTAAAGTTAAAGTTATGACGAAAACCTTTCTGTACGTTTCTATTTCCAATTATAAAATATTGCAAATTGTTTTCTATCAATTTAATTTAGTATAATGTAAAAATTGCTAATGTAATGCTTCTGTTTCCCCTTATTACTATATAAATTCAAATAAATTTAAAAAAAATCTTTATTGAAACTTTCATAAAGTTTTTGCGATTTCTTCTATAAATTCTCCACTATTTCAAGTATTGAAAGAAAACAATTTGCAACATTTGTGAATTTAAAATAAAAAATTCAACAGCTTTATAAAGCTTAAATAAAGAGTTTTATCAAAACTTAGATAGAGTTTGAGGGGATGAATCATATCCACTGTGCTGGGATGCACAGCCAAAAAATTTGAATACATCGTGGTATAGTGTCTTTGTAAACTTTATCAATATATCTTGAAAATCGAAAGAGGTATGACGCTCCAAAATTTTTTGTGCCGTTACAATTATACAGCAGATCATAACGACCTAACTTTTGTAAAAATCTAACTTTTAGAAAAGTTTCAAATTAAATGCTGCCGATTTACTCCAGTTATCGTAAGTAACAAAAAATCGATTTTTTTACAAGAAGATTTTTCTCTCTTCAGAAGAAAAAGATTAAGCCTCAAAATTTTTACTGAATATTCTTCTTCTTCATATTTCTAATCATCTCAATTTTTTAAAAAATTTCGTTCTTATATTTCACAGATATAACCGTTCGAAAAAAATTACGATTTCGTGTATAACAAAACAAGGGAAATAGATTATTCAAAATTTCACCGTGTATATTCAGAGTAATGCTACTACACTCACTATCTAATTTTGCAATATCAACATTTTCATAAAAAAGGTTTTTTGTTACATAAAGTACCCTCTTTCGTATAATAACGTTTTTCATATTATAATATGTAAACAAATTTTTGTACATATTTTTATATTTAAGATCGATTCTCGTGGAATAACCACCTTAATGTTATTTTAAGTTCTTAATAATAACATTCGATTAAGATTAGCCTGAACAAAGATCTTACTATATGCAGCATTACAATATTATTTAAAAAAATTTAAGATCTGTATATGGGCAAATCCTCAAATTGCCCATTATAACATTAAATAATTTTGAAAAATTTTAGTTTTTTACTTAGAAAAGTACTTTATTAAAATGAATTTGTTTCAAGAAGATTCTTTGAAAGTAATTATGTTAACAGCTAATCGACGCCTCATACGAAGACTAACCGACTTCAGCTTTTTCAAATATCGTCTGCTTATCGTGCGGGGAAAAATACATAAAAATAAAAAAATATTCCGGCAAACTACAAAAATCAAACATATTGATAGAGTAACAAGTTCATATAGTTTAAAATATTCAAAGGATATTATTTTTTTAAAAAAAGTAAAATGAATTAGTGTCTCTTTTCGGAAAGTTAAAATCTATTAGTCTTCGTATGAGGCATCGTAATAATGTAGTAAAAAACGAATAAAATTATCGTTTCCCGAATTATAAAACTAAATGTCTATTCGACCATTATTTGGAGTTGTAACAAGTGTGCACAATCAGACTAGCTCTAATTTTTTATAGTTATTGTACGATATTGGTACTGCATAAAACTTCTCCGCATGATAAATATTATCAAAATTTTGTATGTTTGAGGAACGTCGATTTTGAGGATTTGCTCATATAAGTGCTTAATACGTACAATGTAATATAATATCAATAAAATTATATATATAGCAAAAACTAATAAAAAATAACAAAATAAAAACTTTAAACTACGCTTCTGGTCCAAAGCTTAACTTGGGTTAACTTACTTTTGTAAAGAAATTGTGTATTTAATTAATTTTTACAATTTTTTATTACAATTTATTTGGGGATACTAGATCTTTTAGTAAAATTCACTATTTTATTGTAATTTTAAATAAATGCTAATAGTAAAAGTATCTATTTTTTATTGGCAAAGAAATCAAGACTACTGCGGGAGAGTAGCGCTACTGTCGACTAGCCCATACGCCGGTCGAGGTATACATGGCACATGCGGTTTATATGGGAGTCGTGGGTTTTTATTAAAATTTATCCTCTTAAAATAATAGTTATTGCTTCAATTGTAGACATTATAAAAACTCATAAATACAGCACGATGATTCAGCAAAGTAGTCAAAGATCGGAAATTATATTTCTGAGTAAAAAATAATAGGTGGGGCGCTTGAATTTTGAAAGTTGTGGATTTATTTTATCTTTCTTGTAGGTGCAATATAGACATTGCTGGGTGACATTATTACTATGCGGACGAAAATGAGCCTTTTAGTAATCATTATAGATTATGGTTATTTAATTTTAGTTTTAACTTAATGTGAAACAATAAAGACAAATCAGGTGGAGCCAACTAGACCATTGTAGTGGGGAAAAATAGTCACTTTATTTTTTATTCGATTCTGGTTCTTTTTAATCGTATTTTCACTTCATCAACATTAACTTTAAATAAATTTGTATGTTAATACAAAAATTTTGGACTTTCAATAAAGCTTGCTTTTGTTGAACAAGCCGAGTGTCAGTTTTGCCCCGTGTTTATTTTACTCTCCTCTCTCCTAAGTATTTATACCATAAATTTTGTTGATATGATTGCTTTTAAACATAAAAAGTTACCTAGACTTGTAAAAAAATCTGTTTTTAGGCTTATTCCAGGCCTGTCTCCTTAATTATTTTATTTTGATATTTAAAAAACTATATTATAATTTAATAAAGTTTAGAATTTGATTGATTTTTATCAAGTGTACGGCATGAAACATGATATATGTATTAGTCGCACTTACAGCGCGAGCACTTTCGTCTCAATTGTATGATCGACGCTCTAGTTCTTAATGCGTTAAAATTCTAAAGCACACCCAATTTTCTAATGCTGCAGGGACAGTCCGGGCCTGATCACCCTCGAGCTCCAGCACAACCCACTGCCGGAGATCCGAGGTCACTTTCTCAATTGCCGGCCGCTGCTCTACCTCGACCTCAATACGTGCGGCATTCGAACTCTGAACCCGCAGTTCTTCCACAACACGACCAATCTCAACAAGCTCGACCTGTCGCACAACCCCCTCGGGCGCATCGAGCCCGGGCCCTTCGACCATCTGACCAGCCTCGAGTACCTCAAGCTCTCCTCCTGCAACCTGAGCCACGTATCGCCCGGTGCGTTCGCCCAGCTGGAGAATCTTCGGGAGCTCGAGATGGACGACAACGACCTGAGCTCGCTCGACTGGACGGGCGTGCTCGCGCCCCTCGTCCGTCTGGAGCACCTCAACATCCGGAAGACCCGGATCACCAATCTCCCCGGCGACGCCTTCGCCAAGAACCTGTACTTGAGGCAGCTCGTGCTGGCCGAAAACGAGCTCCAGCACCTGAACGTCGGCAGTACCCTGGGCCACAATCTCCACAGCCTGCAGTCCCTCGACCTGTCCAACTGCAATCTCCAGGACAGACTGTCGGAGGAGGCCTTCAGGAACGCCAGCAAGCTGCGCGTTCTCAATCTCAGCGGCAATCCCATGTTCGCCGCCGAGCTCACGGCCGTGCTGCGCCACCTGCCCAAGCTGCACAAGCTCTCCCTGAGCAACTGCAGCCTGCGCAGGCTGCCGGAGGCCTTCGAGAACCTCGAGCACCTCGAGGAGCTCGACGTCTCGCACAACCCGCTCTCGGACGCATTCGTGCGCCTGCTCAATCCCCTCAAGTCCCTCGAGTTCCTCGACATGTCCTACTGCAACCTGGGCTACGTCGGCAACAACACCTTCACCCTCATGACCTCGCTCAAGAAGCTCATCATGTCCGGGAACACGCTGCACACCCTCGAGCAGGGACTCTTCACCAATCTCACGCGCCTCGAGAGCCTCGAGCTCAACGACTGCGGACTCAAGAATCCCATAGATCCCAAGGTCTTCGGCGATCGCGTCTACGCCAACATCGTCGAGCTGAAGCTCAGCAAGAATCCGCTGACCGTGCCTGACGATGGACCTCTGCTGCCCAAACAGCTCTCCGGTCTGGAGATCCTCGACTTGAGCTACTGCGACATCTCGCGCCTCAACGAGAACCTCTTCTCGCGCACCAAGAACCTCACCCAGCTGAACCTCTCCAACAACAAGATCGCGGGCACGGAGAACCTCGCCTCCCTCAAGAAACTCCGGCTGCTGGAGCACCTGGACCTCAGCAGCAACAACCTCACCACCATTCATCCCCGGGTCTTCAAGGCCAATCCGCGACTGCTCACCGTCAACCTCATGAGCAATCCCTTCGTCTGCAACTGCTCGATCGTCGACATGTGGGACTGGGCCGTCCAGGTGAAGAACGATCTGGACGTGCTCGTCGGTAGCCAGCCCTCGCAATTCACGACCGGGGCGGTCAAGCTGCGCAAGACTCTGTCCTGCTCCTACGACCGGGACACCTATCGCACCATCCTCGAGCAGAGTCGCCACTCCAGCGGCGATCGGCGAACGCTGCTGCGCAAGGGGGATCTCACCCCCAACAGGACCTGGGCCAAGTACATCCGCGAGTCCCAGTGCGACAGACGCTCATGATATACAGTGGCTAGATTTCGGGACGTCGTGCTGAGCACCCGCCAGGACAGCCTCTACCGGCCCAAGCTGGAGCTCTAGACGACTATGGCACGTCGAAGACATGCCAAGTAGAGCGTTTATATTCTAAGTTCAACTCCTAATATGTGATGAAATATACGTGGTTTTACGATATAGTAAAGAGTATGCTCTCTGGCCATCTGGCGAAATCAAGTAGTTTAACAAAGGTTTTTGCACTATTTTTTCCATTGCATATTCTAATAAACTATTTTGATTATTTGCTAATCAATTGTAAGTTTCATGTATAATATATTATAATATATTATAAACACAAAGTTAACTACAAAAAATTATGGTAAAGCGTTATGAAAAAGTATGGTTTGACCATGCAGTTTTACAGTGCAGCCTTACTATAAAGAAAAACCGTGTGATTTAATCACATCGCCCGTCTCTCTTGTTTCGTAATTTCGCTGGGCGTTACGATGTTATATCTGAAGCAGTTGACTGTGCAATACACTAAAGAATTTTTAGCAAAAAAGCGAGAAAATATTGTATATCCGTACAGCTTCTTGTAAACCATACCATTTGCAATTAGATAGCATTAAAACATGTTTTTTCTAATGTTATTGTTTTAAAGCAAGCACCGTTATATGTTTATAACAATTTCCTTAATATGAAGATTAATTATTCCAATATTAAAGACATTCTTCATGATTCATCTGTAATCTCATTTTTATTTTCATTAGTTTTTGCGTTTCATTTAGAAACATATTGCATGTTTTTGTTAAATCTTTACAGCTCTGAATAGGTTATCGGAACAAAAAATAGAACAAAGTCTGTCAAATTCAAGCAACTGCCTGTAAATCGCATCAAATAATGTGAACAATGTTAACTCATCGGTCACGAAGAAGAGTAACAGAAACTGAGAGATAATAGTGATAAAAATAAAGATAAAACGCTCTTCAAAGGATTGAAATCTAGCCGAACTTTGATTATTGCTTATTGATTATGAGATAAATGGGGAAATAGTTTTTATAAGGCAGATATATTTTGTATTACTAATCAGATTGCTTAATTTAGTTTAGATTTATATTACGGACTGTAAAGAGTAGATTTACGTTACTATTACAAACATTAATGTACCTATCTTCATATATAGTTATAAGTTTATTTTTCTCGCAGCTACGTTAAGCATGAATTGCGCACTCGTCTGAAAATTGTACAAGTAACGCGTTGTTAAACTGTCTAGAATAAAAGTCTAACTGTCTATGCACCTCGAATGTATCAAGTTGTCTCGTCGCTCAAGAGAAGATTCGAGCTGCTAGCAGTACACAGTGATATTTTAGTCATGCCAAACCTCAAAAGTACGAAGTGTTTACTTTTGAACTTCTATCATAGAGCGTAAAAGCGCGAAAAATAAAGTGAACAAAAAACGGGCCTTTATTTCTCAACGTATATGTAACTACATAAGGAGAACGTTTGTGTATTTGCACGTGAAAGCATTAAGCCGATCACGAGATCGTGCGATTCCTCTCTGTACTCATATGTCTATACATGTAAAAGACTGTGTTTAATAAATGCGTCGCCATATCCTTCTTAAACCAGGATAAATTTTGTTAATTTTCCTTCCCAAGTTTTTGTTAAAATAGCAAATCATAAAATATTATGATTTTAAAAAATAGCTTCCATTAAAGCTCTTTTCGCTTACTATTATTATTGTTTGACTTATTTTTCAAGACCGTAGCTGTTTAATCGCGCTTTAAAAACATTGTTTATTCTTTTTAATAGTTCTATGATTTAAGTTTAGCTATAGAAGATTGAATAAATATTAATTAATCGTAATGATCATTACAATTAAAAGTGGCTTTGGACATGGGTCCAAAAATTTAAAAAAATCTAGTAGTCGGTCACCTATAAGCACATATCGACAAAGAAATATCGAAAAAAATTATTATTTAATGGTTCTTAAACTGTTTTAACGTCAGAATTAAGTGTTTAAATGGCATAGATCATTAAAAAATTATTAATCTAGCGACATTTTGTCTACGTATTTATTTTTTAAAAGAAAATAGCCAAAGTGGCCGACTACTGGGGGGTGGCCAACTACTAATTCCTCTACCCTCTGCAATAATAAAAGTATAAATAAACATATATATAAGCATTCAATAATTTTTAAGCTTATAATTTACATATCTTTGTCTAATTTATTATTATTCACTGTTATTCACTGATATGCGGTCAATTACTGGCTGGTTTACCATAAAGTTTAACTTAAGGGGACAGATGTACCTTAAAATTTTAAATTAATTGTTAATGTATTTTAATTAAGGTGGGTCTACACCGATTTTTTAACAAAAAATCGAAAAAAAATTTATGACACTTCTTGAAGCTCTGCCCAAATAGCACGGTACGTTCTGAGAATATTCCAGGAACGTTTCTTCTGCAACTATAAAATGTTGCTATGAACAGAGGCAAGAATGTCGTCGCAATGTTGCTGGAATGTGAAAATGTCCGCATTTGTGGCATAAGGCACCTTAACAGAACGTTCTTGACACGTTGCAGGTACGTTGCCAGAACGTTGCACTAGCAACGTACTAAAAATAAATAAAAAAATTATTTTAACTAAGGCAATAGGAAGACTTGAAGGTATATAGTATATTTTGGTAGTATCATACGGATGATACTACCACAATGGTGAACTATATGCCTTCAAGTTTTCATATTGCCTTTTTTAAAATAATTTTTTCATTTGTGTACAGCACTGATAGAAGAGAATCGCTCTGATGCCTAGATTCTCGCCGAGCAACTAATACAAAGTTTGGATGTCATGGTAACGACTCAGTAGGTATTGCTACAAGAGATATACTGTTATAGTTAAGAGAGCAATATATAAGCTGAAAAAAAGAGATTACGATATAATTTTTATTTTAATTATAATATTTAATACGTCTATATGATTATAATCCGATTTATATTCAATGAATCTATTAATATAAGAAAATACAAAATGAAAATATAAAACGATCATATAATTAACTTTTTACATCATCATTATTAAATACATTTTTAATAAATTATATAAAAAGGTCATAAATATAGAAAAATGAAAAGCATTTTATATTTAAATATGTTGCTGGTTAGTAGAAACTCTTAATTTTTTATAGGTTATACTTCGTTGAATAGAATAATATTGTATCTGTAATCGATATAGCTAGCAATTTTCGGAAAGAATTTTTCTTTACAAGTAAATTAATGCGCGTTATAATTTTGAAGTTAGTATAAGGACAGAATCGTATAGCTATAATCGTATTTCAGAGCGGTGAAATGCTAGTAAACACCGCGTTGCCGAGGGGCATCGCTTGCTATGGTTATGGTTTTATCAAGTAACCAAAACATTAAGCATAAAGTACAATTTTTACATTACGTTTGATGAACAATCTCGGATAAGAAATTTTAAATAAATTTTATACATTTAAGCAACAAATTGTTAAAGAGAATTGCATAAATTAATCGCATATTTACTTTGAAATACTTTAAAAACGTTTTAATGCCGAAGCTATATGTATAAAGAATTGCCGGTCAACTAAGTAAATGTACTTGTTATTTCGACTTTCAAATTATTTTTTTTAACTATAAATAATTATTATGTTAGTTTAAACCATTGACTTTAAATATTTCTTATTGGTTTTATATACAAATTTAAGATATCCAAGCTATAAACCTAAATAAAAAAAAAACATTTTGACCGGATTTACCCCACATCAAGGAGTAATACCAGTCAGCCTGGGTACAATTCCGGTCACTATTAAAAAGTTACTTTTATAGGTGAAAAATTTATTTAAATCAATTATATAAACCTTCATATCCTGGTAGAAATAAAACGGTTAAACTGTGCAGTTTTCGGCAGTTGTCACGGTTTTAGATGAAACGGTATTACTCGACAGTTTCTATTCAAATAGTAGTTCTTTTAGCATAGCATTGACATTTTATTAGCAGTTTCTAAGAATTTTCATAGCAGTTTAAACGGAGATTTTTCTATATGATCAGTCGCATGATGATTCATACTTACACAGCGAAATATGTAACACATAACTCACTGTTCAACTAAAGACACTTAAGCAAAGTTGCCCTACCTGAGAGCGCAGCGCAACGTTTTCTTAGCCCCACTTTCGGGAGCGTCATATAAATAACATTGTGACCCCAATTCTGCTTAGTAATTTAAATTGAAATGACAAATAAGCAATAGGTTTATACTCTTTTTTCTTCACTACTTCGTATTGTTAGATTGTTCGAATTAATAAAGTAGGAAAAAGTAATTGCATAAAGTAACAAATAATGTGCATAAAAGCTTATTCCAAAGACCAGATTTTCTTATAAGAAATGTAGGCCAAAACTTTGATTGTGTATAATCCTTAATAAAACAGAATATAAAGTTGGTGGGACATTAGATTAATTGCATTTTATATTGCGTTGGATATACTATTCAAATTGTTACCTAAAAATGTTTAGATTATTAAATATAAGGGTGTCAGGAATTAGCCAGTGACCGGTATTACCCCGTTCTCCCCTACTTACCTTATCGATTTCAGAAAATTGTCTTAAAAAAATGAGTCGATGAATCTTTAAATTTCTGTCTAATTTCGAATCTTTATTAAGAAACAACAAAAACGAGCCCTGTTTGGTAAAAAATGACCTTTCCATTCTCGAGATATAAGCGATCAAAAAAGCATTTAAAAAAATACATAACCTCAAATATCTTGAAATATAAAGGTCATTGTGATCTGGGCAAACATCTCGTTCAAGAGATAATAAAAAGGTACCGTTTCGGAAAGTTTTAGATCAAATGCTGCCGAATTACTTCAGTTATCGTGGTTGACTAAAAATCGATGTTTTCCATATTCCTAATCGCCTCTATTTTATAAAAAAAATTTCCTTATATTTCGCAGATATAACCGTTTAAAAAATTACGATTTCGTGTACACTGGGAAAAGAACTATGGTAAAAATGCCCAGTTTTTGATTGTAAGTTTGGAATTCACGGTAAAATAATACTATTTATGATGCTACCTTTGAAATTTTACAATGCTTGAAGTAATTATGACAAGTGAGTCATTTATAAAAAGTAGTATGCAAAATGGTAAATATTACCAGTTGGAAAAATTGCTATTTTGAATTGTAATGATTCCAAGAAAGTGTGCGTAAAATTCATGCAGCATGGGAAAAAGTAATAGTGGAGCTTGTAACTTGTCCCACATAACCGTAAATATTGCTTCCAAGCATATTAAAAGTGCACATTATACAAGTAAATTTTATAATCCGTTTAAAAGTCAAATCATCACAGTAACTCGGATCTCGTGTATGTGTTTGTGTGTGTGTATACATGCGTGTGTATGTGTGTGCATATCCCTCGATATCTCGAGTAATCCACGGTTAAATTTAATGTTTCAGGGCTCATTTTTTTTATAACGAGTGCATGAATAAGGCCCCTTTCCATATCTGTAAAGCGAATGGAAAATTGAGCTTTTCGAGCGTCTTCAATGATCGGGAGGAAAAGCACTTTTATTCCCGATTCATCCATAATGGCTACTTCATTGACCTGAAAAGCGGGCCAAAATAACATATGATTCCCGAAAATGCATTGTTTTTATGCTACATTTTAGGAATTAGAAAAAAATTCAAATTCAATAAAATCTCATTTTGGTATTTTTTTACCAATTTAGGATTTGAAATATGAAAAATTTTCCCACTGACCGATGGATTAAGAAAAGCCCAGAAATGACTTTCTAGAAATTGGTATTAAAAACTCTATGGAACGATAAACAAGCCGATATTTAATCAGACCCTGGAGAGTATTAATGAAATTCAAATCATATAAAATCACATTTTGGCATTTTTGACTAATTTAGGATTCAAAATTTGGAGAATTTTCCCATTTAGCGGTGAATTAGATCAAAACCCAGAAATTACTTTCTAGAAATAAGTATTAAAAAACCTATATAACGATAAAAGCCGATATCACATCGGACCCTAGTATAAAGAAATCTATAAAACGATAAGAAAGGGAATATCTCATCAGACCTTGGAGATTTTGAAAAGGAAATTAAAATCCAATAATATCTCATTTTGGCATTATTGACTAATTTAGGATTCAAAATTTGGAGAATTTTCCCACTTAACGGCGAATTAGGGAAAACCCAGAAATTACTTTCTAGAAATTGGTATTAAAAACTTTATGGAACGATAAACAAGCTGATATTTAATCGGACCCTGGAGATTTTTAAAAAATTTCAAATCCTATAGAATCACATTTTGGCTTTTTTGACTAATTTAGGATTCGAAATTTGAAGAATTTTCCCACTTAGCAGAAAATTAGGGAAAGACTCAAAAATTTATTTCTAGAAATTGGTGTCAAAAAACCTATAAAACGATAAAGAAGCCGATATCTCATTGGACCCTGGAGATTATTAATAAAATTCAAATCCTATAAAATCTCATTTTGGCATTATTGACTAATTTAGGATTGAAAATTTGGAGAATTTCCCCACTCAACGCTCGATTAGAAAGAAATTAAAAAATTTATTTCTAGAAATTAGTATTAGAAAACCTATAAAACGGTAAGAAAGCCGATATCACATCGGGCCTTGGAGATTTTTAAATGATTCCGCGAAATACATTTTACAGCTTTTATCGCCCAAAAAATTGAAATTTGTAAAATTTACCCCCTTAGAATTAGAATTCCGTAAAATCCCTTCTTATTCGTTGCCTACAATGTATAAACAATATACCATCCAAATTTCAAGTCGCGGCTGGGCGTTGATGCAGTCAGTCAAACAGAAAAAAATATCTCGCAGTATTTACATGTCAGCAGTTTTGGTATACCACATATTGATTCCTGTGTATCTTACAGACTCGGTTCGTATAAATCCCAATCCCAGCTCGGGCCCAAACAACCTAACCTTTTTTCATCACGCACGTGTATTCGATTAAATGTGTTGGAAAGCGAAGAAAGCTAACAATAAAATTGACTTTAAAATATAATAAATATATGAAAGCAAACACAAAACAAGTAAATTGGTTTTCAATTAATATATATATATTATCTTAATGTGAGGTTACGCGGACGTAAGCTGGCGTAAGTGTCCAAGGAGCTGGCTGGGTAAAATCCCAGTCGCATTTGTAGAGTATCCAAGATCACTCATGGGAACGATACGAGTGGCATTGTTTGGAAAATTAACATGTCTCGACCGGGAGTATACCGTGCTTTCCTGTAGTAATAGCCGGCTATTTTTTTCCATGTAGTCAGTCAGGACATGTTCTTTTATATATATATATATATAGACGAGTAAACAATTTCTTTTCTTGCAAATTATTTTCATTTATTATCATCTTATTTACACAATAAGACCTATAAGAGTGTCATAAAATGATTATAAATAAATAATATGAACCATTTTAAAAAATGTTATCGGAGCAAAACGGGATAACCCCAGTTATTGATTCAGAACATGGTCTAAATATGTTTAAAATAATTGAAGAATAATAACATTTTATAAATTTCAATAATATCCTAATATAAAAGTGAAAATTTAAAGGTAATATTATGAAACCAACTATTAGCTAATTTTAAACAAATTTTGTCAAAATGGCCATTTTCTCTTGCTATCACGGGCGTAAAGTAATTATTCGAAAATAAGCCTTAAGAGGGTTTAGACTCCTAAACATGTGTACCATCCGGATGATACCACACGTTTAGGTGTGCCTAAATACTCCCAGTAGTCTGATTTTGCAGTCTAACAAGTGTGTGTTTGCACCGTGTCGAAGAACGACCAAATTTAGTTCCGCTTCATAGGCACAAAGCAACACGATATTGATACACGTTTGACAAAATATACGGTGTGCATGAAGGGGGAGAAGCCTCTTTCGCACACGACATATGGTGTGCATCGTGGGCCTTTTTCCTCTTGTGTATTTGCAGTACTCATCTTCTGCTCGCGATACGCACTCTCTTACTTCTTCCCCTTGGTACAAAATGTACTATTTTATACATTTGCACATTTTATATCTCGTAGAACACACTTAAGATTATTATGTGAAATTTTTATAGATAAAAATTCATAATTGAAAAAGTTTTGTCGAGAGTGAGCGTGCGAAATATTTTTTAATGTTAAAAACTACGTTTATAGCACTGGGTGGCCTAAATCCGCACTTAAGTCACAGCTAGGCGTGACAGCGGATTTAAGCAAGCAGTGCTATAAAATTATATACGATACTCGTAATTTAAGTGTCCCATCGCACGACGTGAATATCGCCTTCGCTTCGCTCGGGCGCTAACTACACGCCGTGCAATAATGGGCCATTTAAGTCACACGTATCGTAATATACTATTTTATCTATTATTTTATTAAGAAACTAAAACAGCTAGAAAGAGTTGCGTAATATTCTTTGTACATATAAATTATAAAAATTTAATGTTGAGCCATTTTCAATATTGGCTAGTCGGAAAACATTTATCCGACTAAATTGCGCTATGCGCCCTTTGCCGTTCGGGAGACTCAATTATTATATTCAAAGAATCATAATATAAACAATAATTGACATTTAGTATAAAGTGTAACCTACGTATCGTAACATTTACTATTTTATCGCATAATATCAAACGATATATGTTATACAATAGTTCTCTGTCCTCTTGTGTAGCCACTTGCGAGTCAGAACTTGATACCACCTGGTGGTAATACTTGGATGCATAGTCCTCTTGAATTATTTCGGAACTCTATATAAATTTTATAAATCAATAGATATTGCTCAAATATTTAATAAAGTATTAAACAACTCCTTATGAACGTATTATAAATTAGAGAAATACTATTCTATGAATTAATTCGGAATGCGTTTAAGTACTTATGAACTAATTAGAAATTCTTTTGTAACTGTTCTGAAAAACTTCATTAAGAATTCATTTCCTGAATTATTTATGAATTCGTCACGAATATATGTGCCATCTGAGATGCTTTATTTAAACACCCAACTATGATGTTCTCCCTTCTCAAGAACAAGTGTCAATTAGACAAAAACTACGGATGCTAGGCACCATTTTAAGTACAAAAATCTACTTCTCAAAACCTCGTCAAAATCCATTTTACGGAGTTGTTCACTCTCCTCGTAAGCTAACTCGAATGATTCCAGAGTTAATAAAGCCGGATAAATACTTTTTCAATAAAAAAGAAATTGAATTCTCCATTGATTTGGAACAATGTAAGCTTTCAAGCATTATGTAAGTTCGAAACTTGTATTGCTTAATAAGTTTAAAGTTTACAATTCTGAAAGTACGGGAAAGCACTTTTATATTTACAGTAATTGATATTTCCAGCGTTGCTTAGATATCCTCAACACTCCAAAATCTTTCTATTGATTCGCGGTACGCTCAGTTGAACTGTAGAATCGGGTCTTTGCAGAAACCTCCCCATACCAAGCCGTTAAAAGCCTCTTTGAAAGCTTTGAAACGTTGATAATAAAACCAAGTCGACTGTCACGTAATCGATTACCGAAGTTTAAATATGAAAATCGTTAAGGAAATCTTGACGAGAAAAGTTTCGAAATATATTTGTCTTACACCCCTGGCAATGACATTGAGTTGCAAAATTACAATGATATCTTAAAATTAAAAATAAAAAAATGTAATTTATTTAGATCTGTAGTCTTATTTTCTAATACTTAAAACATTCTTTCTGATTTTTCATAAAATACTAATTAATATTTTATCTGCATAGAGATGCATAGATGCAAGATTTTAAATTCTATAATACATTAGCCCCTTATATACATATGCATTCTCCACGATACAAATGCTTGCAAAAAATTAAAATCATAATTTGTGCGAACTGTACCAGAGTAAGTACGTAAACTAAGAAGAATACTTGAATGCCGTCATATTACAAATAGAGAAGAGTTGGGGCAAGGTGGACCATGGGGCAAGGTGGACTGAAGGCTATATAAGGATAAGAACTTCATTATATATGCTCAGAACGTTATAAAAATTGTGTTTAGATCCATTCGAAATTTCCCCTTATCTGTGCGAGTGTACTGTCAGCTTTTTGCATGCTATTATAAGTTTTGATGTTTGCTTGGACACAAATAAAAACGTTCCATGTAAGTTTAGGTGAAAACTTTTAGCGCTATCGTAAAGAGGAGCTAAATTCATCAAAAATCACCTGTGTTATAATTTATATACCAAATATAGTCTACTTGTTTTGTATAATATTTAAAAAAAGTCAATGTGGGGCAAAGTGGAATGCCTCGCAAATAATGTGAAAAAATCTGCACTTTTATAATTAAATATTGGCGATCGCGAGCGAGGTTTTGTATAATCACGCATCTTGATTTGCATTCTTAAAATGAGTTATAAGTGTTAATGCTGATGCTATAGTTCAACAATGCCAAATCAACAGAAATTTTATTTTGTTTTATTAAACTTTATTTTTGTTTTTAAAAATTATTGTAAAAAAATTGGCTTTCTTTAATCTAGATTATGAGGTTATTAAACTTTTATATTTGTAATAATATTATAGTACTACAATACAATTTTCAACTTATAATGAAATTGTAAAATTATAAAAAAATAATAAAATATTTTAATAATTATAAAATTGTAAAATTATTTTATTGCAAGAGCAAAATCTAAAAATTACTTTGCATTGAAGTGAATAATACGCGCAAAGTACATGCTCATTGCTACTTTTGTAATGGTTATATTTTGTTCATATATATATATATATATATATATATATATATATATATATATATATATATATATATATATATATATATATATATATATATATATATATATATATATATATATATATATATATATATATATATATATATATATATATATATATATATATATATATATATATATATATATATATATATATATATATATATATATATATATATATATATATATATATATATATATATATATATTAACTTCCAAAATCTAGATTTTATCAATTCGGTCATACACTGTCTGGTTTACCCTAAGAATTTCCAGAATTTACTGAAACATAAATGTAACTAGGATGACATTTAGATCTTTAGCTTATCAATGTGGAAATAGTATATAGTCTTTAAAATCCATAAATTTTGGGTCAACCAACTATATATCATTGGTCAATAATATTATTTTGTAATTCACACACTGATAACCTAATAATATGTATTTTGAATAGAATAAAACCTTGTAAGAATCCCAATTCGATCAGTTTGCCTCTCAAGACCTTGCGATACGTCGAAAAATATACAGGTTGCCATTATGGACTTTCAAAGAGCTTTTAATCTAGAAAAACAATTATTTTTGTTATGTTTGGTAAAACATGTACAAATTTACCGACCAAATATGATGTAAAATTTGTTTTTACCTAAAAATGTATTAATATTTAATTTTTATTTATATGGTGTGTTAGTGCAGCGTGCCCAGAAGTGGTCCCATCTACCATGAAATACATGTATTTCGTACATCGGATTCTTCCACTTATGTCGGGTGCTCTGTTTTGGTGTCCTTAATACACTGTGCAAAGATATTGGCTCCTCACATAAACACTATCAGTAGAGAACGAAAAGAAATTCATTAGTAATCAAGAATAATCAATATTTCAGGAGCGATCAAAAGATATTCTACTCTCGTGCAATACAAAGGCGCCTGCTCATTTCCAGCGTACACTTCATTGTACGTATAGACATCGTCACCACTAAAGCCACAAAGTCTCGATCGAAGTGTCTCGCCAAAACAGCCTTTATCTACTTAGCGCCGTCAATACAAGAGCTCTCTTCCTCTCTCTTGTTAAGTCTCGTGTTAGCGAGTAAATGAAAGGGCCTAAAACGAATCCTTTAATCCAAAGCCAATGAACAATACGTGCTAGTACAAATACGCCTTTTCTAACGTTTTCGTTACGTTATTTCTTAGTAATTAACTATTCTTTTATTGCAAATACGTGACAAGTATGACAACAAATTATATGAATATTTTTCAAATTTTCAAATATACACCAAAAAGAGATTATAATAATTACCATATTTAAAAAAGTATATATATATATATAACCCATACATGTATATGGATGATTCTCTGGGAAATCAATATAAAAAAAACATATCTTTTTATTTTTTCGGTAAAAATGTTCCTCTGGGTATGAAGAATGTGTGTGAATTTTTTTTAGACTATTTGAAACCCTTAGATTCAATGTTGATCAAGACTAAATATGAGCATGTAGTCATTTTTTAACAATTTTTAACCTCCATATACTCAACAAAATTAAATCTGTTAAAAAAATAGCAACGTAGGAATTTTTAGCAAATTATATAAATTTTTCATAAAATATGGTTCCAAAACCTTTTAATACCCCTTTCGATTAATTAAACTCATTTTAAAATTTAAAATCCTGAAAAAAGTGGGTTTCATCACTCGAACCATCGCACCAAAAATCATGAAGATAACTTTTCTCAGTACAAAAGTGACTGCCACAGTCAAAAAATGGCAGAAGTGCAATATTTATATAATAAAAATCAATATAACATGAAATATTGTTAAAAAAATTATTAAAATGCACATTTTGGCAATAAAGTCATATTTAACTTCAAACAACTTTGAATACATGAACTTAAAAAAATCGGAAATAATTCACGACTACTTTACATACTAAACGGAACATTTTTGCCGAAATAATTTTATTTTGTTCTCGATCTCCCAAAGAATCATGTATATATATGTTGAGTAAATGGAGCTTGAAATTTGCTAAAAGTGTAAAAAATGACCACATGCTCATATTTTGCCTTGATTAATATTGGACCTAAGGGTTTCAAAAACTCTTAAAAAATTCACATACATTTTACATACCAAGAACAATTTTACCGACGAAATAAAACAAAAAATTTTTTTGATCTCGATTTCTTATATATATTTTCTGGAAAATCGAGATCAAATAATTTTTTTCTTATTTCTTCGGAAATAATGTTCTTCTTGGTATGTATATATATATATATATATATATATATATATATATATATATATATATATATATATATATGTGTGTGTGTGTGTGTATATATATATATATATATATTCACAGTTTCAACCCTATAAGGTACGATTTTATAGACAAAAAATATAAATACTTATTTGCTTGATTTTTTTTCATTAAATTTTTTTTGTGTGCCTACGACACTTTCTACTATGGAAAAATCTCACTTATGCTATAGTTTAGCTCTTATCGAGTTGGTCTCATGGAAGCTGGTCAAATAACAACCGAAGTCAAAACACGTTAAACAACTACGGTCTAGAAAAATAAATCAAACGATAATAAAAGTAAGCGAAAAGAGCTTTAATTGACGCTATTTTTTAAAATCATAAAATATGCTATTTTAACAAAAACTTGGGAAGGAAAATTAACTGAATTTACCCTGGTTTAAGAAGGATATGGCGGCGCATTTATTAAACACAGTCTTTTACATGTATAGACATATGAGTACAGAGAGGAATCGCACGATCTCGCGATCGGCTTAATACTTTCACGTGCAAATACACACGCGTTCTCCTTATGTAGTTACATATACGTTGAGAAATAAAGGCCTGTTCATTTTATATATATACATACCAAGAAGAACATATTTTCCGAAGAAATAAGAAAAAAATTATTTGATATATATATATATATACCATGATTTTTTCAGAGTTGCAGACATTTTTATTTTTGCACATGCTCACTTGTCATGGAACCACCCATATATATATAAATATAGCATGTCGAAAAATAAAACTGTCTGCAACTCTGAAAAAATGATGGTATGTGTACCCAGAATATGTAAAGAAATTTCAGACCCCAAGGGTTTAAATGCTAAGGGCTATTAAAAATTAAAAACTGCATTTTTTTAATATTTCGAGATTTTGCCAACATTGTTTGATTTTTAGCTAAAAAATTAGTAAGTTTTGAGAAAAAAGTGTAATAACATTTTTTGTTCAAAATGAGGTAAAGAATCAAAAAGAATTTTTATTAGACCATATTGTGACACTTTGTAAACCTATGCATTGTGATATATTGTGATATTAAGATTCTAGATAATTGCCATCAGCTTTTTCAAAATAAAAAATCTTAAAATTTAGTTTTTCATATTTTCTTTAATTCTAGACTTGTTAGAAAATGGTCTCAAGCTGAATATAATTGCTGCAGAATTTTTAAATAGCAAACTTTTTTCTGTTTTTCCATTGTTAGACTGTAATAAAAATTCACTATTTAAAAGTTCTGTAGGAACATATTTAGCTTGAGACCATTTTACATGAGGTCTAGAATGAAAGCTAGCATGAAATACTAAATTTTAAGATATTTTGCTTTGAAGAAAGTGATGGCGATCTGCTAGAATGTGAATATTACAATACATCATAATGCATGGGTTTATAGAGAAGAAATATCGAAGAAAAGTGCGCTATTTAAAAATTCTGCAAAAATTATATTCAGCTTGAGACGATTTTCTAATAAGTCTAGAATTAAAGGAAATATGAAAAACTTAATTTTAAGATTTTTTACTTTGAAAAAGCTGATGACGATTTTCTAGAATCTCAATATCACAATATATCACAATGCACGGATTCACAAAGTATCACAATAGTGTCTAATAAAAATTCTTTTAGATTTTTTACCGCATTTTGAAAAAAAAATATATATTTCAACCTTCAATTGCCCTTGACATATGACACATTGAGGTCTGAATTTATTTTGAGAGTTTTAGATATTTTACCCAAAATTTATCGATTTTAAAGAATGTATATATAGTCTTTAAAATCGATAAATTTTGGGTCAACCAACTATATATCTTTGGTCAATAATATGTTTTTGTAATTCACACACTGATAACCTAAGAATATGTATTTTGAATAGAATGAAACCGTATATGACGAATATATATTTATAACGTGTATATTAATCTTCAAGTAAAAAGTTCAAATGTCAAGAAAAATTTCGATTTCGTTGTAAATATAAATTATAACTAAATATAGTTCTTTGTACAAGCCTTTACTTAGCTTTATTCATTCGTTTGTTATTTAGTTAGTTAGAATCAAATCTTGTTGCAGTTCAAAGTGGCCTTGGAAAAGTCTCTATAGACATAGTTAACCTGTCGATGAGATAAACTCACAGTAAAGTATAAGATTAGTTAAAGTAGATTATTGGCTATGATTCAGTCAAGTAGTTTCGGAATCTAGCTGATAGTGGAAATAGATCGGTAATTTACAATGCTATTATGCTCACCTGATTTATGAATACGCTGAATGCATGCATGTTTTTATTTAATAGACTCAATTAAAAACAGCAGCAGTGGATCAGCATATGCAGATGCGATTTTGTTTACGAAAAAAATGCTGACACACCGCCAGGGCCAGGAATAACGTTATTTTTGTTCTATTTATTGAATCAAGAATTTCAGAGGCAGTTGTACAGTGTGCACAATTGCAGTAGAACCTCCCGCCCCGGCAAATGGCGCGCCAGTCGATCAGCGTCGAGCAGTAGGGCCGTATCTACATTATATTATTAACTTCCCCCGTACCTTCCCCATAATCAAATATTCTTAGTACAATTGCTTTTCATTCAGTTGTATTAAAAAATAACTTTTTATAAAAATTAATATAAAATTGATATAAAATTATACAATCCTTTTTTATAAAATTTTCTAGTACATATTTTCAGTTTGAACATCTTTAAAACTTCTTTTATCAACATTTTTTGGCTTTGTATAAAACTTTTTCTGTCCCATTTTGTGGTTTAAATCTGTTCATAATTTCGCAAAATTGGGGCGCCGAGACCCACACATACAAAGATCCGGTCTGAGAAAAATCACAGTGCTGATATGCTCCGCAGTCACAGTGCCGGGAAGTTCCCAGTATTGAAAGACACATCACCGGAAAGTTCTACTGTATTTCAAACTGATCTTAAATAAGAAGCAAAGGCATTATAATATAATATACATTTTTTTACTTGAATAGCTTTTGTTTTTGTACGAGCTATTTTGATGTATAAATATCAAGTTGAAGAAAGGTTGAGTTATTATAGTCTTGTTCTGGGAGTGCAAATCATGTTTGCATAGTCAGCTTTATTATGAAATTTCTCAAGTGAGAGTAGCTAGAATCTGCTTGCTTCAAATCTAATGTGACTTTGAAAACCGCTACAATATGATGATCATTAGCTGGAAGTAGACTGTCAAGAGATCCATGTGACAATATTTATTCAGTTAGGCTAAATAATTTAGGTATACAGAATGCAATTCAAAAGAGCTATAATATAATATTGTGGAGATAATCATAGCTGTAGAGTCTCTAATTTGGCAGAATATAGTCGGTGATTTCGATAAATCTTATAAACTTCGCAAGACGAGTTATGACGAATATGGGTTGGCAACTACTGGATGATGGATTTATAGATCTAGTCTAAAAACGTTGAAATCGGCGAAAACTAAGGTAAGTGACCTACTATGGCCTACCTAAACTTTGAGAATTTAAAATTTGTTAGATTAGAAAATAAAAAACATATGTATGACTTATTTTCCACAAATCAAGCTACTACTGTTTTTAGGCCTCTAAACACGTTGTATCATCTGGATAGTACCCCATGTTTAGGGGACCGAAATTCCTTTTGGCTAAAGTTTGGTCTGGTTTGCTCAGCGAGCTAAACAACTTATTTGGCATTTGCGGGCGTAAAAAGTCTTTTGCTATAGTATATTGTGTACCAAGGGTGAAACGCGTAAGCCTTTGCTTGCCCGCATGCGGTTTGCAATCTCACAAGGGCAAGAAAGACTTTTCAAAAAATGTACACACCATACATTTTGTCATATATGTCTTGATTTTGCGTTTTCTTTATGCCTCTAATAGTGGCTGTTTTTTGAATCGGTGTAAGCATATATATATATATATATATATATATATATATATATATATATATATATATATATATATATATATATATAAAACTAAAACAAAATATCCATAAAAATTTTGAAAAATTTCAATATTTTTGAAACGATTGACATTTTTGAAAAATTTGAAATTATATATGATATATATAATACATATAATGTATAATATATAATATAATATATGATATATATAATACATATAATGTATAATATATAATATAATATATTATATATATAATACATATAATGTATAATATATAATATAATATATGATATATATAATACATATAATGTATAATATATAATATAATATATGATATATATAATACATATAATATATAATATATAATATAATATATGATATATGTATATATATATATATATATATATATATATATATATATATATATATATATATATATATATATATATATATATATATATATATATATATATATATATATATATATATATATATATATATATATATATATATATATATATATATATATATATATTAGAAATTTTAATTTTTTTTGGTTTATTGAGTTGCTTTGGCAAAAACTCGAGGAAGCTCTGGAGAATGTTATGATAAGTACTTGTGAATATTTTGACATGTTTTGACCAATCCTACTATGTGTTATGCCAGAAGAAACGGCGTTTTATTAACATTCCAAATTTGGTCGAATATAAGAGTTTTATTTCTCATTTGCGCTAATCAAACGATTTGGCAAAATCTCGAAAAATGGGTCGGCTGAATGTTATAATAAGTACTTGTTAATATTTTGGACATATTTTGACCAATCCTACTATGGCTTATGCCAGAAGGAACAATATTTTGTGAGTTTATTATTGAATTTAGCTGCCGTGCACGAACAGACTTTTGAAGGGAAGCCTATAAGGGAGTCTAATCGGCGTGGAAAAGTGTTCTGAGTGATATGAAATAACATATCAAATTATACGGCAAATTGTTTTTGGTCAAATCCATAAGACATTTACCCACTATAGCTATTAGTCTGCATATTATAGAGTATATGGCATACAAGTACTATATTTCATATAGTTTCTGTATGAGGATAGGGCAAGTTCCTAAAACCATAAAAAAGTTAAAAAACAATTTTCTGTTATATTTTGATAAAATGTTCAATTTTACCGGGAAAGAAATAGATAACATATGACGAGTGACTCATTTTTACCTTACGATGTACTGACAATTAATTTATAATTTAAAGGTCTTAATGGTAAATTTACAATTATTTTTACTTCTACATATCTTACATAATTTAAAATTTACTAAATTACATGGTACCTAACTGATATAATATATATAATATGCAATAAAATTAATTTTTAATATTATCATACTTTTTGGTTGTTCGCTCACATTATTCTTAGTTACTACTAGAAAAAAGAGAATTGAAAAAAAAGTTGGTTTGGGGAATTTGAACGATGAATTCACGGCGCGAGAGCATTTTCGGAAGGACCACGTGATCGCTAAGCCCCGCCAATTAGATAGAGAAACAGATACCATCTAGGTCGCTCTGTCTCTTTCTCAGTAGGAACGACAGATCCGCTTGCACCAGCGGTCTATACTTTATAAGTCTGTGGATACATGAATCGAAAGAGAATTAAGTCTAATTTATAAAAATGTACATATTTTTAAAAAGTACAACGTTAAAAATGACAAAAAATCTTTTTTTCGATTTTAACAATTTTTTTAAACTAATATTTTATTATTATTTCACGTAAACAACTATAAAGTTATTGGAAAATATATTAATCGAAAGGAAATTATGTCAAATTTATGAAAACGTACATATTTTTGACAAGTTAAACGTATAAAATAACAAACAATTTTTTTTAGATTTATACAATTTTTTTATAATTAATATTTTTGCTAAAAAATGAGTTTAATATAATCGATTCTGGTTCAACATATAATCAGTTCTAAGTTCAAACATATGTAATACACCTGCAAAATTTTAGCGCGTAATATGCTTCCGTTGAAGAGTTATGGTGATACAAATGTTGGTTTCATACATACGTACACACACACTCACACACACACACACACACACACACACACACACACACACACGCAACCACATACGCAGACACGCACACACGTACACAGACACACAGACACACAGACAAAAACCCACATACCCACACCCACACTCATACCCACATACGCGCACGCACACGCACACACACACATACATACACACATATATACATACGTACATACAGACACATTCTTTAAAAACCCTTTAAAAACCTATTTGTCTGACTCAGGTACCTTGAAAATATCGAGATTCATCGAAATCTATGATAAAAAAATGTGTAATCGTTACAAAGCTTTCTCTCTGAGAACGCAATAGGTAATATATGATGACAAAACACACTTTTACTTTAAACTACATTACCAATTAATTTAAAATCAATTAAAAATATTTATATAATAATCTGTTCTTATGTCACAATATGAGCGACGTCTCAGGCAACGAAAAGAATTTTTTTTGGCAAAATTGTAAAAGTACAAATATTGTCGACTAGAGAATAATTGGACAAAACACTGGATACTTTTTTATTGTCCTTCCGAGTTTAATTCTGAAGGCCTCATTTTGTTCGTTTAAAGATTTTAGGGGTAATTAGTGATAATTTTAGCCATATTTCTCTAGCTGACGATATTTATACAGTTACAATACGGAAAGTTTGTTGAAAACATTTTTTTACGTCGCTTAAAGTGTCCTACTTTTATATTATATCGTTTCACATACTGTAATATGAAAACAATTTATTATATAAATTTTTATATTTTTATATTACAAGAATATTTGCTTACAAAATTTTTAATATAAAAACTTGTTTCCTTACTAAAAAACGTTTGTATTGGTGCTTTAATAGTTATTTTAGTGCTTTATTTTGTGTTTTTTGTGTTAAACGTGTTGGTGGTGAAAGTACATGTTTCACGATTACTATCAACAATTCCTATAACATCAAGGATTCCAATACTATCAAGGATCTCAGGACATACCTTGATAAGTTTATCTTTGTTAAGAAACATTATTTTAAGAACTTTACACTTTTAAAATACAGTTTTAAGAATAAATGTTATAAATTGTAGGTAGTTTAAGGTCATTATAGAGTTTCTACTAGAACCTAATGAAGAGTGTACAAGACACTCGAAACATTTTGGCTATTCGGAAGTTCTTATATAAAAAATATCGTTTTTTCTTTAATTATGATATTAAATTAAAAAGGATTTTTATATTAGACATTCATAACATGATTCTAACAAAACTTTATTTTTACTATCGCAAAGCTTCCTCTTTGCGGAAGCAAAAAAATAAAAATTAGGTTTTTTCGTATAAATCAATATTACAATTTTTATCCATAAAATTACCTACGGCGAGTCCGTTCTGAAGACATGGGATCGAATCCCCATCAGTCCCGTTTTTTCTCTGACAAAAATTCCTATTTCTACCTGGATTTGTTGGTGGCGAAGATCGAACTCGATCCCGATCAATGTTTGTATCGTTATTAAATCAAAGTAAAAGGGCGGCAATACCCATATATAAATAAATAAACTGACAAGTTATTGTTTTTGCCCGAGTCCAAAATATAAAATCTACATTACCAATGTATCAAATTTGATTTAATTCCACTAAAATAATATGAAAATAAAGATATTTGTGTACATTGAAACGTTTATTTTTCGGTTTTGTTTAGTCTCACATACAATTGATAAGTAAGACGTGTATGTTGAATCAATTTTCTAAACTTTTACTTCTAAAAAGGGAATGAATTTGAAAATTGATACAATTGCTAACGCCTGATAAAAATTGTAAGTGCGTGATTAAATAACTTTTGAAGACAAGTAAGAAAAAACGTCCCTCTAGCCCGGCTCCTTCGAGCCGAAGCATCTCTCCTCCGGCTGGCCAAAGCTGCAGCAAGCCCTCGCACTCGCTCCTCCGAGAGCCAAGTGCGGATCAAGCTCTCACATCGATCCTCTCGCCTCGTGTATACACCTTACACGCCTATATGCAGGCAGCTCTTACGCTCCCTCTCAGTATACACACACGGCACATTCCTGCAACGAAAAATTCAAAGCGTCCGCTTCCGCGGGCGAGAGCCGGGTGGGCGGCGCGCGCAACGAGCCTCGCTCCGCGCGCACACACAGACGCACGCGCGAGTAGTAGTGCGTCGCGCGTATAGTCGGCCATCAAGCGGCGGCGGCGGCGGCGGCGGCGGCGGCGGCGGCGGCGGCGGCAGCCAAGTTACGTAAGATACACCAGCAGCAGCCGCGGTGCCTACCGCCAGGGGGGACATCGTCGCGCGCGGAAGCCGCCGCCGCTGCATGCTGATGCTGCTGCTGCTGATGCTGCTGCTGCCGCTGCTGCAGAGAGACATATAGAATCGCGGTTCGCGCTCGCCGAGTACCACGTGACCCGACACCGCGAGCTGGACTTTGACTATGAGTCAGTCAGTCGGTCAGCTGTGTGGCTGTCTGTCGTAAGGCAGCGTTCGACATGAGAGCTGTCGGGCTCGTCGCTCGCGAGGCTGCAGCGGCAAAGACGACTCGCTCGATCATCGCTCAGTCCAGTGGATGATCACTCGCGAGCGCGCGCGCAAGACTTGCCTTGCTTTCCTGCGTAAATACATGGGTTTCGAAGCAAGTGCGCGCAGCCTCACTCACCGTTCTACGCACACACAGGCGTATACACGCATTGTGCAGTCATCATGATACTAGCAGTGTTCGAGGGCGCCCTCTGCATACCAAAAGTCTACTACGGCGCGCTCTTTGGTCTCGGATTCTGCGTGTATTACCTCTTCGAGGTCGTTAAGGTAAGCGCGCCTGTATGTAGCTAGCACTCTGCAGTGCATATTGCTTTTTTTCCTCCTCAAGTGGCTGCGGTCGATTTGCATAATCGTCCGCGCCGAGTTACGTAAAGCTGTATTGAATTGTATTCTGCCTAGTGCGCTGGAGATGAAAGCGGAGACACTCGCGATGCTGCATCGAAATCGTAACGAGGGATTGCATTACTTTGATAAGCTGAATCCTAAGCGAGAATAATTGCATCAAACATACGGATTTCTTTTTTATCTAATGTACAATAAATCCTTATTATAAAGTAGATATTTGCCGTTGTAAATAAATACGACTAATTTTTAGTGCGTAAAAGAATTAGTTTTTTAAAAGCTATCTGTATCAGTAAACCTGTGAAACATGGAATCTAACGAGTAGAGTATCGTACCTCTGGGAAACAGACTTTGATGAGGCTTTCAAAGATGTTTTAAGTAAAAGACGATCAAAATAGGTACTATTCGGGATAGGATAGTAATTTTTCACTTAAGAGTAGCGGGAACCAAACAAGTGTTTTTAATAAAAAGTTTTTTATTATTTTCTTGTACATGTGAGGACTTGAGGAGAATATGTAAAGAAAATTCTGCTGTCTATTTTATAAAATAACGAAGTTATACAACATTTTATAGCAGAGCTATGTCAATTACGTTAGTTAATTACTCTTAAAATGCGTCTTTATCGAAAACTTATTTATCAAAGTATAAAGTATGTCTAAGCAACAGATTTTATCGAAACTACTTAAAACTTTTTTTAACATGTTTTGACATACAGTATTTATTACAATGCTAAGCTGAATTTTTGCAAATAAGAGGAAATTCGCATTACTAAAGTCAGTTATGTAATAAAGTTAATAAAAAAGGGATTAATTTTATCACATACATCGCTTTAGAAATGCGAATTTCCCTTTGTTTGAAAAAATACGACTAGAAATTGGAGATATTGTATGTCAAAACAAGTTAATAAAAGTCTTATGTTGTTTCGATAAAAACTATTGTGCAGATAATTACTCTTTCAAACTTTGAAAAATCAGATTTCGAAAAAAACGCATTAACATTTTTTACAATTTCGTCATTGACGAATTCTTAGGGGACTATAAAGACAATTTAGAGGAGTCAAAATCGTAAAATATATAAACTTTCATCAACTTAGATTAAGTAAAAATATTTTTGCAGTGTATATGTAATACTCAATCACCAAAAACGGCCAGTGTGTGAAATTAACGACCACAACGCGTTCTGGCAGTCACAGAAATGCCATAACGTGTTCTAACTATTTTGAAAACGGTCAATGGCCGAAATAATCGCTCAGAACGCGTTATGGCAATTTTAAAAACGTGTACAATACGGCTTGGCACTATTCATAATGCCAGAATGCCTTCTAGCCCTTTTAAAGAAAACCAGAACGCATTCTAGGAATATTTAATAAGGTAAACATTATAGATTACTTTATTTAAGGGGGCACACTACCTTTAAACCCAAAAACAAAACTTATTTGTATGAGTCCATAAATATTCTTCCTTTCAAAAGCAATCATTCTGAATTTTTTTACTATAAATACTTAATAATACCTTCAATTTCGCCCTAAAAGAACTCAAAATCTTGACCAAGCACGTCATATAAAATCACCATAGTTATTAAGCTCCTAATCAACTTCCCATGGGATTCCAAGTGATCCCGTCGACCAAATTTCTCCAGGTTTAGGGATATTACTTGTCAGTACATTAGTTATGGTACGAATACAGAAAATTATTTTTTACCACGCAGACAAATTTTTACATACATATATATGGTAAAATTAATTAATAATATTAAATAATTCATTAAAAAATCAACAATATGCACCTAAAAAATTTTCTACGTAGTTATAATTAATTTCCTGTATTTTTTTTCAAAGCTTCTTCTTAAAATGCTATGCGCAAGTGACATTTTGAAAACTGGTCATGTTGGTTTAAAAAAATCGTATTTTAACTATCACTCTGAAAATAATCGATATCTTGAGCTGAAAATTGATATAGAACCTATTAGTAACATTGTACATGCCTTTAAAATTTTAGCCCGTAAGACTGGACAATAAAAAAGTTAGTCTCTTCAGCATAGTACTACCTTAAATCTTTTTATTGATATTTCGAAATGCATATTTTAAATTATATAATTGGCAAATAATTATGTGCATTTAATATTATAAAAATTACATGTTTTTGTATACTTAAGAGAATTCCATAAGGTTTCTATACTTTTGAGATATCTATAAGGTTTGTAATATTTAAACCTTTAAAAGTAAATAAATTACGATTCATTTAGGTTTCATTTTTGGTTTATCAAGAAATTCACAAATTACATATTACAAACTATATTCTTAATAAGTATAGGGCTAGCAAAATATCTCTCAAGCGCTAACGCTCACTCGTGTGGATTTGATCAATCCTATGGAAAAGAATTATTTTTCTGAATAATAACCGACACATTCATCTACCCACACACCTACATACACCTACCCACCCATGCACCAACCCATCAAATCACACACCCATCCATCTACACATTCCACATAATTTATCCACCTTACTACCCGTGCAGGAATTTCAGATAGATACTATTTTTGGTGTTTTTTCGATATCTCTCTTAGTTTTTGGGTAAAAAATTCATAAACTTCAAGCCGCGCTGAACCCGAATCCGAGGTCAGATTTTGAAAATGAATTTTTTACTCAAGAACTAAGAGAGATATCGAAAAAAACACCAAAAACAGTATCTATTTGTGTTTTCACGTAGAATACGAAAAAAAATTTTGTTTTTCAAAATCTCGATTTTTTTACTTTCCCGTCCGCCATATTGGATCCGCCATCTTGAATTTTCAAAATCTGACCTCGGATTCGGATTCAGCGCGGCTCGGGACCCTATGAAATGTAAACAGTTTCCCCGCACCATAGCTGTAACTCTTATGTGCACGAAAGGGTTAATTAAAATTATTAAGTGACCGTCGGCTATCGATGTTGTTGTCTAAGCAAGTTTTCGATATTTGGAATAAGAAAGATTTCACCAAAAGTTATCTATATTCTAAAATCAGTAATTGTTTGTGTATTTCCTTAAAGAAGAGATAGGTACTTTTTTGGGACTTATAATATTTATTAATATTTATTGTTCTGAAACGAAAAGGGCAATGTTTAGATTTATGATAATCAAATTATTATATTTAAATAAAGAAATAAATTAATAAATAGCAAAAAATATGCGTGGGACAGTAGGAATCAGCTGTCGGTAACTGGCTTCCTCTTAAATAAATAGGTTTTGTTTCTTGATAAATTTTGAATTAATAGAAAAATTAAATTTCCTTTAAATTTTCATGAAATTTAATTGATAACTGTTAGAGAAAAATAAATTAAATAAAAAATATAAAAATATTTAACTATACCTTATATATTTTTAATCCATTTTTCTCCTAGAATAATTAATAAAAATCTTTTAAAATTTAACTGAAGAGATGTGTGGTATGAATTTGAAGTTCAATGATGATAAATAATTATAAAACTAAAAAGCCGGTTAGATAGGAATCGTGTCAGTATTTCTTATCTCCTTGGTAACTACACTGAGAGAATACATCGGTCAGACTTGCTGAACTGTTCAGTAGTTTTGACCGAAGTGAGTTCGGTAGTATGTATACGGCAAGAATAGCGGAACAAGTTCGGCAGCTGAGTCTCCGTGCATCGCACTATATGCTTAACCTCACTTTTTCATAAATAATGAATATTTTAATGAATTTCTTATTTTTTTGTTACTGTAACCTATTTATATATGATTAGTTAGTCTAAGTTACATTTTAGATGTTCTACTTTAACCTTACTTCTGTTTTACCTTATCACAAACGTGATAATGAGGCTACAATAAAGCGCATCACCACACATCACTTTTAATACCCATCCGCCAAAACAGCCGAACTGTTCCGCAGTTTTTACCGAACTCCTCAGTAAGAATGACAGACTATGGCCTCCGCAAACTTAGCAATGCGACTTCGGCAAGCCTAACTGAACCATTCTCTCAGTGTATTCCATATTTTAATTATATAAATCTTTTAGCAAAAAGAATGGTATTAGACATTATATAAATACCTAAGAGTAATAAAAATATAAATGTGAACTTTAACGTGTAACATTAATATATGGTTTGAAGTTATGCAAGTAACAGGTCCGTGTGGTCAAGTAGTTAGAGCATCAGCACAGCAGTATCGAGGTCGCTAGTTCAATACCCGCACCAATCAACATTTTTTTAAATTTATAATTATTTCTATATTTCTGTTTCAGGTAATCATATAATAACTACTGTAAATAAACCTAGTTTAAAAAAGAATTAATACCTGTAGAGTACACGAGAAGGAAATGAATAATTTTTTCTTTGCTGGGAATTAACAACCGAAAATGGGGTCGGAATCGGGCGTAAATTTCTAGGCCGAATCGTATAAAAAATGGTATACAAATCGGAGCCCGGATCGAATGAGATTTTCCTGTCCGATTCTCCCACCTGACCTACGGAAATCTGGTCTGATTCGGGTCTGGTTTACATGATATTTGCTGCACGGGTACACATACCCACACATCCACCCATACATCTATCCACTAGCGTACCAACTAATTCATCCACGTGCCCATTCCTCCCTACATTCATACGCTCGCTTACCCATACACCTACAGACTGACCTACTCACCCATTATACACACATCTTTCCACCGACATACATATTCATCTTCCACACACTTATCCAACCACTAACTCACCAACCCGTCCACGTACAAATCCATCAACCGTTTGTTCTAATGGTTCCATATTCTCGAGATTAAAAATTGATTTTAATTGTACATTATTAGTAAAAATATTTTTTTATGAAATAAAGCTTAAATCAAAGATCTGTCTAATTTTATTTTCTTCTTGTTGGAAAAAATAATTGCAAACATTCGAACAAAAGTAGATGTCCCATTTTTTACAAAAAACACACAAATAAGATAAATTGACTTATATTTTGAGAACATAGATCCATCAGACTAAGCTATAGATGCTTCGCTTAATTGTTTAATAACTATCCTGGTAGAAATTTATCCGGCGTGTAACGGTCGACCCTTCTAGTTTCCCATATTATTTGCCCCGATAATACTAGATAAGCAAAATTATGACAATAACAACCACGTAAAGGTTATGTTTTAAGAAACAGAAGCACCATTTATTATGCTTATTATGTATTATTTTGATTTAAAGGTATATATTTACTTGTTATTGTTCACCTAATACCAATGTAAGTAAATGTAAATAACCTCTAAAGTGTAAGGTTATCAAATTTTAATTTTAGACGCATCGAGTTTTTGAATTTAAGAACTCAATAACAATATTATGTTACACATATATATTAAACAATCAAAATAAGAAAATAATCTGAATATCCAAATAACTATATGAAGTACTAGTGCATATATTTATTTTGTTTATGTAAAATTAGTTTCCTTACATTTGATTATGTTCCATCCTAAATACAGGCTTGATTTCAAAACCTGTATGGTTTATGTAAGGAAAACTATTTTTACACACATTTATTATCAACTGATTAATTTTCTATTCTTAAAAAAAATAATGTATTTCAGTTATTATATATATGTTCTGTTTTTGTATTTCCTACTGTGATTAATTTATAATTAAACACTTTCATTTGACATATATGGCCAGTTAAAACATAGTAATTTGTTACTTATCAAGAAAATTATCGACTACCTATGTTCGACTAATATGTTTGTCTTTGAAAATGTTGTCACGGATGAGCAGTTTATGTATTATAAGAACTCACATATGGATACAAAATTATTTGTAGTTCTGAAATTAAAATTTTAGTTTTTAAATAAAACATGTCATAAAGTACATATTTGTACATATGATATTATTATTACTTATATATTACTTTTCAAGAAACAACTACATCAATCAATAACATTATTTTGTGATCACTGTTTTTCATATGCAAGGAACATTATTTCTAAATTTTCATTTCTTAGGTTAGATATGCTTTTTGACTACTTTTATATGTAAATAGTATGAATAGAACTATAAATCTTATTATTATAATTGAAAACTTGCATGTTAAACTTTTTCTAACATTAATTTTCACAATAAAAGTTCTGTTCAATAAATAATATATAAACTCACAGATTTTATACGTACATATTATTATTGAGAAAACTATGTACATCTGTGTGGATTTATCGAGTTTTGTACAGTCTAGTACTATCTAGTTTGCCTATAAAGACGTTATAGCGAATGTGGGCGCCACGATAAGATTTCTACAAGGGTACTAGAAATACTTAATAGAAAAGTTTATAAACAATAATTATATAATTTTATATGGGTAAATCCAATCAACTTTTAAAAAACGCTGGACAGGGTGGTTCATGAAAATGGTTGCCAATTTTTTACATGAAAATATGTCAAAAAAGATCATTTCACTAGTTTCAGCCCCTGAGATGCTTCGTGGCTCCCGTTATAATTTACTAAATTTCCTAAGGTGGACAAAAATCGTCAATTTTTAAAAAAATTCTACGGAGCACCAGTTTCAACCATTTTAAACGTTTCAAAAGAGGATTTCTTTGTTTTTTTTAAGAACTTTATGAAAAAGAATATTAGACTCTTTGACAGCTCAATGGGTGTATTTTGCGTATGTATGTAGCTCATTCGTAATCGAAAACCAGTTCATATAGTCTAATCTAAAAGTGTGAAAAAACTTAATTTGCAGTTAAAACTTAGACGTACCGACTTAGTATTTGTTAGTATTTGTAATAAAATTCTCAAGCAAATTTGCTTTATAATAACTTACGTATTTTGCCAAACCCACCAACAGATATTGACATAATATAATATACTGTATAATATGACCCATACCTCTTTGTGAAAGCAGAGTATCAAATCAGTTGGCAGCGTTTTTTAATATCTACAGTCCAGAGAGCTAAATATCGAGTCCATTTTGTAAAAAATAATTTGTTTCGTAAAATGAGTACACGAAATTCAATAAAATCATATTTTTTCGTGAATAAAACTTTAAAAAACGTGAGATATGTAATTTGAACAAAAACCATGTATAGTTTGTTTTCTCAAAGAGAAAGCATTGTTTTAATTTTTTTTCCATTTTTTAATATAAATCAGACTATATGACTTGAGGCGTTCAAATAAGCTATTCCCAAAAAATGTCTGCTATATGGATGTGTGTGTGTGAATAAACTTTGCATGCATGTTTTGTATCCTTACCCAGAACGAGTTTAAAAATTTCAGTGCATACGGTCGACTCAATACTATTTTATAGCCATTAGTAAAAATTAAGAAATTAGAAAATTTAGTCTTTTTGAAAATTTTTTGATGAAGATATGTTTTTTTGGAAAGCTAATTTTTTTCATAATAAAGTACTCATATAATCCTTCAATTTAAAACCAGAAACAATGCCAAACGTTCCGTTTCTCATTTTTTATACCGAGTATTTAGAAATATTCTTCTAACCTCTATAATTCTAAAATTAAAGGATAAAATTTATTAAAAATTTTACTAAATATTAGTTTTATATAGAACTATAATCCTGAATAATTTCAAGGCATAAGATTCATTGCTTTAAAAATAAATTTACAAAATGCATTTTATTGGACAACGATACCTAAAAAGATTTTTTATATTTTTCTTTAAAAGTTACAGTGATAATTTGTTAAGTATAGACATCTAAGCGTGCTATCATGGTTTTGATAACATTTTTGCCATTTTTTTTCACGTTAAACAATATTATCTCATTTGGGGAGTGAAATGGTACTTCCAGAAAAATTACGCTTGGATATGTATGTACCACGTATGCACGTATGTGTGTGTTTGTGTGTATGTACGCGCATGTGCGTGCATTATGTTTATGTGTATATGTGTAGCTCATATCTTGGCTGAACCACTAGTTGATATAATCTAATCAATCTCTGTGCAAAAAATTAATTTTCAGTTAACATTTAAACTTAACGTATTTATAATACCTACTTATGAACTTCTCAAGCAAATTCGCTTTATAATAGAAAAGAATGGTACACAATGGGTAGTGGTGCTCAATGTGTAATCTTAATTTATTATCGAATAGAATAATTAAAGGAATAAAATAATTCGTATTTTATAACTTCTGTGTAAATAACATAACATGGCAATTTTTCAAACAGATATAAACTAAATCAACAGAGTAAGAGAGACAAATAAGCTTTTTACATAGTTCAATAAATTTTTTTTGTGACTGAGCGATTTATTGTCATATTAAAAAAGTAAAAATGTTGTATGAGTACATGACCGTTGTAAAATAGTAATTATACAATTATTTATATAATCTCCTATAAAAATAATTATTGCACCTACATTATTATTATGTCATGGTCAGCTACCATTGTGTACGTTCAACTTGGCACGCAGTGGGTAAACATTAAAATATACGTATAATTTTATTCTTATAAGTTTATTCAGTTGGCATTATATATTTAGTCACATTTACTAACTATATGTTTACATATTTGCTGAATAAATTCAGCAACTCTCGAATATTAGCAAGACTTTGAAAATATTCTATCCATCGTGTACCACTCTCCACTATATTACGTATTTTGCCTAATCCATCAACAGATATTGACCTATGCATAATAATGTCATATACTATATGATATGACTAGTACCTCTTTGAGAAACTCGAGTGACAAATAAGTTGGCAGCGCTTTTAAACATATGCATATTTTTTGTGTATATATATATATATAAAATACAAAGAATTAAAAAACAATTGTGTTGTTTGTTCTCAATATTACAGCAACTTTTCTTCAAATTAATAAATATAAATAGCCTATTGTTTATCGAGCGTAATTATTGACGATGATTTTTAAAGCTCTTAGTCACTTCTGTCCTAACCACCTGGACTCTTAAAATGATAAAGAAGCGTATTTTTTTATTTTTCGTGTGCATATTAAAGATACAAAGAAGCGTCGGTACCTCGTAGTGACCCAACGTTCACTATGTTTAAAAAAATTATGATAAAATGGAATTAAGGCATTATTTGAAAACTTGCTAATGCAATTACACAAGATAAGATTTGAGTTGACTGGTGCACTTTACGAAATAAGTAAATAAATATACGGAAAGAAATGCTTAGTAATGATTACTACCCGTTATGTAATGATGACTAATCCGCACTCATTACTCATACGGTTAGGGACTGATAAGGAAAGTGCACAACCTGTAGGAAATGATTTTTTATCAAACTTCAGAAGGTTGTTTCTGGTATCTAATAAGCAAGCCTAGCACTCGTAATATTTTCTAATAGGCTCCTGTTTACAAGATAAGAGGTATTTTGCTTCTAATAAGCGTTATTTTAATAAAAATATATACCTCTTCTTTTGACAACAACTCTGTAAGTTTTAATCAAGCTAAGTATAAAGAACTGTAATTTAAGCTTTGTTTCGTATAAAAATATAATTCTGGTACAAAGTTATTAACATTTAATGATGATGATTAAAAATGTAGGAATATTCAAAAAAATTGAACTCATCAATTCGATGACTTTTCATGCATTTTTAATCGTCATTTTCAATTGTTAATAACTTTACATCAGAATAATGATTTAATACAAAACGAAGCTTATATTGTAGCTTTTTTGACCTACTTTAATTATCTTTTGAGTCAATTTTTCAAGCGTAGCTTTAATTGTAGCTCTTTTAACCTACTTTAATTATCTTTTGAGTCAATTTTTCTAGCGTAAATTCTTTGAGAGTTGTTATCAAAAGAATAAGTACAATTTTTCATTAAAATAACGCGGATTTGAAGTAAAATATCTCATATCTCGAGAACAAGGGCCCATTGAAAAATATTACGGGTACTATGGCTTTATTTTTGGGTACCAGAAACTACCTCCTGAAGTTTGATAAAAAATCGTTTTCCACAGGGTGTGCATTCTCCTTGTGAGTACTAAATTTGGGTAAAAGTTGGTATTACCTACTCATATAATCTTAACACTTTGTTCATTATATACGTCTTTTCATAATAAAATGTACGTAGATAAAAGTTTTGGCATATGTGTACAATAACCCTGGTAGAAATTTATCCCGTCCACTTTATAGATCTATGTAGAATAATCTCGCGCTGTGTAGATCTATGTAGGCAAACTAGATAGCTACTATAAAGGCGTGTAACGGTCGTCCCTTCTAGTTTCCCATATTATTTGCCCCGATAAAACTAGATAAGCAAAATTATGACAATAACAACCACTTAAAGGTTATGTTTTAAGAAACAGACGCATAATCTATTGAACTTATTATGTATTATTTTGATTTAAAGGTATTTACATGTTATTGTTCACCTATTACCAATGTCAGTAAATGTAAATAACCTCTAAAGTGTAAGGTTATCAAATTTTAGATGCATGAAGTTTTTGTATTTAAGAACTCAATAACAATATTATGTTACACATATATATTAAACAATCAAAATAAGAAAATAATCTGAATATCTAAATAACTATATGAAGTGTTAGTGCAAATATTTATTTTCTTTGTGTAAAATTGGTTTCCTTATATTTGATTATGTTCCATCCTAAATACATGCTTGGTTTCAAAACCTGTATGGTTTATGTAAGGAAAACTATTTTCACATACATTTATTATCAACTGATTAATTTTCTATTTTTAAAAAGAAATAATGTATTTGAGTTATTATATATATATGTTCTATTTTTGTATTTCCTACTGTGATTAATTTATAATCAAACACTTTCATTTGACATCTATGGCCAGTTAAAACATAGTAATTTGTTAATTATAAAGAAAATTATCGTCTACATGTGTTCGACTAATGTGTTTGTCTTTGAAAATGTTGTCACGGACGAGCAGTTTATGTATTATAAAAACTCACATACGGATACAAAATTATTTGCAATTCTGAAATTAAAATTCTAGTATTTAAATAATGCATCTCATAAAGTACATATTTGTACATATGATATTATTATTTATATATTACTTTTCAAGAAACAACTACATCAATCAATAACGTTATTTTGTAATCACTGTTTTTCATATGCAAGGAAAATTATTTCTAAAATTTCATTTTTTAGGTTACATATGCTTTCTGACTACTTTTATATGTAAATAGTATGAATAGAACTGTAGATCTTATTATTATAATTAAAAACTTGCATGTTAAACTTTCTTTAACATTAATTTTTACAATAAAAGTTCTGTTCAATAAATAATATATAACCTCACAGATTTTATACGTACATATTATTATTGAGAAAACTATGTAGATCTGTGTGGATTTATCGAGTTTTGTACAGTCTAGTACTATCTAGTTTGCCTATAAAGGCCATTATAGCGAATGTGGGCGCCACGATAAGATTTCTACCAGGGAACCAAAGTATTTTGTGTTGTATGTGTACTCACTGTATGTATATAAAGCGAAATATTTATTTTATTTTTATATTTTAATTCTTTAGCGGGACATGTTCTTTTACATATTTTGTCATTTTTGCTTCCTCATAGAGGAAGTTTTGTGGTGGTAAAAAAGAGTTTTGCTAAAAACATGTTAGAAACCTATTTTGAGACATTAGGAATCAAAATGCACTGTTTTTAGTGTGTGTGTGTGTGTGTGTGTGTGTGTGTGTGTGTGTGTGTGTGTGTGTGTGTGTGTGTGTGTGCGTGCGTGCGTGCGTGCGTGTGTGCGTATGTGCGTGTGTGCGTGTGTGCGTGTGTGCGTGCGTGTGTGTGTGTCCGTGTGTGTGTGTGTGCGTGTGAGTGTGTGTATTAGTATGTGGCATATCAACATACTTTCAATCTGCTGTATAACTTTCCCAAAATTTGCACAGATATTTGCTGTCAATACCCGGTGTGCGCTTGAAAGTTTCAGCAAAAATGGTCGAATAAATTTCTATTTATGGTCATTTTTCAAAATTTTAGAATTTTCAAATTTCGGTTTTTAATTTGTTTTAATGCATGAATGGTTTTTGGGAAGCAAGTTTTTTATGCAATAAAGTATTCATAAAATCCTTCATTTTAGGACCGTAAACGATTTTATATGAGTCGTTTTTCAGTTGTTACACTGTGTGACAAAAATATTTTCTTCAACATTTATTACTCGATAACTATACGATAAAAGTCAGTGAAATTTTTACTGAATACTTGTTTTATATAAAGGTCCTGTCTATTTGTGGGTAATAAGATAGTTTGTTTTCTGAGAAAAAAAATAAACTGTCAAAAGAATCCATTTTTTTGGATAACGATAACTTGAGTAATACTTGATGTAATGCCTTGGAGATTTCAGAGAATATTTGTTAGGTGTCAGGTTATTAGCTGAATACTTTTGAGCCGATTTGGTTCTTAATCTTTTGAGCTATTAGAGATTATACAATTTAAATATTATTTTTTCACCCTGTATATCACGACATCTGTAAGCTTTATCGTTATGCATTTACTTGTAGATATTAAGTATTATTATATATGAGATTTATTATTGTACACTTCTAGCCAACTTTACGAATTATATTACACGATAAAGTTCAAAGATAATGTTATTTTATTATTTTTTTTTTATTTAACGTCGCCATGTTTGTGCTCCCATGTGGTGCTAATCGACGACGGGGGTCTGTGGTGTGTTTGTAAACAAAGCACATGTAATTTTTACAGAGGTGCTTGTATCAATCGGCAGAGACTAGGATTCGAACCCGGGTCACCGGCGTGGGAATCCGACACTCTACCGACTGAGCCGCCGCAGGCCCCAAGATAATGTTATATTAAAAATATTATTATTTTGTTATTTTTAAAAAATGATTTAATAATGACATAATTTATTTTTGCAAAATTGAATCTGTATTTATCTATAATATAGCATACAAAAATTACATTTTTTATACTATTTTGGTAGTGGAATTTGTAAACCAGTATAATAAATAGTAGTAAAATTTTTAAATGCGTGACTTTAAGAATTAATGCGTTTTTGTGTATTACGCATGTTTCTGCACTGAAAAAAAAAAGCAATAATTTACTCTTCCATAGGTATAGATTTCATTTGATTTTATAGATAAACAAAGATTTGAGAATCAATGACACATCGATGATTAAAGACACCCTGATATACGATATATACGATAATATGTTTATTGAAAAATATTCAGTTTTCAGTAGAGAACAAATTATTAAATGAAAATAGTTAGACAGGAAAATAACTATGATGGATGGTACTGCACAGCTCTACCTTATTTATATAATAATTTTAATTAAATTCTCTTTGAGAAAGGATAGTGCCAAAGTAGTTTTTTCATACGGTTGTATCTGTAAAATATGAGAAGGAAACTTTTTAAATAAAATTGAGATGATTAGGAATATGAAGAAGAATATTCAAATTGTTCCAATATGAAATTCTTTGTTCTTATAAGTTAATTTTAAATTGCTATATCTTTTAGAAATATAACAGCTTAAATTAAATAAATTATTCCAATATGAATTTCTTTATTCTAATACATTATTTTGAAAATGTTCTATTTCTTTCTTATTAATAACTCAAAAAGGTATATTTGTTCCATTGATTGTTGTCAAAAGATAAATTACAAAAAAATTATAAGCTTATGATAAAAAATTCCATTATTGATTTAAAAATATCGTAAATAGAAAAATCGTTATACAACAAAAACAAATCGAGGAATTTTTTTTCTGATTTCATATGTTCATCAAAAAACAGATAGAAATTCGTCTGTTTGATAAATAATTATATTTAAAAAAATCTAAAACTCAAAAATCAAAAAATTGTTATAAAACAAAAAGAAGTCGATGAATCTTGAAATATCTTTTAATTTTAAATCTTCATTTTAAAACTAAAAAAATGAGCTCTGTTTGGTGAAAAATGACCGTGACGTTCTCAAGATATCAAAGTTAACGTTTTTAAAGTTAACCTCAAATATCTTGAAAAATAAAAGATTTCATATTCTTGTCAAAGAGCTCAGCCAAGACTGCCAAGAGATAGTGGAAACCTTTTCCATCTTAATTTATTTATAAATATTTTCCATCATGTTTCCAAAATATCGCCGTTTAATAGAAAAATAACGTTTTCGTGTATAACAAAAGAAGAAAAATAGCTTATAAAAAATTTCGTGTTGGATAGATAGATAATTTTATTCTCTTTCAAATGCATTTACAGTGAAGCGATCATATTATTTCTACATACTAAATTAATTTACCTCGTTGATTTCAGAATAACGTAAAATAGAAACATCGTTGTAAAATGTTATGAAACATCATCAGTGTGAATGAATTATTCGTCATATATTGCATTTTCTTTTTCGGTAAATTTATATATTTTATCGAATTATATATTGGAAATTTTTCGTTTTGGTCGTTAGGTCACCTTAAATATCTACCGAAGAGAAACTGCTCTTATTTCATCGTTCAGGTGATTTTGAGAGTTCTAAGCATCGGATTGAACTTTTTCAACGGTTATTTTGTTCAAAATACAAGTAATTCTGACACAAGCCAAGAAAAAATAATGAAATTTTTTTTGTGAAATTTTTTTTCAACTTTGATTAAAGTGGATTTTTGAACTGTTCCAAAGTCGACTACAGTAAAATCGACTTTTCGATTTTTCACCCAAAATGGGAATACTATTGAAATAGTCGAAAATCAAATTTAGAAAACTTGAAAAAGTCGAAAAGAACTGCCAGCTACTTGCGCATTTACCTATAGTTATCTCTCAGGTTTTAATTACTATTTTTTTGTTTAATTTTTATCTTAATTAATCAAGAGAATGTATATATTTCTTGAAATATTGCGTCATATAACATAATTATATTATGTAGTACATTATTTATCTTTCAAATCGACATCTTATACGAAGTCTTGTTTGATACAGTCACAGATAACCAGTATCACCCATTCTCATATAATGAAACAATTACTATTCGTTAATTAAAACGAGACAAACTTTTTAATTTCATTATTGTTTATATACGATTTTATAAATAACATACATAATTTAAATTTTTATATATCATTGATGTTTCAATTTACAGGCGCCACTAGTTGTTTGTGCAAAAGGTCCGTTTCGGGACTTTTTAGAAGACAACGTACCTATCTTAAAATACAAATTTTGGCCAACACTTTGGTGTTTTGAATCGAGAGCTCAAACTGTATTTGCAAGTTTGCTAAGATCAAGATTATGGCCTCACATACAATATCGCAGGTAAAAGTTTTGTAACACATGTGAAAGAATATATGCTAACGCGAGAAAAATTACTCAATTAAAAGAAAACATTTACACGCAAAAAATTTTATCCTGAAAATATAAAGTTCACATATATTTTATCTAAAAATCAAAATGTTTAAGCGGGTTTTTCGAGTATTTTGAATATCTTCTTAACAAAAAATAAACATAACAACTCAAAGAAAAACTCAGCTACCGTACTTTAAAAAAATGATCCATAGTATTTGAACTTTAAAGAATCGAAAAAAGCATTTGATTTTGCTCAACTTACTCTATACAGAATACCATCCATAATTTGAATATAATCGCTTTAGAAAAATCTTAATAGACCAAAAGAAATGAAGCAAGAGAAAACAATACGGCGTTCATTTTTGCAGGGAAATTCTTACTTTGGCTGACGGCGGCGAAGTGGCATTGGACTGGGCTGAACATAATTGCTGCTCAACGTCGCCAATCGTTATAATCTTGCCCGGCTTGACAGGGGCTAGTCAAGCGGAATACATAAAGTGCCTCGTGTATGCGGCGAAAAATATCGGCATCAAATGCGTAATATTTAATAACAGGGGATTAGGTGGCATGAAATTAAAGGTACGAAAGTTAAACCTGTTTACATAATATCCTTAAGACCAGGCATCATAGACCACCACAATTTCTATGTACTTTAAATGATTTTTCAACTTCTACATGCTTATTTTATCATAAAAGTAGAGTGATGCTTATCTACACTGTTAAAAACTTAATATTTTGATTATAAATCTAACATAGTTTTTACAAGATATGCAAATAAATTTCAGTTTTAAAGTAAGTTTTTGAAACATTTTTTTTATCTTATCATTAAATCTGTTTGGCTGTTTATATTGCACAGCTCTCGCGAAATTTATGAATCACAGTGACAATTTTAAAGAAGTACAGTCAAACCCCGCGCACTGCTAATGTTTAACCGTCACGCACTATTAAGAACAAGACACCTTTGAACCCTAAAAACCTTATTAAAATCTTTTTTAAGAATTTCTCGGATCTACAAAAAAATTTTTTTAAAAATGTACATGTCAAAAGAAGTAGAATAACCGTCGAAAAAATTTTCGTTTATCGTATCACCTAGAATCGTGGACGCCGAAAAGTCTTTCCAATAAATATGGTATTGACAATAGTGATTTATCGTGACGTGTAGGATCAAGATTTTGAGATTTTACAATGGTGAAATTAAATATATAATCAAGTATTCACAGTAAAAAAATTTCAGAAAGTTTGCATTTAAATATAAAAAATTTTATTGACTCATAAAAAAGAAATTTGTATGATTCTAAGGTGCCTTGTCCCCTTAATCTGGAGTTGCAGCACTTGCGTGTGATTGGTCGACGCAGAAAAGCGGTCTTAGCACTTATGGGGAGCAGACGTCGCGCATTTACAGTGCGCAGGGTCATCGATCCCGACTTTGTACATTGCGCGGGGTCTGACTGTACACTAAATTTTGTATAAATTTTATTAATAATTATTTTGCTTTGAAAAAATATTTAAGAATAGTTTTTTATGTACAGTTTTAATAGAAAAGAACTTTATCTGGCGCGTCATAAAATATAAATTATGTTGTCCAATGATATAAACCTTTTCTTAATTGTAAATATGAAAATGAATCATATAATTCAGAGCTTAAGACATATAATAGCAAGACATTTTGAGATAATGATCGAGCACTTAAGAGTTCAATGAGCACGCGTGAAAAAAAGTGCGATAATTTTAATGAGAAACATCAGGGTCATTGTTAAAACTTGAATTGTGTGGAGAAACAATAAACGAGCATCTGTAATAACTTTCATTGTTCTGATTCCATGTGGTCATAGACGCCGAGATTGTATTGTGCCTCAAACTGCGAGGATCTATCCGAAGTTATCGAGCACGTAAGACAACTCCACCCGAACGTGCCCATTGCATCAACTGGAATTTCAATGGGAGGGTACGTGCTTATATTTTATATAAGCCCCCATAAATGATTGACCAAGTGCCTCGGGGATCAATTGAAATTCGCTATATCACCTGCAGTACATTCAGATAGTTTAGAGCATTCATCGTTTTGATAAATTTAATTTCGAATGAGCATTATTATATTGCTATCACGTCATCACGAACGAGAAGAAATGCACACTTTTGAATTACAGAGTTGTTTACTCTGCGTGAGTGTTGCTTCATATTGAGTATTAAAAATTTAAGTTGTTATTTTTGATAACGTCAATAAAATTGACCAAAAGTGCACTAAAACGTACACTAAAAAGTTCATTTATAAGAAAATACCTATCAGTAAATAATAACTATAAAACAGTTATTTTATATACACAAATCTTTATTTGGAACTAGTAATAAGATAAACTCAACGAGATCAAGTCTAACAAGACTTAAATTAAAACTTATCTTCTCTACTGCATATAATTTTGCTAAAGCTTATTTATTTCATGGCATAAATAAAATATTTCTTACACTACAAATTTAATGTAATTCTATTTGATTGACAGATTAATTCTAGGCCAATACTTGGCTCAGAACGGAAAAGCCGCGGTTGGAAAAGTAAAAGCCGGGTTTGCCATTTCCGTTCCCTGGAATGTATTCGAGGCAACAAAAAGTATCGAGAGACCGTACTTGAATTTAATGTTGAACAAACATCTCTGCAGCAATCTTCGACGTAACGTAAAGCATCATTTCAACGAAGAACGGGAGCAATTAAATTTAGACTTGGATATAGTATTGAAGGTACGTCTATTGAAATTATTAGAATCCTTATTAGAATTAGTAGTAATACCTATTACTATTTATCGAAAATGTTAAACATTTTGCAAAAAAGTATTTTATTTCTGCAGCAATAAAAACTGCTTATTTTTCCAGATATTTTTATTAAAGGTACATAACATTTTTCTGTAATCGCTATTAAAAATTTCCTTTAAAGAATTTTGTTAAGGAAAACTTGTACAAATAGAGTAATAAATTTGCCTGCGGTGTATCGGTATACCTTTTAGGATACTGAAAACTATTCAAACTTTTTTAAAAAACATTTCGAAGTATGTATCGAGACAGTCACAACCAAAATACATTATTTGTCTGTATAGATGAGTATATGAGTGAATACTGTTTATAAACTACTGAACCGATTTTCATTTTATAACCCGGTATCAAATTATCTATGTTTTGTCTAGATTATCCACTTATCGTCAAGGCTCACAGATTGAATATGCCGGGAACGTAAAAAAACTGATTAATTTTCTATCATGAAAGGCTCCCTTTTTTTGCTCATTTTTCGCAAAACTAATACGCAACATAAAATATAGGAATAAGCCAATAAGAATCGAATTTTAACAGGAAGACAAATATAATCTAGTTGTAGTCTTCCATTGGATCATTCTATCTAATATTTTATCCAATCGGTACAAATTTTAAGCTTATTATCAACTTTTTTATGGAGTTAACGTGTGTGTGTATGTATGGATGTAGATCAACATTACTCTGCATATACACGGTGAAAATTAATGTTTCGGAGTTCATTTTTTTGTTTTTCTGTAAGGACGGCGGCTCAAAAATTTATTTTTGTTTTTCGATGCGTTTTTATTTTTTAGCGGTTTTTCGACTTTTGAATTTTATGGGCTTTTGATACCATAAAAATAATACCATCAACTTAGTGATAATGCATTTGGAAGAACATAATTACCTATATTTTCCCACCCGAAATTTTGAATAAGCTATTTCCCTTGTTTTGTTATTCACGAAATCGTCATTTATTTCAAACGGTTATATCTGTGAAATACAAGAATGAAAATTTTTTAAAAAAATTGAGACGATTACTGCCGTGCAAATGAAGAAAGTGGGTATCTGCACTTTACAGAAAGAATCGAACCATATAAATAATTTCTCGTAAAATTGATTTGAAACATTATTTTTCTTTTACAAAAATAGCTAGATATAGGTAGTTCGTGTTTTTAGGATAAGGATGGATATTTTTTCAATAAAAATCTTATGTAAATTAATTAAAATAAAAATGAATTTTATCAAGTGTCAAAGATTCACTTCAAATGCAGATACTCACTTTCTTCATTTGCATGGCAGATTAGGAATATGGATAAGAATATTCTGTAAAATTTTTGAGGCTTTGTATGTTTCTTTCGAAAGAAAAAAATATTTAAGTAAAAAAGATCGATTTTTATTCAGTAGCGAATACTGGAGTATATTGGCAGCATTTGATCTGAAATTTTCCGTAACGCTAGCTCTATACTACCTCTTGAACGAGATCTTTGCCCAGATCACAACGACCTTTATGTTTCAAGATATTTGAGATTATGTATCTTTTTTAATTTCTTTTTGATCGCTTATATCTTGAGAATGGCACGATTATTTTTTACCAAACCGGGCTCATTTTTTTAGTTTTTAATGGAGATTCGTAACTGAAAAGAAATTATTTGAGTTTTAGTTTTTCTAGTTTCTTGGTATGTTATAAATATTATAATCAATTTAATGTAAATGCATTAAACCGAGCATAAAGTTACCTATCTTCTAGAACCGCAAATTTTAGATAGGCTCTTTCCCTTCTTTTGTTATACACGAGAAAAGTCATATTTAGTTTAAACGGTTATATCTCGGAAATCTATGATGGCAAATCGTTCACAAAATTTGAGATAATTAGGAATTCGGTGAATCTACGTACCAACATCTGATTACAGTTCATTTAAATATTAAATATTTTATTTAAAAAATGGATGTGATAAAGATTATTACCTATCGTTCTGTAATTTTAGTAAAAAATTATCTTTTGTCAAACCATCAATGATAAACAAGTGCACCCTTTTTGAGGTATTATTTAGAAAGAGATATAGCAATTTAAAATTAATTTATTAGAGTAAAGAATTTCATATTGGAATAATGAATTTAGTGTGAGAAAGCACCAATGAATTGGCTACGGTTTTTTAATTATTATTGAAAAATGATTTTAAAATTGAGCGTTAAAAACTATTGGATAATGTAATCGAGGTCTAAAATTCATAATAAATAATTTTATATTGAAACGATTAATGAGGTATGAGGAAGCTAAGTGTCAATGACTTTGCAGCGGTTTTCCATTCTTAAATAATAAAGATCAATATTTTAGAGATTTCCTAATTTTCTGAAGCTAATGGTTAAAAGCTGCCCCTGAGAACCCGTGGTAGGTGAAAAATTGTAGTAGCATTTTGTATTTTTCTACTTTGAAGCATTATAAGGGACATTAAAATGATATAATAAGTTCTAACATCTTTCAAAGTATATTAAATATCTTTATAGCATATCTTTGTATGCAAAATATGTTGAAGTGATTGGGTCAAAAAGAATTTTAGTTGATCTTTGAATACTTAATTTGATTTTTTAAATTTTATGTCAAATTTACGTTTGATATTATTTAGAATCGAAACTCAATATTTTTTACCAACAGGATCTTATAAAACTTAATTGTTTATTTCAAAGATATAGATTCCATACAACGTAGCATAGCAGTAGATACCTTAAAAATGGGAACTTTTGTTGTTCAAATGTTATTGATATTATTTATATCATTTCTAATTTTATATAATTACACTATTAAAAGTGCTAGAGTTTAAATTAATATATTATAATAAATCATTTGCAGAATAATATTTTGGAAGAATTAAATAGAGTCCAGAACGTATTGTGACTCACCAAATCCGATATTTTTGGCGTTGAATCACCTCATACATATTGATTTACAACAAAAAGTTAATGATTTTTTTAGTCAAATTGACATAGTTTTCCGACGTTCCTAGTCCACAGTTCTTACTTACTTTTTATACCAATTTGAAAATATTCGTACATTTTTATGAAAATTGAATACAAGTAACCATAATTAAAAATGAAATCATTGTATTTAAATAAAAAAACAGTGTTTTTACGTAATATATAGCTTTTTATAAATAATCGAACGCTGAAGTACATAAAATCATTAGGACCCTCGCTAAAAAATACCCTCGGCTAGAGCCTGGCTTGCTTTGACGGTGGCCGATCGTTCGACAAACAACCGGGTAAGGCATGTCCGTGATCTCTTATGAAATGCTTTTATGCTCGGGCCGACACTAAAAGATGAACCTAAGTCGTTCTCCTGCTGGCGATTTTCTGACTCTCGTCTAAACATCATATAGGCCTTGGGTCAGGCCGTACGGCAAATATCAAATGTACATCGGCTTGAGCCCGGGGCAGTCCTGGTTCGCTGACTGTAGACCATTTACAAGTAAACTGTAAATTACTGGCTAGGGCGCGACCGAGACCTCTTATGAAACCCTATTATAGTCGGGGTGATATTAAAAAATGAGCCTGGTGCGTGCTTCTACCTATGATCTTCCGACTCTCGACAAAACATTGTCTGAGCTGTGAGTCAGGCTCTATCTCATGTTTCTGCGAAAGCTTGGGTCAAGCCTGGTTGCCGTTAGATTAAAAAATATACTTTATGCTTGTTGTTAAGACAATAATTGAAAAAATTAATTTAGTGTTTTGTGAGTAGTACTTCTTCTTTATCTAGTTTATTTTAAAAACCGCTACTAACTGCTTTAGCACAATGCTTTCTCAGAGAGATTTAATGCAGAATCATTTATTGAATATTTACATTGATATAAGTGATCTTATAAGCAATAAACAATGCTATATATAATGTTATAGACGGTGTTAAGCTAGATTAATATGGCTCATTATTGGCTCAAAGACTTAATCGGTTGTATGCGGAGTTATTTCTAATCAAACTATAAAAATTTTAATGAAAAATAAAAATGTGTTCAAAAGTGATGGTAATCACAAAAGTCTAAATCGTACTTTGTTAACAAATATAATTTAAAGTATTTATTAGGTATAGGTATAAATTGCAATGAAATTACGACTTGTTTATGAATAAGTGTACATTCTTTACTTATCTAATGTATCAATTAGCAATAAAATTATTTCAATTTTAAAAAACTTTGAAAATTTAAACTTGCATTTTTCACCAAAAAATGCCTAGTGGAACTCTGATGACTTTGAAAGTTAATTTTTCTCTCTCCAGATTCCACTTTCTCAAAAGAGATTTTAAATAAACAAAAAAGTATTGTAATTATATAGGATTATTAGAAATATCATCAAAATAGCTGTAGGATATACCTCGTTCACGAAATACCCGTCATTTGTTACAGCTTACATAGAAAGTGAGAAGTAGGAGTGGTGCAGCAGTATATAGATAAATTAACAAGAGGTACTAATTGCTTGCAATTTTGCCAATGATTTTATATACGACTAGACTAGTGATGGGCCGATATTGGCAGAATAATGATAAAAACCGCTGCCAATTCATTGGCACTTACGTTCCTCAAACTAAATTAATTGTTCTAATATGAAAATTTTTATAAAAAACTTTGAACAGCTGTAGTATCGAAGAAAGTTAGTTCATGAGGTTGAGTTTGTGAAATTTGTATATGTTCCTTAAGTGCCCTAACCGTGCTATTTCCATAGAGAACTGGGAATAGTTCTTTATGAATATTTTTGACATATCTAACGCATAAAATAAGAAAAAAAAATTTTTTAGTTTTTTGAAAACTTATAAGATAAGCAGTAAGTTTCGACCATTTAGTTAAAAAATCTAATCAGTTCTACGTTGGATAATATCTGATGTACCTGCAAAATTTCAGCCCGAAATGCCATGATCATGGCTCATACACACACACATGTATGCACGCACGCACACACATATGCACGCACGTACGCACACACATAAGCATACAGATAGACCTTTTGAAAAACCTACGTATTCTGATTCAGCGTCCTCGAAAACATCAAAATTCATCAAAATCTTGGTTTTCGAAAAAATCATCGTTACAAAGCTTTCTCTTTGAGATAGCAAAATTGTTCCAATTTATTTTGTCTTTGTTCTAAAAAATTAATTTGCTTTATATCTTTGTAAGAAATAGCTCTAAAACGTGTGCTTTATTATCAATGACTTTTTAGTACAAAGACCTATACACAGAGAGAATTTTCTAATAAAAATTATAACGAAATTCAGGGTAAAAATTACCGTAAATAACTATAAAGCTGGGACACTCCTACTTTCTGGCACTTTTTCCTGATATTCTACTATAAAAATTATCTCTTTGACTACAAATTCTACCACACAGACTATAAATTTTACCGCACTGAATGGTAAAATTTACCTGATTTGAGAAAAAGAAGACAGCTGATAAAGGAAACAACTGAGCGTGTACACATTTTAGGTTAACTCAAATATAAATGTGTATAAATGTACTTATTTAAGTATTAATGATACTGCTACAATAATTGGAAGAAAATCCAGATTTTTAAAAAATATTTCGTACAAATTTTACCACAAATTTTGGCTTTCTCTAAGATTCGTACAGGGAACTTTTACTCTGCGGCAGGCAAATTTTACCCTTCAGTACGGTAAAATTTATCGTAAATATCAATAAAAACTGCCGGAAAGTTAGAGTGTCCCAGCTTTATAGTCATTCACGGTAATTTTTACTGCGAATTTCGTCATAATTTTTATTAGAAAATTCTCTCCGTGTAGCATTGTACCTACAATAAAATTATAAGCTTATGTTCATAAATTGCGTTATCAATTTCAGAGTCTCAAACATACCGTTACGTCGCCAGTTCCTGATCTGTACCCGGTTCCTGATCAGTTCGTTACATTTATTACTATTTTGAATGTAATGTAATGAAAATTCGTTTGAAAATAACTTTTTGGACACTCCGTGCGATAAGTGCCAGTTTTACACCCGCTTACTAATGCAAGCGTATGCAAAAGTGGCACTTGTCGCACGGAGTGTCAAAAAATAATGTTCAATACACGTAATAAAAATGATTCTCACACGAGTGTGATTGTCACCCGCGCACGAATCATTTTTATCGCATTAGTATCGAAAAGTACTATTATTAATAGTCCCCTTCATAGCATCCTATTTCTCGCAGATCTGCTTTAATAGTATCCTCCCACATCCGCCTCGATCTATCCGTAGGCTTTGTGCCCTCTATTTTTCATAATAATACTCTATGTGATGTCCTTCCATTTCCCATCCTAGTTATATGCCCAGCCCATCCTAATCTTCGAGATGTTATCACTCTAGTAATGTTCGGTTTTCTGTATAACTCGTATATTTCCCGATTGTGTAAAATTCTCCACACTTCGGTTATCTTATGTATTTTGCCCCCGAATATCTTTCTCAGAATTCTACTCTCAAATACTTTAAACCAGACCTATCCTCTTCCCGTTTAGTTAGTGACCACGTTTCATATCCATATAGGACTACTGGCATTGCGATTTTTCTGTAGAAGTATCTCTAGTTTTTTCTTCCAAAATAGATACCGTGAATTTAGTATTTTGCCCACCGAATAAATCCATGCACACCCCGAATGCAGTTTTTTTTATTTCCTTGCGAGTCTCATTTTTAAAGACAATTACCGTGTCGAGGTATTTAAACTCCTCTACTATTTTTAATCTATTGTCAGACACCTTTAGGTCGCTATAATCACCATTATCGGACGCCATTCTGTCAGTGACCATGTATTCAGTTTTCCCTGTTCTGCCTTATTATATCTATATCGTCTGCGTAAGCTAATGATTGTGTTAAAACCCGTTTAGTGTTATTCTCTCTCTGCTTTCTTGCACAGCCCTGACAACCGTATTCTAATACTAATTGTAAGTTGAATAGAAGGACCGATAGCGTATTCCCTTGCTTTAATCCATTGTGAATTTCGAATGGCTCTGATAAGCTCTAATAATTTTCACTGTGTATATTCAGAATAATGCTGATCCACACATATACACTCACACAGACACGTAGACGCACACACGCATGCACGCTGGCACGCACGCATGTACGCACGCACGCACGCACGCACACACGTATAGACATTTTCTAAAAATAGTGTATTTTGATACCTAACATCTCAAAACATGATTCTATAATCTGATTTTAACATAACTTTTTCTACCATCACGAAACTTCCTCCGTGAGGAAGCAAAATTTTTAATCATTTTTGCACTACACAACCATGTAGGACAGAGTGGTACACAATAGGTAGTGGTACACGATGAGTAATCTTAATTTATTATCGACCAGATTAATTAAAGCAATAAAATAATTCGGTATAAATAACTTCTGTATATTTAACGAAACACGGAAAAATAAGGTTTTTACTCACAAGGAGACACCAACCTTGCGGAACTCGGATTTTGATGAGGTTTTGTCAAGTGATTTTTGGTACCTAAAATGAAACCTAGCACCCGTAGTTTGTTCTAATGGGCCAATGTATTCGAGATATAAGCTATTTTACTTCGAATATACGTTATTTTAGTAAAAAAAAAGGTATCTCTTATAGTGATTATAAATATGCATGTATTGACTCTAGAAAAACTGGCCTCAAACATAATAAAAGTAGGCAGAAAAGGCTAGCTTAAATTTGAGACCTATAACGTTAAAAACTATTAATCTGAGCCAAAGTTATTAACAAACGAAGATAATGACTAAAAACGTATAAAAAATCAACGAAATTAAAACAGTTTAATTTATACAAATATTCATACATTTTTAAAAGTTTAGTAATTTTATGCTCTTTCAAATCAAGTAAAATGAATCGATAATATTATTTCAAACATACAAAAAAAACGCTAAAAAAACAAATAAATCATCTAAAAACAACAAATATTTTCTTCAGCCCCCTTTCTTTAAAAAAATCATTGTGTCCTGAACCATTAATTAAAACATAAACACACACACACACACACACACACTCAGACACCTACACACACACACACAAACACACACATACACACACATACACACACATACGTACAGTCATACACACACATACACACACATACATACAACGGTAATGTACGGTGTTCTTTAACATTTGTTTTAGAAACATTTTTTTCAACGCATTAGCATGTTAAATTCACAGGGTATATATTCAGTTGCCTAAAAGTAAAAAGTTCTGTAGAATCTCTCATATATGATACGAGGTAGAGCCGGTATCCCGTTTTGCCCCACCTCCCCATGTATCATACATTTTCAAATCTAACCATATGAATTGTGTATAATTCTTACAGAGTACGACGGTGCGTGAATTTGATGACTATTTCACGTCAAGACACTTCGGCTATAGAGACGTAGAACATTATTATTCAAACGCAACTCTACATGATAAATTACATCAAATACAAGTCCCATTGCTTTGCCTGAGCGCAGCAGATGATCCATTCCAGCCATTAGAAGGTAATAAGCAAATTAGTAAAATCATCGAAGGGGTCATATGCCCACTTATATAATGCCAAAAAAAGTGATTTTCAGCAATTTAAAAATAAAATACTATTGTATTATTCTGTACAGTTGATGGTTTATTGAAAAGTACAAACGTTGACAAATTTCAGTAAATTTTTTGTTGAAAAATATCAAAAAACGTATTTAAGAAGTAACAGGCTACGGAAGCTATTTTTTTAAAGGTATTGTGTGGTATGCACGATTTTTCCAAGCCAGTTTTTATGACATCAAAAAGGCAAAAAGATTCTGCTAATATATGAGTATATCTTCTTTATAAACGAATAATTTTTCCGAAAAATAGTTTTCAGACAAAGTGGCGATTGTTTCGCTGCAACGCAACTTTACGGTGTCTAACTTTTTAGTTTTATTTTATTAAAAAGAAGTTTTTGTAAAAAAATAAATTAGTTCATTCACAAAGAAGGTAAACTCATAAATTAAGACAGATCTATGGGTCCTAATAAAAAAGACGTATCTCGCGAGCTCCAAGAGCCTAGAAAAGACCTATCATTTTTACATTATTTTTTGCCACTTTTTAATACTGAAAATCTTAGGTTTAATATTATAAAAATAATAATCGTATATCAATTAATATTAATAAATAAATAAATAGTACATTATGCAACAAGGGAATAAAGTCGACTTTATTCCCGTATTGAATATAGAACTTTATTTTCCACGTAACTGTGGTCACTTTATTGATTTGAAGAGTGAAACCCACGATAAGGGAAAGAAATAGTTCAAAATTGAAAAAAAGACGAGAAAGCCACAGAAACTGAACTTTACTTTATTCCTGCATTTGAAAAAAAAAGAGAGAAAGCATTTGCGGGAAATAAAAAAATGCATTTGCGGGAATCAAATGCTACTTTTGTCCCGCTTTTCAGGTCAATAAAGTGTCCATTAGAGTTGAGTCGGGAATAAAGTTACATATTCTAAATGGTCTTGTAATAAGAAAGATAGGTGTTTTTTAATCGAAGTTCACGAGATACGTCTTTTTAATAGGACCCATCAAGATACACCTTTAAATTATCAAAAATCTTAAAAATGTAAAAAAAATTTAAAAGCTTCAAAAATTTTCAAATTTTTGAAAAATTTGTACCCACGTACTCACGCACGCGCATACGCGGGTATGCACGTACGCACGCATGTAAACATGACACGCATGCACGCACGCACGTATGCAAACATACTTGCACATAGATATACAGTTAGTGTTTGAGGGTGGCATTTTCGCCCGCTAAGAAAACCGGTTTTACAAGAGCGGGCAAATAATTTTTGTTGGCTCGCTGATCGGAAAACAGCATCTTTGTGTCCTCTTTTAAGGCATACAAAACAGCGAAAATCGTGCATGAATCTATGACAAAAAACATTTCAAGGTAAAAATAATTCACTCATCATATATTACCTATTTTTTTGTTTGTAAATTTAAATATCTATTAAAATATAACGAGAAAAATCATTAGATCCCTTTGATCGGCAATAATGAACACCTGTTTATATCTTCATCTATTACAAGGTTTTGAGAGCCAATAAGATCGAATTGGGTTATTCAAGGTTTTATTGGGTTCATAATACATATAATTATGCAGCCAACGTGGAGATTTGAAAATAAGAATTATTGACCAAAGCTATCTATTAAGATCTATTAAGGCCAAAATTCTGCCATTATTTAATAATATATTATGCAACAAGGAGCTCGTTAGTCTCGTGTTGCATATAGAACTTTATTCACGACTTAATTGTGTAGCCACTTTGCTGACTTGAAAAGTGGGACCCACTCTATCATTCTTAATACAAACTAAATTTTAAAAGTTTTAAAAACATTTTCAAATTTTCAAAATTTAAAATTATTTTTTTGAGACTAAAGTACTTTGCTCTCGCATTTCCGGGAATAATAGAACATTATGCAAAAAGGGGCGAAAGTTGCAGATTTTTCCCGCGGGTGGGTTTACTGACCAATCGATAAGATTTGTCCCGAGCGGGTGTTTACGGCACGAACGAAGCGAGGACAGTAATCATTCGAGGGAAAAATCTTCTCTCGAGAGCACTATGACCTGAGGGAAAAATCTACTTTCGTCCCGTGCTGCATATAGTATTTTATTCCACTCTCGACCGTGGCCACTTATTGACCCTGAAAAGTAGGGCCTACGCGTTTTTTTATATTTTTCTAGGTCGATCTAAAATTAGAATACGTATGCGCGCACTCAAATAGAAAATATGTAAATAAAGATTTTGTTTATTTTGTAATTACAATTTCTTTATTTATTGTAAAAAACGACTAGATGTATATCAATTTATTATAAAACGAATAGTATTGTAAAAAAAAAATTGTAAAAGATAAAAATTTTAATTTTACTTTTGCCCCACAAATTTTACTTTTGCCCTGCAAATTTTACTTTCGCCCCGCAAATTTTACTTTCGCCCCGCAAATTTTACTTTTGCCCCGCAAATGGGTTTACGGGAAATATATGCTACTTTCGCCCCGATTTTCAGGGGCAAACAGTGGCCATATCGGTCGAGTGTGGAATAATAGTATATTACGCATCTAGGGAGGTAAAGAATTGGCGAGTCCATAGCACGCGTAAAATGCCACCCGAGCCAAAGGCGCTATTTTACCTCCCATGGTGCGTATACTGTTTTTCCTCACACCAGCACCGAAAATACCCTTTTCTCTCCAAGCGCCCGGGAGGAAAAGTGGTACTTTCGGTGCAGGTGTGGGAAAAAATAGCTTTACTCCCACATTTGGGAATAAAGAACTTTATTCGCGCATTTGCGGGAGTAAAATATATGAGGGAATAAAAAGCTACTATTCCCGCTTTTCAAGTCAATAAAATAGCCATTATAGTTAAGTCGTGAATACAATTTTATTATAAAATACGAGTTAAATAGACTATAACTTTCGTCAATAATTTTTATTTTTAAATCCTCAAGTCTCATTTTTTGACGTGCTAAGTGGGCACAACTTTTTGATGATATATAAAGTCAATTTATAATATCACATTATTAATATGGACATGCATAAGTACTTCTATTAATAATGAATGAACATTCCTAATGACCAGTTTGTACGATTATAAAGCAGTTAATAGAAAACCTCGCGCACTGTTAGAGGTCGGGACCGATGCACCTAACGTGCACTATTATTTACTGCTGCACCGGCCAGTCAAATCGCAGCGATAGTGTAGTAGCGTAACCGTAAACAGATATCGAACCATAATCGTGCGCAAGGTATAACAATGCGCGAGGTCTGACGTAAAAAATTAAAAAAAAAAACTTTTTCCGTGTTTTTTAAACTCTATGTTTTTCAGTTTCGATCGTTTTACTATAAAAATGATTTGATACCTACATTAGCTAAACTTAAAGTTCATCTTTATATAAAAAATGATTTTTATCTTGTTTATTTAGAGAATACTGATTAATATCTGATAATAAAATGTGTATTTGAATTATTATTTTGTTATGCCGAAATGAAGCATTAGTATATTTTACAATTTTATTTTCAGCGATACCCTTAAAAGAAGTCAGCGAGACGGAGCACGTGGCCATGATCGTGACCTCTCGGGGCGGTCATATTGGCTTCCTTGAGGGTATTTGGCCAGTCAAGGAGGAGCAATACATAGGAAAAATCTTCTCGCAATTCTTCACAGCAGTCTTCTGGAAAGACGAAGAACATCCAGCTTTTTAATATAATTGAATTTGTACTTTTTTTACGTGTTTTCGATTATTTATTGCCATAAGCAACTGATTTTTATGTATGTACCTAAATTAAGGGGCACCGTGAAACTAAGTTGATTTCTAGATGGCTCCTTAATGATAGATCAAAATCAGCCATCTCAAAATTGAGTTAGGCCCATTCTTCACGGCGCCGCCAATCGTATGGTTATTGTTTGATTCTTAAAGTTTTTACGCTCAATTTAGCTGATCTGCCAACATTTTTCAATGAATTTCCAACGAACAATGTCATTATAACCAAAAGAATTAGAAATCTTGCACAATAATGGTTTGATCAAAACGAGCTTAAAAGAATCATTATTCCAAGGAGTAACGATTTGTTTTGTTAATTTTATATTATTTTTATATTTATTATTATTCTATAAGCCCTTAAATTTGCCAACTAGATAGAGAAATTTTGTTAACGATATGAATAAACTTCCATTAGTATATATATTTTTGTAGATTTAAAAATGTTTTAATTGTGATATGTTACATTAATAATGTTCCTACCTGCTTAAATAAATTAAGTGCCTAAAACAAAATCAGAAAATATCTAAATTTCGATGTCAATGGCATCAAAAAGTATATCAAGCATTCCTTATTATGATAATGAATTTATAAGTTAATAGCACCAAAAATGTGAACATACAAAATACTTATTCATAGGCGATTTTAAAAAATGATACGTTTTTCATAACGTAACCGTGGTATTTTTATCTTACAATTGAGTTACTAACTATGATTCTCCTTGATTATGTCAGTCACCTCAACTTGGAATACAAAAGTCATGTAAAATAAGTGTATAAAAACTTTTAAAATATGCAATTAGTTCGACATATACAAAAACACTGAGTGCCACGGAAAATAAGGATGAAAACGTACATTTTATAACAACGTCGAGTTTAGAAATGTTTTACGCAATTAAATATAACTTGTTTCAATTTATAATTAAATTAATTAAAAGACAACGCAACTTTCCATATGATAAATTAGTGTTTAATGTTTGGATGCTTCATAATTCAATTTATAACGTTCTCATTGTAAAAATCAAATATAGATCGCATAAAATAACCAATTAAAGATAACTCATGCATAAAAAATTAAATTATTCTTTAATATCATTGTGAAAGATGCGTAGAAATAAAAATGCAAGATTCTTTAAAATTACCCACATAAAAGAAAGAGCAAACGCATAGCGTTTCACTAATCAGAAATCTCAAATATATCAATTCTTATAATTGCAACTATATAGCAATTTAATAATAGAAAACAGTGTTTTTATAACACGTGAAATAAGTCCAGAATACAATGAAAACAATGAACAGTAAAAAGATGACGATTATGAATCATAATTATTTATAATAAAATAATTTCGTAAAGTCCACAGCCTGTATTCAAATAAATAATATAAAGTATTGCATAAAGTAAACAGAATTATTGGGCAGTACAAATATTTCATAAATTTCTAGACCATACAAGTGAAATTTGTTAAGTTTTATTGTATTTAAATGTAAATACAAATAATTTTAAATTAGCTTTAATCAAATATTAATACTGCTCAATTACCTATTTACATAACATTTTTCTGATTATAAAATAAAAAAATTTAGTGTAAATTTTGCATGCGAAAGGAACTAAGCAATTTGAATTTGCATTCATGCTTCCCATAATAGACAGAGTCAAATCCTCGTTTTCAAGTCTAAGTAAAATTAATAAATTGCAATTTAATTAAAAGAGAAACTTAATAATAAGGTACGAAGCAAGTTTATAATTTATGATGTATAACATTTTAATAAATTTGTTAAAAATTAATTCGATTTTGTTCTTAAATATTATTCTTTCCTACGAGCTATTTAAGTTCTCACATGCTTTTATTTTCTACATAAACTAGAGATAATTGCCCTTTTAGACATTAACTTTATTAACTAATGAGATACTATCTAACGATTTTTACGACCTCATACGCAAAACGGTAATTTTATACTTTTACTATAAAAAGTATACTACAGTACTACACTATACTTTTGCTATACTTTTAGTATAAAATTTTTTTATACTATTTACACTCTAGATAGCACAAACGATATAATTATGGTTTCCAATAGTTTCTTAAAATTATTTATTAAACAACTCAATGGTAAGTAGTGAAAGCTACTCTACTGAATTTAACTCTATTAATTATTAGGGCAGTTCTTGTACGTAGGTATTGGCTACGTGCACATCAGTAGCGGCACCAGAAATTTGCGGCAAAATTGAGAACCGCCCGATTGCTAAAATACATTGGGTTATATGGAAAATTACACATAACATTTTTTCTATAAATTACAGTCGAACCTCTCGGCACTGATACTCTCAGCACTGTTTCTTCCCCGGAACTGATACTGTCTTAACCTTCCGGCACTGAAATTCGGTCAGATCCGGCTATATATATGCACCCCGAGCGCAAAAATTTCGTGCCAAATTCTGTGTACATTAAATTATTATTGAAACATAATTGTAAACTCAATTAACATTACTAATTTAAATTATTTATAAATACTAAATAATTGCGCCGTACCGAAAAATTTAAAAACAAATTTAAAGATACGAAAGTTTATAAATTTTATAAATTTACAAATTATATATAAGAGTTTTATAAATGAAGAACGTTCATTAAAACAATCTATGTTAAATCATTATTTAGATATTGTACAATGCAGTTAAGCGTGAAAAAGCGTGTTTAAGAGGTTAACATAAAAAATTATTATATAAAGAGGTTAAAACCGAAAAATGTTTCATAAAATATTGTAAAGAAAAGATTTCATAATTTTATAAAGAATTTTATACAAATTTCAATAATAAAACTTTATTAAAATGAAATTGTAATTTTTGTTGTATTTAATCACAGAGAAGCCTCGAGGGGAAAGTGCATTATGTACACCCGAGGGCCCAACTATTTTTCCGAACGTGCCGGTTAATGACCGTCAAAAAGTGTATAGTTTATGGTATAAGGCGCATAGTCTATGGCGTAAACAGCTTACGCTACAAACTATGCAGTATTTGACGATCATTAACCAGCACATTCGGAAAAGTAGTTTGGCCCTCGTGTGTACAATAGATACGGTCCTGATGCTCGACGTTTATTGGCTGGCGCACCGAACCTACCTCAGTATCAGTGCCGGGGAAGCGCTTATCCCGAGGGTATCAGTGACGGGAGGTTCAACTGTACTATCATTTCAAAAGCCTTCAAACTTTTCTGTAAAGTAAATATAAGTTTATCTTATATTATACGAAATTTTTCCAACGTTTTAAACATTTGGTGATTTTAAAAAAAATATTTTTCCAATTCACCCATTAAGCTAATACATTCTATTTTATTGATTCTTTAGTGAATCCCATAATTTTTTTAGCAATTTTCAAATTCTAGACAACACAAATAAATAAATAAATGAATAAATAGAAACTTAATTTGTGAACTTTAATATAAATGATTATCACATAAGTATAAAATTGAATAACAATTTAAAAACTTTAAATGCTGTTAAAAACTTTCTTTCGGCTACGTGCACATTACTAACGATACCACGAATTTTCGGAAAGTTTGAAATCCGCCCGGTTGCTAAAATACATTGGGTTTTGTAGAAAGTTACACATATATGGATCTCTGTACCCTCTAAAAATTTTCTTCGATCAATTATGAAAACATTTTGTACTTCGGCAAAAGTGTAAATTAAATTGTAAACTATCATTTTACCGAACTAAAAGATGTTTTTCTAGTTCTTTAGGGAAATTTTCCGGGGAATAGAAATAGGCACTCATTATTACTCATCACCCAAATTATTATGAAATGTATCATTTATAATCTAAAAAAAGAAAAAATGATATAATCATAGATTAATACAATTATAGGCGCTGTAATTTCGGGTTTTATATACAGTGGACTCCCGATATATGGCCGCTCGATATAGATGATTATTATCTACAAAAATTTTGTCCATGCTTAATAACTTTTTTATAATCTGAATAATATCAAATAATAGTTGTCTAGCAAGTTGTCTACAATTTTGAACTTTTGTAAAAAATCTAAATAGGGTGACTACACCAGTGTCCGAACACTCACCAGTGAATGAACATTTTGGCAGTATATTAAATATTATAAATTTTTAATATATTACGTCACGCATTAGCATTTTCAAAATTCTTACATCATTTATTATCATAATATGTAGAACATATTACGGATTCTGCAAACAATTTCATTAAATAAATATCAATTTCAAGAGCATCGCATTGACACCGTGAAACGATCACTTTACCTTTGAGGTTATGCTCTTAGGTGTCTTAAAAATTGAAGTGTTTCTAGAATTATATAGATAAAAATTTTCCAAAAAAATATGATTACCCTGGTAGAAATTTATCCCGTCCACTTTATAGATCTATGTAGAAGAATCTCGCGCTGTGTAGATCTATGTAGGCAAACTAGATAGTTACTATAAAGGCGTGTAACGATCGACCCTTCTAGTTTCCCATATTATTTGCCCAGATAAAACTAGATAAGCAAAATTATGACAATAACAACCACTTAAAGGTTATGTTTTAAGAAACAGAAGCATAATCTATTATGTATTATTTTGATTTAAAGGTATTTACTTGTTATTGTTAACCTATTACCAATGTAAGTAAATGTAAATAACTTCTAAAGTGTAAGGTTATCAAATTTTAGATACATCGAGTTTTCGTATTTAAGAACTCAATAACAATATTATGTTACACATATATATTAAACAATCAAAATAAGAAAATAATCTGAATATCCAAAGAACTATATGAAGTATTAGTGCATATATTTTGTTTATGTAAAATTAGTTTCCTTACATTTGATTATGTTCCATCCTAAATACAGGCTTGGTTTCAAAATCTGTATGGTTTATGTAAGGAAAACTATTTTTACACACATTTATTATCAACTGATTAATTTTCTATTTTTAAAAATAAATAATGTATTTGAGTTATTATATATATGTTCTATTTTTGTATTCCCTACTGTGATTAATTTATAATCAAACACTTTCATTTGACATCTATGGCCAGTTAAAACATAGTAATTTGTTACTTATAAAGAAAATTATCGTCTACATATGTTCGACTAATGCGTTTGTCTTTGAAAATGTTGCCACGGATGAGCAGTTTATGTATTATAAAAACTCACATATGGATACAAAATTATTTGTAGTTCTGAAATTAAAATTCTAGTTTTTAAATAAAGCATGTCATAAAGTACATATTTGTACAATTATTATTATTTATACATTACTTTTCAAGAATCAACTACATCAATCAATAACATTATTTTGTGATCACTGTTTTTCATATGCAAGGAACATTGTATCTAAATTTTCATTTCTTAAGTTAGATATGCTTTCTGACTACTTTTATATGTAAATAGCATGAATAGAACTGTAGATCTTAGTATTATAATTGAAAATTCGCATGTTATACTTTTTTTAACATTAATTTTTACAATAAAAGTTCTGTTCAATAAATGACATATAACCTCACAGATTTTATACGTACATATTATTATTGAGAAAACTATGTAGATCTGTGTGGATTTATCGAGTTTTGTACACTCTAGTACTATCTAGTTTGCCTATAAAGGCCGTTATAGCGAATGTGAGCGCCACGATAAGATTTCTACCAGGGTAGGTAAAAGTTTTATTAAAAAATATATTTATTTTCGCGTTTATGTACCGTTTATATACTGGTGCATAATCGTTCATTCACTGGCGTCACGTTCATTTACTGGGTTTCGGTACTGTTTACATGTTTTGTCTATTTTCATATTATTTACGAGGTATAAATTGCAATATTTACCATAAGAATAAAGTTGAAGATTTTATTAATAACATTGAACAGTTTTTTAAAATGTTTACTTATTTTTATGTTACGAAAACTCGTAATGTAATTAGCAAATTTCTTATTCGTTTGTTCACTGGTGTTGTCACCCTACAAAAATAAAAAACAATATTATAATCTTATAAAATGTAAACACATGCACGTTTTGCACGTCTTTTCGCCCTCAAAACCAGGCCTAAAGTGACCGTTTTCTGACCAACGGGCGTAAAGTGAGTACTTTACGTCCGCTGCTCGTTTACTTTCCGCCCGCTCATTCCACCGATAGAAATGAGAATAAAACTGGCTTAAACTTTGTTTGTAAAAATCAATATACTAGTATGTGTTACAAAAAGTATGGTGTGCACCACGGGCGAGAGGGCCTTTTTGACCTCATGTGTTTGCAGTACGAGTCGTAGGTGAGCTATAGCACGAGCCGAAGACGAGTGCGTACAGACTTACGCGGTTTTTTTATGCCTGAAAAGACAGCACGAAACATCTGTTTTCCGACCGGCGAGCAAAAAAGTTTTTTGCTTAACACGTGCATGTAATAGGCCCTTTTCCATGCATCTAAAGCGAATGGCAAGTTGAGCAATTCGAGCGTTTTCGTCGGAGCGGGAGGTAATTATTACCTCCCGGTGAGGGAGGGGGGGGGGGGGAGTAAAAATTTGAAATACATTATTTTGAATGAAAAAAATTTTGAATTAAAATATGTGGAAACGTAAATTTACGAAATAAATATTATTGAAAAGTTATTATATAAGAAAAATAAACTTTGGAATTTTTAATATACTAAAGTAAAAAATTAATAACAAATAATTTTAGAAGTAATATAATTTGGAAAATACAAATTTGAAATAATTAATTTTGAAGAATAAAAATAAAGAGTTAAGAATTTATTGAAAGTTTATTATACTGAAAATTATAAATCAGAAAATAAATATTTAGAATTTTAAATATTTTGAAAGGTTAAAAAATGTTTCTGAAAAAATAAAATTTTGAAAGTTTAAATTTGGAATTTGTAAAATAAAAGTATCGGGATCAGACTTCTCTTTACACAGAAAGAAGTTTTGCAGAGCTGTTGTTCAGGCAGGTATGAGGAGGTAAAACGGCGACTCCATAGCATACGTTTGCCAATTTAAACGTGCTATGAACTCGCCAATTCTTTACATCCCTAGATGCGTAATACACTATTTCGCTCTATTTTATAGCAGTCAAAATTAGTATTTTTTATACACGTGTTATCAGTTGAAAATCGTGCATGTATGAAAGAAAAGTTTTTTTTTGTCTTGAAGTGACCCTTTTTTATATTATATCGTTTCTCATATTGTGACATAAGAACAATTATTATATAATTTTTCTTTCAGGTATGTAATGACGTCTGAACCACCTTAACTGGCTTCCAGATCATTTTTAATGAACAAATTTTTGCCAGGGACATTAACAATAAAATTAACATTCTACTGTAAAGTAGACATTTTTCTGTTTTTTTCTTTTTCAAAATTTTAATTTTTCAAATAATTTTCTTTACTGTTATTACTCATTTTCAAATTCCAAATAATATTTTTTATGTTTTTTAAATTTCTTACATTGTCATTTTCTTAAATTTGCTTTTCAAAAAATTGTACTTTATATTTCTGAAAAATTCGATTTTTATATTACAAAATTCTTTTCTTTCAAATAATTTTTTTTTCAATATAAAGCACTTTCATATTTACATTTTTTCTACGTTTTTCCCTTTCATTAAATCTTAAATTCCAAATTTTCACTTTAGGAATTATTTTACTTCCTAATCTAAATTTTCAAAACTTTAACTTTCGTAGTTTTACCCTTTCCAATTTTTATGTTTCAAAATTTTTACCCCTCCCTCCCCCCCCCTCGGTCAGAGCGGTGTTCGTTCAGTGGTTAGTGTGCTAGTCACAGAAACAACACTATTCCAGGGATCGAGGATTAGATTACTGGTGAATGCACTCGGATTTTTTCTAATTTGTTTTCAATGGGGAAAGTACCCTGGACACCGGCTGTTTCGAGACAGGTTTTTCCCCGGAATTTTCCTTCAATGTAATTCCGAGGTTTCCCTTGCCTCACAGGCACAAGCGTGGGCGGTATTGCGAAACAGTGTGTAGGGAATCAGGTGTCGGTAAGGTAGAAAAAAAGGTAGCCTATCCGATGCTGCGGCAGAGAGTGTCGGCTTAACCGGCAAGATGTAGCCTGAAAAAAGGATCTTTACCGGAGACGCTTCCCAGTAAAGGATATATTAGGAAAAAGATATGGGAAGGATATAGGAAGGGATATAGGAAAGGAGATAATCACCTATATCGAGCGGCTATATATCAGGAGTAGTTTTTGATATCTAGATGTACATAGAGTTCGAGGAAGGAAACATCTACGTGGTTATGGTGGCCGATGGCGAAGTCCAGGTAGTGCGCTTTGTAGTTTTTGGTATCTAGATGTAGATACTAATTGCAGGAGGTATCTAGGCAGTTATGGTGACCGTTAACGAGATCCGGGTGGTGCGCTCTGCAGTTTTTGGTATCTAGAGGTACATGCTGCTCTCAGAAGGTATCTATAGGTAGTTATGGTGGCCTATGACCAGGTGTTGGTATTACGCTTCGTAGATTTTGGTATCTAAAGGTGCGTATTAATCACAGAAGGTATCTAGGTAGTTATTATGGCCGATTACGAGGTCCACGTCGAGCGCTCCGTAGTTTTTTGTATCTGCAATCAGTACGTATATTTAGATACCAAAACTATGGAGCGGTCGACCTGGAACTCGTTATCGACCACCATAACTACCTGGACACCTTCTACGACCAGAACATGAACTAGCAACAATACCTCGGTCGCTACTGCTCCCTCAGTTAATTTTCAATATCCATCCACGATTTGAATTTAATATAATAAAACTATAATTCTGATAATTTTCTAATAATTTGACATATTAAAAAGCAATTTTTATTTTTCACCATAGTATTAAATAGAATAAATAAATTCATATTGGAACAATTTATAAAGTTTGAGGACGCTAAGTGCCAATTAATTGGCAGCGGTTTTTTATTGCTACTGTTATTTTATGTTTCAAATGTTCAAATAATATACAGATAAGGGATAAAAATGAAAATATTTGTAATGATTTATATTATTAGCAGTTGACTAACCCTTGACTAACCGTTGGTGAATATTCGCGTTATGTGCCAGAATTATTGACCAATAATTAGCAGACATGCCATTTCGGTTGAATAATTTTTTACCAGGGTGCTTACTTTCTTTTAGCAGCTTCTAGATCTTGTAATTAAGTGGTCAAAGTCACCACGCATTTTAGAGAAAACTCATCAAAGTGAGTTTTTAAAGAAGTTCGCGGACGTTTTGCTACATACGGTAAAAATGGTGGTGCTGTTGTAATGTCGGTAGTTATACCAACCAAAAATAATTCAATTATGAATTTCTACATAATCTTGAGCACAATATCGCGACAAAGTTTAGAAGATATAAATTTACAACTATTTTTACTGCGAATTGCAAGACTCATACACTTATAAATTTTCACTTAAGTTATAAAAATATCGTGGACGTATACATTGGTATCTTCATTTATCCAAAAAGTCATTGGTGAAACCCATTTTTCAATATCTGAAATACTCGGAAAACATTTTTATTTGATAATCGAATTTGGACTAGTTACCCCATTTTACGGTATAGTACATTTTACATTGGCTTTATATGGGAATCACAGATTTTTATTAAAATAAAAATTTGTCCTATTAAAATAATGGTTATCGCTTCATCTGGGATTTTACATGATAAAAAATGAAAACCCATTAGGTCCGTCAGGTAGAGAACAAAAGAATAATAAACACGTATTTTTTCCTTTTTCACTACAAAAAATTTTACTTTAAGTTGTTGCATCTGAAAATTGATGTTACTTAAAGTAAGCAATACGAAATTTGCGTTGTACTTATTATAAGAAAACCATTACTGGATATAAGTAAACCTCTACTGATTATAAGCAAACTATTACTGATTATAAGTAATCCATGACTGACTATAAGAAACTATCTTCTTAATTTCAGTACTAGTGTTTCTTATAAAGAAAATTGTAGAAAAGAGTGTTCTTAAAATAAGAACAACAGTTTCTTAATTTAAAAAATGCATTTCTTAAAAAAATAGTAAGAAATAGTCGTACTGATAATAAGAAATTAGTATACTGTAATTAAGAAACAAATTTACTTAAAATAAGAACAACCGTTGCTTCATTTGAGCAGTCGACGTCGCGTGACTTTCGGAAACCTCAACCTAATCTTCTTACCGCGATACGAAGATTTTAGACGCCGCATATAAGAAGAGTGAATTTTAAGATATTTCTGACGAAAAATTATAAATTATCAATTGTAAAGTCATATGTATTTAGCTTAAATAATACCATTAACATTATCTGCTAAATTTGAGGGTACGTACTGGAGTTGATACAATTTAACCTAAAATATCGAAAAAATATGACCATTTCACTAATTATAGTTTCTTTGAAATTGCTAAATTTCTTTATATGACAATATTATGCACAATGTTATTTAACAATTTTTATTAATTTTTGTATAGAAACATATCAAACGAGACTTTATCACTTTACCGTAATGCTCTTAAATTAAAAAAAAGTAATATAATTAAAATAAGAAAGCTCTTTACTTAAATAAAGAAAGAAAATTTACTGATTTTAAGAAAGAAAATGTTACTCCGTGGACAAGAAACAAAAATTACTTAAATTGAGAATAAATACGTCCTGAATTTAAGAAAATATAAATTACTCATTTTCAGAATGAATATTTACTTAAATTAAGAACAAATATGTTCTAAATTTAAGAAAATATTAATTACTTATTTTCAGAATGAAATTTAACTTACATTAAGAATAAATATGTTCTGAAATTAAGAAAAGAAATTTTACTTATTTTCAGAAAAGACATTTACTTAAATTAAGTAAAAAAAGCTTCTTGTTTTAAGAAACTTTTGAGGTTACTTAATTTCAGACCTAGTGTTACTTAAATTTGTTGCATCGCTTTTTCAGTAAGGAATCTTTCTGAAATTAAGTAAAATTTTTTGTAGTGTTCAATTAATTAAAAATTAAAGCAGATACAGGAGGTTGAAGCGCGCGTGACGTCATTCGCATTTCGGAGTATATCTATATACATCGAAAATCTGTAAACTTCAAACGCCTGTAACTTTTATAATTTTGATTTTTTTGGAAAAGTAAAAAATACGTGTCTATTATTTTTTGTTCTCTACCTGACGGACCTAATAGATTTTTTCTGCAAAGATCCAACTGTAGACATTATGAGCACTCATATATACAGCACGATGGTTCAGCAGATTCTTCAAAGATCATAAACTATATTTCTGAGCAAAAAACAATAGGCGAGATGCCTGAATTTTAAAAGTTGTGCTTCACTGCGCATTGATTAATTAAAAAATAATAACATTAAGACATTTTACTATACTTCTGGAAGATTTTTGTATCTATTTTCAACATCATAAAGTCTCCAGTTGCAGTAATAACATTTATTTTCACATAAAATACTTTTATTTTAATTTAGAAGTAAATCTCCCATATAAATCCAATGTAAAATGTATATCCTGACCGGTCATTGTCGTATTTCACGCGATGTCCGTTAGTGTCGCATTGCAACTTTAAACTCCCAATACCTATGTTGTAACGTAATAATACGTCACGTGTTATTTGCCTTTTTTATACGCGCAAATATTCAAGTAAAATCATAATAATTGAAATACAAAATACACGATAATATATAATCACTCGATTCTCAAACAGGCTCAGACACAAATAATCAATTTTAGAAAATTCTTCTTTAAAAGGCAAAGAAAGCAAGTTCACTAAAAGAAAGAACCTCTGTTCTTCGCGATATTGGGGATCCGAGTTAACTGCGTTTCAAGTGCTTTTCCGGGAAGAAAAGCACGTCGCTTGCACGACAACATGTGGCGGGAAGCAGCATCTAGACTGCATATACAAAAAAGGGACCGGAGGAGGAGAGGGGCTCAACAGGGCTACAACGAATTTGTAGACCACGAGTAAATGATCTGAAAAGGAAATTCTCATGCGTATTTTTTGAAGAAGCAAAACTTTTTGGTATAGTATCGAAGGGTAAAGTATAGGTCTGACGCATCCCCCTTCAGCCCTCTGCCGCTTAATTTATCGCATACGTAACTCTGACGCAATCGAGTGTAACTCTTCAATTAAGTATATTTAAAAATTCAAATAGAAAATGAAATTTTCTACGATGAATGCGTCAATTTTTGCTATAGGTATGTAAGCACGGAAACTCAGCCATGTCCCAAATGTACAAACTGAAATAGTAAATTTCGCTACGCAAACGCATTCGTAAGTTTGGCCAGATACGCAATTGTTCCGAGTGTAATATAGGTAAATTTGGCGGGCGAGGAGCGCGCGTGGATCGATCGGTCATCCGCATAATCCCGCGACTCCACGTCAGATGGAGTTCCCTGCGATGCGCACGTGGGTGCGACTCAGGATTGCAGCACTGCACACCGAAGAGTCGAGAGGGAGAGAGAGTGAGAAAGAGAGGGGGAGGGTGAGGGGGAGGGGGCAAGCTATAGACGCGGGGTGCGCGCAAGCACATAGCACGAGCGTTAGCACAGTTCGCCGTGTCGCATGTGGCAAGCGTGCACGGGAAGCGCGCGTCGATAAATACCTACCACCCGCGGCGTTCGTTCCCGATGTCTCGGCCATGCCGATGAAGCGAGGAGAGCACCAGCGAGGCACTAGCGCAACGACGATGTAGCGTTCGATCGCCAAGTGCGAGCGTTGACGAGTCGTTCGTTGCTTCTTTTATTTTATTTTTCATTTTTGTTCTCTCACCGCTTTTCCGCGGAAACGAGGGGGTAGCTGGTGTGCATTACCGCGGCTGTACACGTCGATTCGCACCGCCGGCCTTGGCCAGAGAGCCGACAATCTGCTGCAATGGAGGGTCTAAAGGCCATGATGCCGCTCAATTTCCTCGAGTGCGCCCTCTGTGTACCCCAATTCTGCTGCGGGGCGCTATTCGGACTCGGATTTTGCGCTTATTATTTCTTTGAAGTCGTTAAAGTAAGTCCTCAAGAACATGCTGGTCCTATAACTTAAGTACATCATTTCTTCATTTAAATGGCTTCCTAAGAACTTTTTTTTCTTATTTATTTTTTATACAGAGCTTATAATCATATTATTTACTTTTTTATCGAAAGTTTGGGGTTTAATTTTATATTTTACCTCCAGAATAAGACTAAGACAATACAAAATTCTGTGTTTTTGTACAACCCAGCAAGTAACGTCAATTTTACACGAAACAATTTTTTTACTTGCATTTTATTACTGTATTATAGTTCCCAGCCATTATAAATAAATTATTTAAGTGTGTGAAGGGTTTTTATTTTTGTGTACACTATTTTGTCTACAAAAGTAAGTTAAAAAGTTAGTCTTGTTCTGGGGGTATGATAGATAGGTATTTTGTCGTTTAATTTGCTTTATAATTCGACAGTTTGCAGTTCAGCAAAGTAAACCTTGTATTCTTTAATTTTTCACAAAACAAAGGTTATTATAATACTCAATAGAATAGAGAAGAATATAAATTTTTTCTCTCGTGACGTATTCTTGTAGTTAGGAAAATATGAGTCGTCTTATTCATTCTCTTTTTAAAGATTCCAAAATGTGCTAAATTTACGAAATTTATTAGGCTCGTGAAAATTCTTAGCGTCACTCCGCTAAAATGTCAAAAAATGCCAATCAGTGACGTCACAATAATTTAATATTTCTGTCCATAATTTCTTGTTTCTTCAATTTTTAAGATATAGCAAAAGTTTTAACAGTTTACAAGCAAACTATGCCATTTTCTATTATAATATACCATTCAGGTAATTATAAACGTCCATATTACCTGTAAATACGGGGAACCACTTTTTTCATTCAATTTTCAATTTTGAAAAAATATCTCTCTGGAAAGTTGTTGTTTTCCATTGGGACAGCAACGTTTCATGGAGATATTTACTCAAAATTAAGAATAAAATGAGAAAAGTGGATCCTCGCATTTGTCAGTGACAGGTGGCATTTTAGCCATTATTTTATAACCTTAATTAAAATTTTCAAATCTCTTAATGTACTGTATTCTCCTCCAAGCCTTAAAAAAGTTTGTATTTCTTTGGTCACAGAATGACCTTAGTGTTTCGATAACGTACATTTCCATAACGTATAAATTAACAATTAAAAAGTAAATATTTCTATACTCGATTAAATGATTAACATTATTAATTCTATTAAAAAATAAAACTTACATTTTACTATTCTAATAAATTTGCATCAACTTACACTGTCGAGTTGAATCCAATAAAGTATCGTATAGAATGGAACTTAAGAAGGCTTATATATACATGATATTTACTGGGAATATTTTTGTATAATTTACATAATTTACGAGTAATTTATGTAATTAGATATAGTTAGATTATAACATTGCTTTAAGGTGACTTTCTGGTGGTTGTAAAAAGTTTTTGTTTAGTCCACAATAAACATATGAAAAATTATCTAATATTTGCAGTATAAAAAGAAAGTTTTTCAGAATTAAAAAAAAAATGTTACTCTCCTATATTCAAAAATATGAAAACTATTGTGAAAATAGAGTAAATCCTTAGTCACTCTCTAATTTAGAGTGATAAACGCACCGCGGCGCCACCGCTGTACCTGCTTTTGTATATTATACAAAAGCGGATACAGCGGTTGCGCTACCGTGCGGAGTAGTTTGGCAGTCGACTTTCCCATAGAGGTATTATATTCCTGTAAATTTTCAAGTCGTACTTTTTATTTCCTGAGAAAAAATTAAAATGTAAAAAAATGCATCTTTTGGATAACGATAACTTTTGTAATACATCATATAGTGCCTTTAAAAGTTCGGTGAATATTCATTAGGTGTTGCGTTATTGGCTGAATATTTTTGAGCCGATTTGGTTCACAATCTTCTGAGATATTTGAGGTTTTTCAATTGTAGAAATTTTGTAGATATTATGGATTATATGATCTTTAGCTTTTCAGCTACAGCCATTGATTACTAAAATTTGATATTTCAAACGTTGTAATTTGGGTCTAGTATCCGTAACAACCCCTAAATAAATAAATAAACTATGGAAAATTCTCAAAGCATATGTTGGCCATATCGGGTTCATTTACCTCGCATATTATATAAACGTACCTACATATTGATTACATAACAGTATAATTGATATAACTTTAGGAAAGCATGGTATCAAAGCAATTGGCAGCGTTCTTTTCCATCGATATAGCATTTTTTACGCTTTCGAAGACTTATAATTATATAATATCGTAAAACGTTTAGTATTAAATTTGTAAAACTAGTTTGTTTTAAAAATTTTAACAATTAGGACTTTGCATGATTTTCTAAAATGCATAAATCACTTAGAAAATTGTACATTATTGGCAGTAAAGTATTTTTCAAAATTTTTCCAACTCGAATTTATTGATAAAAATCATTATTTATGTACGCGATTTTGAATTTCGCGGGAATTATTTCGTATCGACTCCTATTGGCCTATTTCATTGTATATTTTTTAAATAAAGTTGAATTATAACTGCATTTTCTTGCGTACCTTAATTTATGTCATGTGTGTCCGGTGCTACAACTAAACAGGTATCAAGAAAATTTAAAAAGTAACTTTGAAAATAAGTTTATCGTGTAAAACAATACAAGAATTGCTTCTTCCGAAATTTCATTTAAGTTTAAATTACGAGTAAGAAAGAAATTATTGTGAAAATTGTATCGCCCGCTTATCATGTGTGTCCCGATATTTGATTAACTATACTATAGTGTACGCTCGCACCGCCACAGCAGTCTTGTGGACGCATTGTCGCTGCGCATGGAGGAGCAGTAGGTAAACAAAAACGTAATGTTAACCTCTTAAACAGTCATGCTTTCGAGTTACAAATAGTGTGTAAATATCAAGGTAGATTATATTCATTTCTATTAAAATGTACAGAAGAAATAGATTTCCTAAAAGAAAAATACAAAAAGAACGAGAAATGATAAATAAAAATTATTATGATAATAATGATAATGATAATGATAATTATTAATAAATTAATAATTATCAGTGAGTACAATTTGAGCGTAATGAAGATGATTTTTCTAATTCTTACAAAATCTTTTAACAGTTTAAAAATAGTTATTGATCTTGGTCAAGTAGATTTGTCACATCTATATGACCAATACTATTGTAGAAAAATGCATTTTTATTAATTTAGTATACTTTTAATTTCTTTAATTCCATACCTGAGAATGGACGACTTTTTGACTTTTACCCATAAATAATCAATAAACTAAATATATATCCGTATGTATTCTGAGGCGACAATTTCAAATATGTAATAAAAAAGATATGTTTTCATTTGAAAAAATAAAGTTGGGCGATAAATGGGTCTTAAAATATATTGAGCCCAAAATCTAATATGAGGATTGGATTACTGGTCGAAAATTATAAAGGACATGTGCCACATTATTTTGTTTATAAATATTTTACTTGAGATATTGGAGCGTTTAATCATTTTCCCGAACTAAATATTCCAAAATTATACCATCGTGACGTCACAAATCGACTGGCCAATAGGAATTGTTTCGAAATAATTCGCGCAAAATTCAAAATCGCGTACATAAATAATGATTTTTATCAATAAATTCGAGTTGGAAAAATTCTGAAAAATACTTTACTGCTAATAATGAACTATTTTCTAAGTGATTTATGCATTTTTGAAAATCATGCAAAGTTCTAATTATGAAACAAGTTTTTTAAATCGTACTCTTTCTTGAGTTGTGCTTTACGAATATATTATCTCCATTTTTTTGTCTAAATCCGAACCCTCTTTTATCTCCCATCGGATAAGGAGGAGTAGTTATTTTTATTTTAAAAGAAAATAAATGTAAAAATTATTAAGTTTCAATAATTATATCTTGAATAACATTCTACGTCCTAATTTAGGAAATCATCCACAGATTTATAGTTTGTTAAATAATATAATTAATACAATGTGTTATATATTATATTTTACTCAACACGTGCATGAAAAAGGCCCTTTTCCATGCTTGCAAAGCGAACGGAAAATTGGGTATTCCGAGCGTCTTCGCCGAGCGTCTTCGCCATAATGCCCATTTCAGCATTCCCTTTGCATGCATGAAACAGACCCTATTAAAAAATGAGATGTGTGACACGGGTGGAAATAGGACTTTTTCAGACTCGGATGATGATTTCAGCACTTGTATTCGTCTCAGGAGCCATCGGTGTCCGCGATTTTTAGTCGTACTTAATCATCATCCTCGCTTAGAAAAATCGAATTTTCTCCCCTCGTTGCATAATGTACAATTACATAGAGAATGTGAGTAACTAAGAACGGCGTGAGAAAAAGCTCCTATCTCGGTTCGCGCGAAGAACCTCTTAACTTGCCGCGGCGAAGAACATCCTATCTCGGTTCGCACAAAGAAGCTTCTAACTCGCAGCGGCGGAGAAAGTCTTATCTCAGCCCGCACGAAAAAGCTCCTCATATATTATCCGTATAATTTTATTATATAATAATATTATAATAATATTATACAGATGATATATGAGGATATATCCTTGCAATATACTTGTAAATAAACATCTATTTTGTAGTTATTTTTAATAAAATATTAGATATAAGCTTCTTCGCGCTGGCCGAGATAAGATCTTAGCCGCTGCGAGTTAGAAGCTTCTTCACGCGAGCCGAGATAGGATGTTCTTCGCCGCGGCGAGTTAAGAGAGGGTTTTCACGCACAATCTGAGATAGGAGGTTCTTCCGCTCAGGCGTCGACATTTAAATTGGATCCTAAATTTTATTATTTTAAATTTCATATTGCAAGAAATCACTTCGGGATTGTTTTTTAACAACTTTCAGACCCACGTTATTTTTGGTACATAATTATCTTACATCTGGTCAACAGAACCATAACTCATGATGTAAGCCGAAAATAAATGATTAAGAAAGTTCAAGTCGATTTTGAATGAAGTAGACACCATAAGTTTTCTTTTTACAAATTGTGAACTACAACAAAATTCACTTCCAGATCACTTTCGGTAAACTTCCCTTGTGTATACTTATTGTCCAGTTCTACCTCATATACGGTCATAGAATCCCATATTCTAAGTTGAGTTTCAAGTAATTAAAAGACTTTTAAAATCGATTTAAACCGCTTTAAATCAATTTTGAGTGTAACAGACTTGGTTTTTTATAATAGTAATAATAATTATAATAATAATAATAATAATAATAACAACAACAATAATAATAATAATAATTATTATTATTATTATTATAATAATAATAACAATAATGCTGATAGTTGAGAAAAGTATAAAAGATGAACTTTAGAGATCTATTATACAATTGTCGTATTAATCAAGGACACATTTTTAACACAAAGCATTGACCCTCATAAGCGAAAGAAAATGTTAAAAAAACGATCAAAGTTCGCTAGATAACACAATGATATCCACGCATGACTGTGCAAGTAGATGTCTACTAGTGATTGTAGATTCTCTGAAACCAAAAGAAGACTAATATAATAATTATCCACGGATGTCAGCATCGTTGCACTAAAATAAAGACGATGTCAACTGCTTTAGTACTATACTTTCACAAAGTGATATCAATTATACTGCAATCACTAATCAATATTTGTGGCTTCGAGACGTAGCAACTTTTTAGTTTTTAATGTTTTTAGTGATTTTGGTATCTGTGCTTACATGGTATATTTTCATATGCAAAATTAAAAGTTGCTAAAGTTCATTTATTACTTTACTTTTTTCATAATTTATGCTTTTCTTATAAGGGGGGGGGGGGTACATGTAACGTGGACATGCGGGTAATGTGGCCATCTGCACGAGATCCCACTGTATACGTTATTTTGGGGCACCGCAACTCTTACAGTATATGTATTACAGTATCAATAGATGTTGAGTGGCGTGGCGACCCCGCTTCTAGCGCCTCTAATTATAAGATAGCGTCAAGTTTACGCGCATAAGCATAATAACTCATAACTCTGATTTCTTAGTAGTGCATGCATGTAAAGAGACCACGTTTGTCAGCGTACTCGAGGAACAAAAAATCATACGGTACATAATATTGTAGCTTTTTACGTACTTTACGATGCATGTGCCAGTTTTTGCCGTAGAGTTTATTTTCGATGCGAAATTACAACTTTCGTTGATGTTTCGGTTGGTAAAGTGGCCAATTTTTAACTACTTAGAACTTTAATTAAAATTCAGAGAAAATATTTTTGCAAAAAAACTCACGATGTATTAGAGTTAAAGGTTCAAATAACGAGGACTTTATTCCCGTGTTGCATATAGAACTATATTTGCGACTTAACTGTGGCCACTTTATTGATTTGAAGAGTGAGACCCACAGAAAAAGAAAGAAATAGCTAAAAATTGAAAAAAAAAAGAAAGAAAGCATTTGCGGGAAAAGTTCTATTTTATTTTTTCCCGCATTTTCGGAAAAAAAGTACATTAGCGGGAAAAAGTAGATTTGCGGGAATCATATGCTACTTTTGTCCCGCTTTTCAAGTCAATAAAGTGTTCATTACGGCTGAGTCGGGAATAAACAGCTTTTTCTGCAGTTTTTGTGCTTCTCTATTCAAAACATTCCAGGTGCATTAACTTTTGTCGAAAGTTTTCTAAATTAATTAGACATATTCTTTTTAACATTATGAAGAAATTTGTGCATTGCCAATATGTTGTGTATTGATCTAGATGAAAAGAAAAATAATTATTTATGAATAAAGCTATAAATTACACCGAGAGAAGTATATAGTAAAGTTTTAACTAAGTTTATAGTGGGAATTTGATACACCTATTTTTTCTTGTTAGGCTGACTATTCCACTTAGTAGGGGTTATAACTAATAATAAAATAATATTGACTAAGCTTACGGTTAGTCTTCTTGTCCCATTTTGTATCTTTTTTACAAAATACATTAAAAGTGCTGCATTTACCCAGGCATTTATTGATTACGTTCTCAATCTAGTTCATAAAATTTAAGATTCTAACCTTATATTTTGATAGTAGAACTCCTGACTATTTTGACTTTGTAGCACGAACTATATTTTAACAAAAGAAACAATAAAAATAGTTATAATAACTAAAGGCTTGCTTACAAAGCGAGAATAGTAAGTTTTACTACATCACTTCTCTCAGTGCAATGTTTGTTTATTTTAATAAAATGGTCTCATTTTTAATCAGGGTTACTTGTATTCAATTTTGATGAGAATATACAAATATTTTTAAAATGGTATAAAAAGTAAGTAGGGATTTTTCTAGACTGTATACAAAATTCCGCGCGCACCAGGAACGTTTGCCCATTTTTACTAAATCTACCTCATTTTGACTAAAAATATCATGAATTTTTCGTTGTATATCACTATATATACGTTAAAGTGAGCAGAAATTTTTTTAAAAACTTTCATTTATGGTTATATAAACATATGTAAGAATTTTAAAAAATCATAAGCAAGGGGCAATTTTAGGAAAATTGGTAGGGATCCCCCTTAAGGTGGCCATCATTACCTGCACCCCCTTACATAGGTTTAAAATAACAATTTAAAAATTCAAATCTCAATATTTCGATATTTCCAAAAATGGAATTAAGTCGTTATGCCTTTTTACGGCAGACATGTATTATACATATGTTGGCTATGTGAAAAATACTAAAAATCGTATAATACTAACAGATGGCACGATAATATACAGGTTGAAGAAATATTTTTTTAATTGAATAACATCTGGTATCTCAGAAAATTATAAACCAATCCGTCTAAAATATTCAAGAAATATGGGGGCCTCCGTGGCACAACTGGTTAAGACGCATGACTTAGCCGGTTGATACACGTTCGGCCTCAGGGACGCGGTTTGATTCCCCGTTGACGGAGCTCGAACTTAAACCCGATAACGATGACCCAAGCAGTAAAAATAAAAACAAGTGAGAAAACATGTAAAAGTGCAAGTCTCGTTAAAGAAGTTAAATATAGAAACAAAATAAATAAATAAATATTCACTGAATTCACTGAAACTTTCAACGTATTATATCAAGTATTAAGTTATCGTTATTTAAAAAATAATTCTTTTACATTTGAAAAAACCACGGAGCCAACTTAAGATATAAAAAGTTGCATCAACTTTGATTGTAGAAAAACACGCAAGGGCGAGAAAGGCCTTCCCCCGTGGTGCACACCTGATTTCGTATCAAACATGTATTGACAACGTATTTTTTTATGCCTATGAAACGAAACTAAATTTGGCCGTTCTTCGACACGGTGCAAACACACGCTTGTTAGACTGTAAACTCAGCCTACTAGAGTATTTAAACACTCCTAAACGTGTTGTATCATCCGGTTGGTACCTTATGTTTAGGGGTTCTAAACCTACTTAGAGCTGATTTTCGAAAATTCACTTTTGCGCCCGCTATATCGGGCACAAAAGTCTTTTGCCCCAGCCGGTCGGAAAACGGCCACTTTAGTACCGCTATATGGGCATGAAAAAACGCGTTTTCGTCCAAGTGTGACAAAGGTTCATTTTTATTTGGATTTATTTACATAAGATTTTTATTGAAAAGATCCTTTTCCTCAAAACACGATCTGTATCTAGTCATTTTTGTAAAAGAAAAATTATGTTTCAAATCATTTCTATGGTACGAATCTTTTGCGAAATGCAGATACCCACTTTCTTCATTTGCACGGCAATGTGTGTGTGTATGTATGTGTGTGTGCGTGCGTGCGTGCGTGCGTGCGTGCGGGCGTGTGTGGGGGTGTGGATCAGCATTACTTTGAATATGCACGGTAAATATTAATGTTTGAAAGCTCAAAAATATTTTTCTTTTGTTTTTCGATGCGTATTGGTTGTTTATCGGTTTTTCGATTTTCGAGTTTTAGTTTTTCGGGATACGTTAGAAATAATGTCATCCCTTCAGTGATAATGCATTTGAAAGTGCATAAAATTACCTATCCTTTGTGACCCGACTTTTTTCATATCTCTTCATTTGTTATACGTGAAAATGTCACTTTTGGTTTAATCGGCGATATCTCGGAAACATATGATGGAAAATCTGTTAAGGTACGAGTAGTACTACCGGTAAGATATTGACGGTTCAGAAAGATATGAAATTTAGCGTATGAGTAGATTTTAGTTAAAAAATGACTCAGTTATATTTTGGTGAACTTTTGGAGTGTGAGAAAAAAGTTATGAACATTTCAAATTTTATAAATCGCACATCTTTCTCTTCAACTCTTAATTATCTATAACATTGATGGTTCAGAATTCGCTCAAATTTGGTAGATTATTAGTTAAAAAACTAAAGAATAATTTGAGTGCTTGTAAATAAGGATTTGGAATATGTGAGCGTAGTAATAAATGAATGAAAATAAAAGAAGGTTCATTTAACCTCAAATAATGAGTCAAATCAGCTTCCATGTGAAACTTTTTATTGATAATTATGATAAATAGACTCGCTTAATGTGAATGTTGTGACCTATATTATCTGCGATCGAGCGTCGATAAGCTCCAAAAGAAATGAAGGCTGCGAATTGTGGAATCACTGCTATCTCGCGCTTGGCGCTCCAAAAGCTCCATTTAGAAGACGCGCAAGCTGGACTCGGTCTCTATCGCTCGGGACCCGCGCGCCGTCGCTACAACAACTTCTCTCCTTCCTGCCGTGCTGCCCATCATCAAGGTCACGCGGACACCTTGCCTGATTGGCAGCACGGCAGGAAGGAGAGAAGTTGTTGAAGCGACGGCGCGCGGGTCCCGAACGATAGAGGCCGAGTCCAACTTGCGCGTCTCCTAAATGGAGCTTTTGGAGCACCAAGCGCAAGATAGCGGCGATTCTACTAATCGCGGCCTTGACCTCTTTCGGCACTTATCGACGGTCGATCGTAGATAATATAGGTCACATAATCCACGCAACCATGATATTCAATTTCTTAACGTCACAATGTATAATAATTATATGGTGTAAGTTGATTTATGCAACTTCTGTTATTAAGTATATCGAATAAACAATAAATAAAAAGTGCACTTATGTTGACTACACTCAGAAAAGAATTTCTTTGAACCAAACAAATTTCTTTGATTCATTGACAGCACTTTATTACCGGCTATCGATTAAATGTGTTTTTAAATCAAATACATCGTTTGATTGACTTTAAACAATATTTTTTAGCATTAATGAAACATTCGTTAAAATCGACAAAATATGCCATTGAAGCAAAAAATTGTAATGTTGAACCAAGCAGTAATAATATTCAGTTAAGAATCCGATTTTTTGATTTAAAGAAAATTTTATCTGAGCAAAGAAATATATGTTTGAAATGAAAAATAATTTCTTTACTTATAAAAAGTATAGAGGCATTTCTCTTATCTGTACATGCTACAAAATTGTCTCTAATGTACTGCTAGATAGACTCACACCTCTCGCAGAGGAAATTCTCGGGGATTACCAGTGTGGATTTCGAAGAAACAGGTCAAGTACCGGAAAGCAATGAGGAAATTGTAGTACATGGCTTCGTGACGCAATTGTTAGCATATGCAGATGAAATAGACATAGTAGGAAAAAACTGAGAAATCGTAATAAAAAAACATAGAAATACTAATCAAAACAGGTAAAGAAATAGGCCTAGAAATAAATGAAGAGAAAACACAGTACATTATCACTGGCAGAGCAGGGCCCGAGATTGCTGATACCGACTTGAAAGTCTCCGGCAAAACTTTCAAAAAAGTAGACGAGTTTAAATACATTGGCACGATAATAGAAACGATAATAGAACCACAAAAATGAAACTCATAAATAAATCAAGAAGAGGCTGCATTCGGGAATGCATGCCTATATTCGGTCAATTACTTACTAAAATCACGATTATTATTGCTAAAGACTAAATTAGAAATATATATAAAAATCATAATGCAAGTACTTCTATACGGATGCGAAACGTCGGCGTTAACCAAACGGGAAGAAAATAGATTTAGAGTATTTGAGAATAGAGTTCTTAGAAATATATTTAGGGGCAAAATAGATGAAATTACTAGAAAATGGAGAATTTTACATAACCAAGAAATACACGAGCTATGCGGGAAGCCAAACATTACCAGAGTGATTAGGATGGGTAACGAAAGAACAGCACTTACAGTGCTCGTAGGGAAGCCGATATAGGAGCAAGACCCTCAGGTAGATCGAGACGAAAGTGGGAGGACAATATTAAAATGGACTTACGAAATATAGGATGTTATGAGGAGGATTGGATGCAATTCGCAAACAATAGAGAAAGATGGCGTAACCGTGTGACCAAGGCTATGGACTACACAGCTACGGATAGCTAGTCCCAGCAAGTAGTTATGAGAGCTATGGTGATGATGCAAGCACGTCTACAGTCGACATAAAAACTATGTGATAGCTGTTGCCCTGCAGGCACCGTTGCTGCTTATCATTATTACTTGGCCTTAATAATAATAATAATAATAATAATAATTAAAATAAAAAGTATGCTTTTAAACTACATTGGCTGCATCAGTTCAAGACAATGTTTTCCTGAAACCAGTTTTCCAAATATTGAGTTAAGATATGAATTTTTTGATTCAATAAAAATGTCTACAAGCCAAAGAAATATTTATTTGAAATAAAAAATGATTTCTTTGATTTTAAACAGTATGTTTGAAACTACATTGACTGTATCAGTCGAAGTAAATATTTTTTTTAAACAAGCTATTCAAATATTGAGTTAAGAGATGAATTTCTTGATTCAACAAAAATTTCGACAACCCAAAGAAATATTTATTGTTGTATTCAAACAATTAAATTGTTAAATTAACGAAATTATGTTATTGAATGAAAAACAATGTTCTTGAATCAAGAAAATATTTCTTTGAGAAGCTTTCGTAAATTGAAGTAACTTCAATATTTGATCTAATAAAATCGTATTATTGGATAAAAATACACAAAATTTAAATCGATGAATTATTTCATTGAAAAACCTTGCTATATTCAAATAATAAAATTAACAAATTAACGAAATTATGTTATTGAATAAATAATTTTGATTTTGAACCAAATAAGTGTTTTGTTGACTGACATATGTTTATTTTTTCTTTTGAATATATAAATTGCATATTTGGATGAAAAACACCTTTCTTTAACTTCAAGAAATATTTCATTGATACTTCAATAACATGATATTTTTTTATGTAATATTAAACAACGCTGTTTTACAAAATAGTATTTTTTTTAATCAAATAAATATTCTATTGACAAACTTTCGTATATTCAACGAACTCATATTTTTGATGTTATAAAATGATTTCTTTCGATTTAAGATCATTTTGAATCAAATAAATATATATTTATTTGAAACAATGAAGCGAGTCCCTTTCATAAATTCAATAAAATAAGATTTTGGTATAATAAATATTTTTTAAATTTAACTATAATATTTTTAGTTCAAAAAAATATTTATTTATTAAGAGAATTTCTTTGAATCAAAGAAATTTATTTTGTGTTAAAGAAATTTTGTTCTCAGTGTAGCTACCTACCGGTAGTACTCTCTTAAATAAATTGAAATAATTAGCGAAAAATATAGCTTTTCACTATATTTTGTCTGAGTTATTTACCCACACTATGAGGACTTTTGTTTTTAAAGACATTTGAGTTTCTTAAAATTTTAATTGCTCACAGGGTGGATGTCCCCACTACTGACGCCCTTAACGATCCACTGTGATATTATTGCATAGTTTACTCATACATCATCGGTATTTAAAAAGAGTTTGAAAAGAGTTCATTAAAAGAATAAGACTTATTTCTGATATGAAAATAATTCTTTACGAACTATTTATGAACTCTTCACGATGCGACACTAGATGCTGTTATTTAATTAGATATTCAAAAAGAATTCATTTTGAATTTATTTTGCTGTCTGTGTCTTCTTTAACAAATAAAAAACATATCATTCTCTAGTATATAAATATTACTTATTAAACAACATTTTATTGCATAAATTGCTCTAATATCAAAATAATAGTTATTTCTATCTCGAACTATTTTCATGTTCACCTGAAGGCAGACATAATTTTAAACGTTTTTGTAACCTCCAAATTTATTAATTATTTTTTTCAATTTCTGAAAATAAAGAATATTACGTTTGTTTCTTCAAGGTGTCTGTAGTATCGATAGCCACCCTATCTTGAGAAAATTGCGATCATATTCTTTATAAAAAAAAACGAATTGTTATTTGATGAAGATAATCAGATAGAAAATTAAAGAATTATCGATTCGTTTTTGTTTTATGCAATAGGGAACCTCCGAAAAATATATTATTATAATTATATTAGTAGTAATGGTTAGCAGTAACAGAGCTTGCGTGAGCACAACTATCGCATAATCTCTATGCTGTCCAATGCTGTGTAGTCCATAGCATTGTTCACACCGTCACGCCATCTCTCTCCATTGTTTTTCAGTTGTATCTAATCCTCCTCATAGCATCCTATTTCCCGTAGGTGAATTTTAATATTGTCCTCTCCGGGCTCCCTTCTTCGTCTTGGTCTACCTATGGGTCTTGCATCTGTCGGTATCCTTACAAGTACTCTAAGGTCTGAGCTTTCACTTCCAATCCTAGCTACGTGCCCAGCCCATTCTAGTCTTCGAGATTTAGTCACTCTAGTGATGTTTGGCTTTCCGTAAAACTGATGTATTTCATGATTATGTAAAATTCTCCAATCTGCAGTAATCTCATCTATTTTACCCCCGAATACCTTTCTACGGTACTTATATTATATAGTACTTATATTATAATTTTTCTATATATTTCTAATTTAGTCTTCCGCAATAGTAGTCGGGATTTTAGTAAGTTGTTTACCGTATAGACATGTATTTCCCGAATGCAGTCTCTTCTTGATTTCTTTATAAGTCTCATTTATGTGGTTTATTATCGTGCCTAGGTATTTAAACTCGTCTACTTTTTTGAAGATTTTGCCCGAAACTTTGAAATCGGTATCAGTATTTTCAGACCCTGATCTGCTAATGACAATGTACTGTGTTTTCTCGTCATTTATTTCTAGGCCTATTTCTTTACCTGTTTTTATTAGTATTTCTACGTTTTTTATTACGATTTCTCTGTTTTTTCCTATTATGTCTATTTCATCTGCATATGCTAACAATTGCGTCACGAAGCCATGTACTACAATTTCCTCATTGCTTTCCTGTACAGCCCTGGCCACATTGATAGTGAATCTCCCTGTTTTAATCCGTTGTGGATTTCAAATGGTTGAGATAAACTCTTGCTTGCCCGAACTATGTCCCGACGGTTATCTAGGCACATTCTTATTAAGTTGATTAGACTTTTTATTACCCCTAGTTACATACTAAAACGTGGAGCATTTTATATCTTATTATTGAGTCATACATTTTCTTAAAATCAATGAATAGTTGGTGTATTGTCTCTCTGTAATCCCATTTTTTTCTAAGGGGCTGCCTAACTGTACACAAATCCACATTGATAATCCCCAAGTATTTCCTCCGTGAGGGGCGTAAGTCTAGCTACTAATTCTAATACATTAGAAAGAATCTTGTAACATGTACAGATCAAAGAAATGCCTCTATAATTATTAGAGTTTGTTTTATTTGCTTTTTTATGTACTGGAACTATGATTAAATCTCTCCATTCTTTAGGCATTGTTTCTTTCCTCCATATAACACAAATAAAATTATGAAATATTTTATTAAGTTGTTCTCTTCCCTTTTTAAATAATTTGACTCGTAAATGGTCTATTCCTGGGGACCTATTATTTTTTAACTTATTGCTTGCCTTACACACCTTGTCTAGGCTAGGCTGTTTAATGTGTGGTTCAGCAGTGTGGATTTCGTTATTCTCTGAAGCGGTTTGTTGTTCGTGTACACTTAGGAGCTCGTCGAAACAGTTTTCCCAGACAGCAAAATAAATTAAAAATGAATTATTTTTTAATGTCGAGATTTTTAAAAAATTCTTTTGATTATCTGAAAGAATAATAAAAGAATTTAAAAAAGTATCAGATTCGTTACTCACGCCATTGTCGTTACTCACGTTATATACATTTTCTTTCCCTATGGTGGATCTCAAAATTTTCCTCTCCAATTTTCGCGTTAAACTTTCCTAGCAATATTATTGCGTCATGGACCGTAAATCCATAAAATATCTGCTCTACGTTTCCGTAGAAAGAGTCTTTGATTACATCATCCGTATCATCTGTCGAACAGTGAACATTAATAAATATGTACCTATACCATCGACTTTAGAAGTTTTGGGACCCTATGTGATCATTAATAAGCTTAAAATCCGTTACCGCATGACTTTGTTAGAAATTTTTTCTTTACTTTCATTTCTTGTATGTATTTATGTATGAATGTATGAATGTATGTTCCAACAATATCTCGAGAACAGCTTGACCGCTCAATCTGAAACTTGGCTACTACATTCTACTAGCCTCTGCAAAGGTAAATAGCCTGGTTACAACGGTATATATTGATATATTCATATAATATGTTGATATATTACGATTTTTGTTGATGAACGATTTCTCGTGAACGGAATTTAACCCATAGCGTCTACTAGTCTGTTATAGGGTGAGTGCACTAAAAATGATGACAATAAGCCTCGGTTGGCGACAAATGACCACGCCGTTCTAGAGATATAAGCGATCAATAAATATTACTAAAAGACATAACCTAAACTAACTCGAAATATGAAGGTCGTTGTGGTCTGGGTAAAGAACTTAGCCAAGAGATAGTGAAAAGCTACCTTTTTGGAAAGTTACAAATGAAATGCTGCTGATTGACTCTAATAATGTTGGACAAAGAAAATTGTTTTTTTTTCACTAAATGATTTTTACTCGAAAAGAAAGGAATAAGACTGACAAATTTTACAGAATATTTTTCTCCATATTCCTAATCACCACAATTTTTTCAGCGATTTTCTATCTTATATTTCCCAGATATCACTGTTTAAACAATGAATGACGTTTCCGTGTATAATAAAAAAGAGGAAATATCTTATTTAAAATTTTGGGTTGAAAAAGATAGGTTATTTTATGCTCTTTCAAATGCATTTACACTGAGTCGATGATATTATTTCAAACATATCAAAAAACCCGAAAAACTAAAACTCAAAAATCGCAAAACCGCTAAAACAAAAACACATCGAAACACTAAAAAAATATTTTTGACCCCACTTCCTTAAAAAAATGAGCCCTAAAAGATTAGTATTGACCGCAAATATTTAGAGTAACACCGATCGCACGCACGCACGCACGCACGCACGCACGCACGCACACACACACACACACACACACACACACACACACTCTTTTTTTGCATTATTCAGAAGATGAAGTTTGGACGTCATTTTTAAAATGTGCATAAAACTGCAATTATAGTGTTATTTTTGGCGTAGAATAACATATTAAATTTTGAAGTGATTTGGTGATAAAAGTGCAGTCGGCTTGTGCTATTTGAAATGGATTCGGTCTATAATGTCTAATGATTCTTTGCAGAATTTAACGCAGACTGGCCTCGTTAAAGACGGTGCATTTACTCTATAGATATTAGTGCAGTGAGAGATAGAATTTCTTGTGCCTAATACATCATGTATTTCTGACATAATACTTTATTGTATTTGCCACAAATATTAATTCATTAACTGTTAAGAATTAGTAACCAGGTCTTAAGTGTTAAAAAATATTCATTCTTTTGTATTTAAATCTACAAATTTTATAGTGTAAAAAATTGTTAACTGCAAGTCATTATTTCTCTCAATGTATTAAGTTAATCATCATAATTAATATAGACAATTAATCAGTATTTTTTATAAAGACCTGTCGGTATAAACATGACCGCGGCAATGATAACATTTAACAACGCGTACAAAAATAATGACATATGATATATCAATAGTGAACTTATGCGATTATTAATGATAGAAAGCCAAGAATCAAAGCTTCTAATGAACTCATAATCACGTCATTAAAATATTTGTATGAATATGCGCAATTATGATTAATCAATTATGTTTTTTTACAGACACCATTATTAGTTTGCGCAAAAGGTCCCTTTTATGACTTCTTGAACGAAAATGTGCCAATCCTTAAAAGTAAATTCTGGCCAACATTGTGGTGTTTCGAATCGCGAGCCCAGACAATATTTGCAAGTGTCGTACGTGCCCGAATGTTACCACGTATGAAATATCGAAGGTATTTTTTATGCCTGTTTTCACTTCATATATTATAATATAAATTATAGTCAATGACAAAATTAATTGCTGATGTATTTTTTAGAGAACTCTTAACACTATCGGATGGCGGAGAAATAGGTTTAGATTGGGCAGAAGAGAATACAAATCCAACATCGCCTATCGTCATTATCCTACCAGGCCTAACTGGTGCTAGCCAAGCGGAATATGTTAAATGCTTCGTGTATGCAGCCAGAAATTCTGGAATCAAATGTGTGATATTTAATTATAGAGGCATGGGTGGTGTGAAAATTAAGGTAAAAGAATCCATTTTTTTACACCTTTATTCGTATTCTAATAATATATATTAATAATTCTTATAAATCAAAAACATCGAAGCATTTTATTATTTAAAAATGAGTAACTGTTTAAAATTACAATAAAGCCAAAAAATTTAAAGATTTAAAAATGTAAATAATATAATTAAATGGAGAATTGCGACGACTGCCAATAGAAAAGGCAAATGAAAAATTATATATGTATAATTGCTTGAACTTAAAGTTAATTTATTGCCCCACATTTCCCTAATTAATTTACTAATATAATTATTAATAATAAAAATGCTGTATATTAACATTATTACTGTACTGTCAAATCATTATGCATCAGTATTGCTTATGAAAAAAAAATTAAATCAAGTCTTTTAAATATTAATTTCAAAGTAATATACGTTAATCTTAAAATTTATACGCAATATCCGCTAAAACAACTTAATTCGACACAAATATTTGTTGCTACTTAACTGCATTGTTTAAATAAAAAACTATTTTTATTAGCCTCGCTATAATTTTGAATGATAGTACTAACTAATTATACAAAAAACTTTTACTTATTATTTTCATACAAACGTGGGTAATAAAATAATAACTTTAAACCCATTTTCCCCGAAACTTAAGCCGAATTAAGTTCTTATTGCACCCAACGCCTCATATATGGAAATATATTACTTACAAGTATTTCCGATTTGTGTTGTTGTAATAAAACTTGAAAAACTGGACTGCAAATAGCTATAATGCCTAAATTTACATGTATCATACGAATGATAACACTCAAACTGACGGACTAAGCTTTGATATTTTTATTTTAAAAATATTTTTTAAAAATAAATATTACTTTAAGAAAATTAACTATATTAATTCACTCAATTTAAAGTAATATCCTTAATTGTCTAAACTTATTTAGAAAACTTTGTTTTTATACTCCAAGGTCTGATTGGTCTAGTGGATTCTAAAATATTGTGGGAATTCTAAAATATTGGCTACAATTAAAAGAACAAATGAAATTCCAATGGAATTGTGTCCATTGGAATGAACATACACCCACCGGAAAGTGATTCTTTTACGAATGTGCCGGGGTGGAAAGTTGTAACACCTACCGTCGCACAACCTAAGTGAGGCTTTTGGTTTGAAAATTGATTAAAATCAATCAAAAAGCACCACTCAAAATATGCGACGATAGGTGGCACTACTTTTCGCCCCGGCACATTAAAAAAAGAATCACCTTCCAATAAGTATGCTCGAAAAAGCGTAAAAAAAAAATTTAACGGTAAAAACGTTTTGCAATTTTAGTTAAATCGATCCTACTAATCCTGCTAATAAATTGTATTTATACAATTTCATCCATGTTATGAATATATAGTTTTATACATGAATATGTTGAAAAAAAAATTGTTCAACCACTACAATTTTATATTTAGATCTTAGCAAGTCAAAATATATACTTAAAAAAGTGATATACCTATTATGACTAGATTTAATTCGGGTCTGAAAGAATTAAGACAAATTACTTCTATATGACTCGTGTTCATAAACTTATTCTTATTCATTTTATGCTTTTTTAGACACCAAAATTTTATTGCGCGTCCAGTTGTGAAGATCTTGCCGAGGTGATAGATCATGTCAAAAAACTACATCCGCACATTCCTGTAGCAGCAACGGGAGTATCTATGGGAGGGTAAGTTATTGAGAAAACGTCTGAAATATCCGACAGTTATTAAAGGTAATATATTTGTTGTTTTTTATGTTAGATTACTACTTGGAAATTACTTGGCTCAATATGGTAGCGATGCTATTGGAAAATTAAAGGCAGCTTTAATAATTTCCGTACCAATTAACATCTTCGAAGCAACGAAAAGCATCGAGAAACCATATTTGAACTTAATGTTAAACAAATATCTCTGTGATAATCTTCAAAGAATATTGAGACATCATGTTGGCGAAGACGACTTCCCAGAATTGGACTTAAAAGAGGTTTATAAGGTAACGTATTGTACAATATACATAGGGTAAGAGTAGGTATTACTGCGGATGCCCCGATTACTGTAGATTTACAAAGTCGACAAAAACACTATTTTTTAGTAAATATTCCTTTAAACATGATTTATTATCGCTTTAACTTTTGGGAATATGCATGTTTATGGAAGAAAAAACCTATTTCCTTTTATTTATTTGTATAAAGCAATACCCACCACACCTATGCTTGTACTACTGCGGGTCCTAACCTGTGAATTGTATACACAGTAATCAGCGCGCAGTAAATATATGCCGAGTCGCAGTAATATAAACTACCCAACAAGCAATAGGATTATTCTAAAAGTTCTCAAAGAATTCTTTTAAAATTCTCTTTTTATAAAGGAATTCAAAAAGTTCTTTTTAATTACAATAAGATTTAACGAATGTCCGTTACATAGTCATTTATTAAGAATTAAAAAAGAATTCTTTCACGAAAAAATTATTTCTAGCAACTTTATTCAGCAATTTAAAAGAAATTAAAAAGATTTAAAAAAGAGTCCTTTTGTAATAAAACGTAACACATCATATAATAATAAAGAGTTCTTTTTTAATACTTAAATTGTTTTTTTATGACTTGCTAAACATCTTTTGTTTTTCTCTTTTCTTTTCTTTTTCCTCTTTTCTTTTCTTTTTTCTTTTCTTTTTCTTTTTTTCTTTTTTCTTTTCGCTCTTTTGTCTGGGTTCTTTTTTTTTCTCGCATCTCTTTTCTTGTCGTTGATCGTTTTCGTTGATCATTCGTATGTTTAATAGTGAAGGGAAAGACCTTTTCCGAGAAGCTTCGAACCACCACCACCACTTATGTCCCCTAAGACGTTCGTATATACGAATCAAGGGGAGAGCTCGGCAATTGCGAGCAAAGGGCCTTCGCGCCACCTAACGAGCCAAGCGTGTACCAAACGTAGGGACTGATGCACATTCGGGCGCTAATTTTGAAATGAATGATCGGGCGGTAGACGCCACTTATCGTTTGTCGTTGCTTATTCATTTTGCGGAATTATATTTTAACGGTATAACATTGCTGAAAGGTATTTTTTATTTAAGTTTGGGCTCGTTCAAAATTCTTTGAATGAATAAAGTAAATTATAATATAATATCTAGTTATAATTATGATTATAATATAATATTGTAGTTATAATTACATATATTTACCTGTATATATTATTATAATAACAATTATTATCATCTTTATTATATTTGGTCTTCATAAAGGGATGTGAATTACAGACCCGACTTTTTACTTTTATACGGTTTAGGTATTTCAATGTTAAAAAAATATTTCGGAAAAATATGTTGTTTTTTATGCTGTCCGGAAATTAATGGAATTTTGTTTGAATAATTTTTATTAATAAAAATTATTAATATTGTGGATAGACGAAAGTCGATGAAAAATTTAAATCTCCCGACTTGATGTTTACCGACCGAGAAGTAAATAATTACTTATAATGCAGCTTCAAACTCGGAACAGAATATTAACGACCAATCAGCTTTTCAAACTATAATTTTTTTTCTTTTTATATTATGGTCGTGGGGGTCTCTTGGAGTACGCCAACATGCCGTTATGTATGCGTACGTTTTTAAAACTACGAAAATTTATTATTGTCTCATCATAACACATTTTTTATATGTAATAAAGAGAGAATACCTTATGAATGCTTTAACATTTTTTTAGTATTGCTATATAATTGCAAAAATTATTTTCACAAAAGAATACTTTTTGTAAACTTTACAATTACATATTATAAACATAAAATGTTAATAGTGCTTTCTTAAAAAATACATAAATGTTTTAAAAGTATACCTTTTTAATTCTTCTATTCATAAGAAACAAAAACTTATTTTATAAAAAGAATACTTTTTAAATACTTTTAAATTACTTATAATATACTACTCAATACTTTTAAAATACTGAATACCTTTATTAAAAAGATAAATTTATTCAAAAAGAATACTTTTTTAACTCTTATTGAATATTTTAAGTATTCAAATTTTGCGGACATTCGTTAACTCTTAAAGAATTCTTTTTCAAAAAAGTGTGCTTGTTGGGTAGCGACAGTGAATGTTTCTAAAACATTTATTAAAAAAATACACTTTCTGGAACCTTTCATCTTTTATGAATCGATTCTTGAAATGGTTAGATTTGATCTAGAAAAAGAATCACATCATTACTTGTTCGAACGCTCTATATTTTCAACGCTAAACTTAACCTAACCGAAAATTTCGCAGTAATACCCACTCTTACCCTAGCCGAGAAACATAAAAAGGTTTCAATAGATATGAGGAATTGTACAAAACTTTTAACATTCGAGACTTACCCAGGCAGCACACTCAGAGAAATAAGTTCTTATATCTAACAGAATTTGTCTTAAATATGCGCCAAGATGAAAATCTGCTTGATGCAAAACAATTCCTGTTTGCTTGAAAAGATTTGAATTCCATTTGAATGAAAACGACTCCTCTCGAACCCAAAAATGTCACTTTTTTCGACTCAAAAGGATTCATTTTGAATCAAATGAATTGTTTTCAAACATAAAACATAAAGCAAGCATTTTGAATCAAGAAGATTTTCGTTTCGGCGCATATTTAAGAAGAATTCTGCTTAAAGTAAAAACTTATTTTTCTGAGTGCACTAGTATACAAAAACAGTTCGGACAGAGTTCATTAATATAATTCTTAAAGAATTCATACATATTGAATTTTATAAGAATTCATAAAGAGTTCTTGAATGTCACACGATTTAGGCATTTTAAATGAATTCATTGTAAACTGTTTATGATTATTTAATGAATCCTTCGCTACACTCTAAATGAATTCTTTTATGTTCTCTTCTCAGGTATTCGTGAATTCTTTTAGAATACTCGAAAACCTATCTATGAACTCAAAAAGAATTATCTCAGATAATTTTCTATATATCGTTAAAAATCTTGAATCTTGATATGTTCTTTACTTGCTCTTAATAAATTAATAATGAGGGCTTTTATTAACTTTTTTAAAACTTATTTCTAACATGAGAAGAATCATTTACTATAGATACTTTTTGCTTCCTCAAAGGGAAAGCTTTGTGATAGTAAAAAAAAGTTTTGCTAAAAACACGTTAGAAACATGTTTTGAGATATATGGAATCAAATTACACTATTTTTAGAAAATATCCGTACAGATGTGTGTGTGTATGTGTGCGTGTGTGTATGTGTGTGTGTATGTGTGTGTGTATGCGTGTGTGCGTGTGTGCGTGCGTGTATATGCGTGTGTGCGTGTGTGTGCATCTGAACAGATCCATATCAGATTTACATAAAATTTCCCGACACATACATACACATACATACATACACACACACATATACACACATACATACACACTCCCATACACAGGTACATACACGCACACATACATACACACACATACATACACTCACATACATACACATACATACATGCACATGTATACATACAGACATTTTTTAAAAACCTATTGTAAACTTATTTTTATGACTCAGGAAAAACATTTTTTTCATCGTTAATGCTTTCTCGTTGAGAAAACAAAACAAGTCAATAAATCTTGAAATTTCTTTCTAATATTGAATCTTTATTTAAAGACAAAAAAATTAACCCTGTTTGGTTAAAATTTACCGCTCCGTTCCTGAGATGTAAGCGATCAAAATACAAAATTAAAAAATACATAACCTCAATATCTCAGAAAATAAAAGATCTCATGATCTGAAAAAACATTCAGGTCATGAGGTAGTAAAAAGCTACCTTTTTGTAAAGTTTCAGATAAAATGCTGCCGATTTACTTGAGTTATCGTTTGAGAAAACAAATCAATTTGTTTTACTAATTTTTTTTTTTGACAAAAGATAAATGTCAAGACTCAAAAATCTTACGGAACATACTTTGCCATATTCCGAAACATCTCTCCGTCATATGTTTCCGAGATATAACCGTTCAGAGCATGACCTTATCCAAACTATCTGGTTGGAAAAGTTAGGTAATATTATGCCCTTTCAAATGCATTTTCGCTGGATCGATGATATTATTATTTACTAATGTTCAAAAAAACTCCAAAAACTGAAACCCGAAAATCGAAAAACCATTATGAAAACTAAAAACATCGAAAAGCAAAAAAAAATATTTCTTAGTCCTGAAACATTAAATTTTACCGTTTATATGCAGCGTAATGCTGATCCACGTCCATACACACACACACACACATGCACGCACGTACGCACGCACGACAACACATCCATGCAGACATTTTCTAAAAATAGTGTATTTTGATTTCTTTAGTCTCAAAACATGTTTCTAACATGTTTTTAGCAAAACCTTTTCTTACTATCACAAAGCTTCCTCTTTGATGAAGCAATAATGGCAAATGACATTTAAAATGGATACATTATATTTGTAGTACAAATGTTTACACAATAGAATTTGTTTGATTGTCAAAAATCTCAAATTATATTGTGCACGAATTCTTGAATGTTCAGATGTCATCCGTGCCTCGCTCTCTTCTACTAATTACTTCTAGTTATTTTCCTAAAAATAAACAAATATAGTCTATATATCAATTATATTAAATTTAATATTAATGGGGGTAGACATAATATAGAAATAAAGTATATAACTAATGTATGTATGCATATTGTACATATTTAAATTAATATTGTAGGCATAGCATGTGTCTTACACATAAGAATTATACACGTAATTATTGTACACAATTTAGCATTGGTCGAATTATATATAGATATATTTGACCAATGCTAAATTGTGCACAATAATTACGTGTACAATTCTTATGTGTAAGAAACGCACTATGCCATATTGTACTAGACTAGATTAAATAAACACAGACAATCTCAATTTTGATATATAATGGTAGCAAATAAAGTTTATTTATTTAATAATTACAGAGAGAGAAAAAAGTAAGAAAAAATTGCCGTGTATAAAGATATTATCAGATTTGTGGGAGCTCAGGGGCCCGGGCCACTTATGCCCGTGGGTAAATCCGCTACTGAACAAAAACCATTCAAAGTACAATGTTATAAAATAAAAAAATGTTGGAAATAAGAATGCAAAAACGTTTGCTTTTTTGGCAAATATCATTTTTCATTAACATTCTTCTTTTGCGTCTATAGTGTAATATATATTTCGCGCATTAGTTACGTAATGTACTAATGTTTTGGTTCGAAAACGAATTATTTAAGCACAGTCTATAAAAGATTATAAGTGAAAATTTTCCAAAAGTTAAAAGTTCTGTAGAATTACATATAATAAATTGCAATAAATACTAATTTATTTACATTCATTACCGATATCTATAGAGTAAAACCGTCCGAGAATTTGATGAGAATTTCACGTCCAGGCATTTTGGGTTTAGAGATGCAGAACATTATTATTCTTATGCAACTCTTCACAATAAATTGCATCTCGTCGAAGTACCTTTACTATGTTTAAGCGCAGCAGATGATCCATTCCAACCACTGCAAGGTGAAACAAAACAAAAATTTTTATTAAAATTCGGTTCTAACAATTGAGGGTGTGGATCGATGAACTCACCGAACACTTGAAAACGGGTAAAAGTATTGTTCGAATAGCTGAAACTGAGGTGCACACCAAAATCTATTCACATGAAAAATAAAAAGTATATTTTTATAATGTTCACCCAGACGTTTTTACTTTGAAGGAAATATTTTATAACTAACATTATTCAAAATAAAAGATGATTAGCGCGAGAATGTTTTTCTTTAAAATCAAGTATTTTTTAAAATTGTATACCTGTTTCTCATACAGTAATACACAAAAAGCTTTGAAATTGTTATGCATACTTAGTAATTATTGGCGAAGCCGACAAGTTAACTCAAATAATCAAGAGTCGCAATGTTTTAATAATACAGTGGAACGGCGTTATATCGCCGCCTGATGCAAATTCCCCCACAGGCACTTTTGCGCACACTAACGGCGCCCTCCACCATCACCGAAATGGATATACGCGCGCGCTTCCCACATACACTCCTGTGTTGGGGAGTCACATGGTGGGAGAGCTTTGCTCTAACGCCTTTTCCTAGGATGTTCTGCTCCTACAGCCCCATGCACGGCGATATAACGCGGTTCCACTGTATTTAATAAGACATTATTGTGTTACATACGATAGTTCGTACGTACGTTCTATCATAACTCAACGTTCTTACGAACTATCGTAAGTAACAATTGTAATTGTCGGCAAGCCACGTTTTTCAAGCTTTACTAGAAAAACGTCTGTTAGCAACTTCATCTTAGAAGCAAATTTCAGCAAAAAAGTAGTTTCTCTGTTAATGAAGGAGTTTTTAATCATCTTTTTCCAAAATATGAAGGACCAAAAATACGAAATATATTATTGGGTTTTTACAGTAACAGTCCTATGACGTTTCATGATCAATCATCCCTCATCTTATGCTGTACGCTTTAAAATGAACGATATAAAATGGTTTCCGACAATATTTGTGTAAAACACACGTCCAATGTGGATTTTTATAATATTCATATTAATAATAATTTTTCATTTAGATAAATTTTGGTTTGCACCTTGACTTCACCCGTTATTGGAAAATACTTTCCCCTTTTTTTCGAGTACCCAGCGAGATATTCGATCGAAGCCCTCAATTATTGGTTTTCATTTTTTCTAATATTTCTATTCTACTAACAGATCTTTATGTTTTATAGCTATACCTTTGAATGAAGTGAGCAAATCAAGGAACGTAGCTATGGCAGTAACGTCTAGAGGTGGTCATATTGGATTTTTAGAAGGCTTTTGGCCTTTGAAAGAAGAGCAATATATAGGCAGAATTTTTTCACAATTTTTCACAGCAGTATTTACAATAGGAAAAGATCATCCAGCATTTTAGAAAAAAGTGAAGTATTATAAATCTACAAAATCAACGATAATAACAAAATAATTCATATGTAGTCTTATCACAAATTTCGATATTGTTAATGTGTATCAAAATTCAATAAGTGGCACAAACACACCACTGTTTAATTTAAGTAATCATCGTGTTTTAAATTTTCGTAGAAAGTCAAAAGTTAATTGTGTTTGGTATATATTCATATTTTTATTTATACCCTTGGAAACTTTTAAGTGTTTTACATAAAATCAACGATTTGTTAAGAGAAATATTGTTGTGAATATATCGACGGCCCTTACGAAAACTAGTTTATTCGAAACTCCCACGAAGCCTAGCACATTTGTGCACCTACCATGAAGAGTAGAGCATTTGGAAATCCCCCACGAAGACCAGCACTTTTCACGAGTTTCCCACGAAGACTAACACTTTTCATAAATTCCCCACTAAGGCTAGCACTATTCTCATAAAATGGATTAATTAGTACTGTACCGATAAACTTTCGAAGAGTCGGGTCGACTCTTTTTTATCGGGTTCGGGTAGGGTACTAAATTCTTTTGGCACTCCAAAAATTATCGGTTTACCCGAGAAGATCAGGCTATCCGAATAATTAAAAGTAGCCCGAAAAAGTCAGGAGGCGGGAAATCGTCAAATGTGTTAGTCTTCGTGATGAAAATCCAAATGTGTTTTTCTTTGTGAGAAACGCAGCAGATGTGCTAGTCTTCGTAAGAGCCATCGATATTATCTTCACGCATATCGGTATTTTTCATCTAATACGTAAATTTAAATAGTCTCATAATTATTAAAAAGAATTTAAATAAACGCTTTAAATACTTTTTATATTTTACGAAATTGAAAAGCAATGATGAATTTTGTAATTACAAACTAGAATGTTTGTAGGATATATTGCATTAAATAGAAGATTTAGATTGCAATTTTCTTAGCAATTCACAAAACAACTTTGTTATTAGTATTCCCCTGGCATTCAATATTAGCATCATTTTTTTCAGTTTTCGAGTTTCAATTTTCGAAATGTCGTACCGTAATAGGTTAAATTTGTTCTTTTGTTTGTTTTTAGAGCCTTTATATTGTAGGATTTTGAAAACTTAAAATAGTCTCGCAACGATGGAAGACGTATTCGAGTGTACATATGTAAATATGTATTAAAGCGTATGCTTATTACACCATTACCTTAAAATTATTGCATACTAGGGAAATTACATAAATTATAATAAAATTATCCGCTTTATTTACCACGAAAATGGTCTACATTTTCTATATATTTGTGCAATATAAAAATCATTTAAAATATTCATTTGAAATACTTTAATTAATTAGGTGACTACTTATACAAAATTATGTATTAATTGAAAAATACTCATTAATATATTTAAATACAACTGTACAGACAAAAAGTGCCTCCTTCTCTATATTATACTATGTATGAAATGAATCATTATCATATATTATTAAATAAATTATATTTAATAGTACATTTATTTGTAAATGTTATTATTCATTACATTAACGTTAATTAATTTTATTATTTAATTTTACTTTACTATACTTTTCCGTTTTCTAGTAACCCTCTAAGTTCCGGTGGATTTTCCAGGATCATACATTTTCTTCACTTTTATTAAATTTGCATGAGATAAACATGAAATTATGCAAAACAAATATGCCCATCAGGTCAAAGTGAACCATTTCGCAAAAGATGAGAAAAAAAATTTTAATTTATTACACATATCCAAATCTCAAGACTCACTCCTGAATTTTTTCAGACTTTTTTGGTCAATAATTTCTATAATATGCTCAGAACTTAAACGGTTAATAATAGGTATATGATTAAACACTGAATTGAGAGCATTATATATGTATAAAATAGCACCTGTTACGACTGTTACGGATCGGGCAACGAAACAGAGAGTTAAATGAAAAATTCGTAAAAACTCATATATTCACATCGTTATGTCGTAACAATATGAACATGTCGAAAATCAAAGATTCATATCGCTCGCAGCTACAGTATCTTGCCGTGTCTACGCGCTAAGCCGCTAACACCTGAATAACGAAGAGCTCTTAAGAGGTTACATCAGTTTGAAATTTAAAAAAAATCGAAATTTTTTCTGCTTAAATGTTACTTTATGGTCATAGAAATGATTTGCCAATCGTATTTTGAGAGAAAAGTTTTTGTTTTACTTGTATAGTACTCTAACTGAAAAAAGTTCTTCGCAGCGAAATAGTAGAATTTGCAATAAAACTAAAAGTGTCTGATTTTAATTCTGAAAGAGAGGTTGATGAGTATTTTGGATATCATTTCGTGAATTTCGTGAGTATTTTTACTGCCTTTTCACAAATTTTAGTATGTAAAGAGTGCAAAAGGCAATGTGTCATGTTCAGAATCGGTAAATGCGTGGTTGATATAGCTACAGATGTCGCTGTTGTGGCATTTAATGATGGCTTATAAACATGTTTCATGAAACATTTCAAAGAAAGCTTACTGTAAGTATGTGTAAACATTATAAAAAGTTTGCTAAAGACTTTCTGAAATAATATTATGAAATATTTACAAAACCTTCAAGCAATATTTCATGAAATGTTTATAAAATTATAACAAAAAACATTTCAGAAAATAATTCAGAAATGTTTTAGGAACGTTTTCTTGCAGATTATTTTTGTGCAATAAAATTTTTTTTTTAAGAATTTAAGAAAATATTTGCAAAACTTTTAAACAACATTATTCTAAATTTTACATGAATTGTTATAAAAATATTTCCTAAAATATTCCATAAAATGTTATTGAAATGTTTTGCCAATGATACTCCATCATGTCGTTCTGAACAATTAAAAGATTTACCAAAACATCTCCAAAATATTTCAGTCTATATTGCAGAAAGCCATAAACTATATTTCGAACTTTTACAGAAACGTTTAATAAACTTATTTAGAAAGTACCCTGGAAGATTGTTGAAGTTTTTACTCACACAGCATGGAATATTGTTAATTTTTTATTTTATTTTTTTATTTTATTCATTCAATCATTCATTTATTCTTATTTTATTTATTTAATATTCCAGGGAAATATTTTTCGAAAGATTTTAAATAAAATCTTTCGTAAATATTTCCGCAATATTAATTATATTATTTCAGATTATTGATTTGAAATATTTCATTCCAATAATGAGGAAATCTTACAACCATATTTTAGGAAATATTCGTAGACACCCATTATGTAATCTCTCTCAAAAACTTAAAGAATTCTTCCGGTAATCTTTCACGAAATGTTACAGGAAATATTTTTAAATTCTTTCTAAAAAATACTGTTTGTAATAATTTTAAAACATTACAGCAATATTTCAATCAATATTACTGGTATAGTTCGAAAAAGGCAACAGAACATGTTTGGAAATATTCCAGAAATATTTCAGAAATATTATTCGTATAGTACAAAAAAGATCGAAGAACCACGTCTGAAAATATTCCAGAAATATTTAAACAATATTTAATAATATAAATAAAAAACAAATACATAAAAAACAGTTAATAATAATTTCTAAATTGAAATGGGTTTATTCGCATACAGATTAAATAATATTCCAAATATTATTATATTTTTTGTGTCACATTTCTTAAAAGTTAATACTGAACAAATAGAAAATGTCAGATATAGTTACATTAATTTAATTGCTAATTTATTTTAAATTTTATTTTTCCATAACGAATATATCATTATATATTACATTTGATAACGTTTATCTGAAAGTGAGAATAATTTTTCAAAAATGGACCGCACAGCATGAAAAAATTATAAAAATGTCGAGCTGATAAAATAAGAATCTGCAAGTAAGTATTTCTGACGAATATACATATTTATTTACATTACTTGAGTCTTTCAAATACTTAGATAATTTAGAGAATCAACAATAAACATTACGAGCGTAACTAAATGTTTGTTTTTTAACATAGCCAGTTCATAATATTTTGTGATAAATATGTTTTTTTAACAACTTTTCGAGAGGTGTAGGGTTAATTTATTTCGAATTGTTGGTCCAGAATATCATTCAAAGTAGAAAAGTAAAGACTTTTCCGTTATCGCCCATTTGCCGCATTATAAGAGAAACATTTATGAATCGTACAACCGAAAATAGAAAAGTGAAGACTAAATATACTTTCTATTATAGAATTTATAAAATCTCGTGAAAAAGCGATATTATAAGCAACACTGTTATTAATAACATATTAACCTAAACTTTTGTTTTTTATATTTCCAGCCCAAACTATGATTTGGAGATCTCCTTAAAGTTAGAATTCGGTTCATAAAATATTGCTCCTGTGATTTATGGTAAATAAACAATAGTATAAAGAGCTTTATTTTTCCTTTCTCAAGAATTTCTATTGGATATATCAAACAGATCTAAATAAATTTTACATTTATCTTAACATGTTAATAGCGCCTTATTTTACACAAAAAATGTGGAATTGCTGGAACAAAAGGAAAAAATTTAGCTAAGGGATTACTATCGGTTTCGAATTAGTGTTTAAAAATATCTGAAATTTGGTACACTAGTATGTTTTGACCTTAAACTTTCTTATAAATTTTTAGAAAGCTACACCAATCCAGAAAAAAGATAAGAATTTTATATTTATGTTTTTAACACGTAACAATAAAAATGAAAACCGCTGTTCTGATTTCCATGAAACTTTGAGAAATGTATATTTAATATTCCATAAATATAATGCAAAAATCTAAATGTTGAATCACGAATTTTGAGAGCTAATATAAGCAAACGAATAAAAATGTTCACGCTCACTCAACCATCTAAGCACACGATTAGGCCTACCACGGAAGTCAAAAACGACCAAACACGCATTTGACTCATGGAGTACCGATAGTACTCCCTTAAATTGATTTTGTAGATGAAATACTGATTGGTCGACGTTTTACTATAAATAGAAAAAAAAATCAGTTGTATATCTTTCCTTCAATGAGCTTAATTTCTATAATATGTTTTTTCAATACGTTTTAATAGGAAAAACTATTGTAAAGCTTCTTCGAGGAGGAAACAAACGTCCTATCTAAAATCTAAAGCTATATAAAGTTATCTCCTTCCTTACTACGTATATATTAATTATTGTTGCATAATTTAATATATTAGAATAGATTATTACTCATTTAGGTGAAGATAAAAATATTAATAAAGAAATTAGAATTATATTTATTATAATGAAAGATATATAATAATTTTAAATTTGCGTAATAATATTTTCTAAATAAAGAAATTAATGTTTATTAAATAAAATTACACTGTCAAAGAAATCAAACAAAATTATATGATTATTGTAATATAATAATTCTCTATAATATAAATATTTTTCACAAATATTTTTGTTTTCGCGTTTCCAACATTTCCTTGTAGTAAATTTGTGATTCCTAAAAAATTTTTTAGGATTCGGTCAAGTACATGAAAAGACGTAGAAGGAAAATCAAAATACAGACCTCTGTTTTACCAGCATCGTAGAAATATAGATAATATAATATTTTTTTTTAAATATACCGATTATTTATAAATTATGCAGGATTTATTTTTATAATATCCAAATACGAAACAATATAATATAATATACTACACGGAGTTATCATTGTAACTATTACTTGTAAGAAATAAGTAAAATTTCTTTAAAATATTTTCAAATTTCACCGTGGCGGAGTGATTACAACGCTGGAGTCTCACGCCCGTTCCATTCCTAGTCACATCAGTTTTATAATTCTCTTATTATTCAGATATTTTAATAAAATAGTTTTAATCATAAAATATTTCACGTATTTGTAATGTATATTATCTAATAATGTTAAATAAGAATAATAAATCAATGTACAAATCGTACAAGAAATATTTCTAAAAGGTTTTATCAATCTTTCGTGGAATATTGTAGTAATGTGAACAGAGCTTTCGGGTTGTGTCACCAAATCATTTCCATAATATTTTAGAAATATTTCATAAAATATTTCATGCAACATTCACGAAATCTTTCAGAAACCTTTCAAATATTTAAAAAACATTAAATCTGAATAACAAATATTCCAGAAATATTTCATGCTGTGTGGGAACCCACTATGAAATGTTTCTGTAACATTTTAAAAAGATTTCACTAGTAACTTTCTGAGAAACATACCCAAAATTTGTTATGAAATATTTTTGCAAGTACTTGGAACGGACATAGCAACATTTCGAAAAGCTTTCATTGATATACTTTTGAAAGGATTCAAACCTTTCATGAAAGCGTGCTGAAACCTTGATGTAACATTGTGTGCTGTGTGGATCTTTTGTGTATGTGAAGCCAATGGAGAATGATGAATTTCGAGTCGACCGCTACACACAAATTTGATTATAAAATATATATATATATATATATATATATGATGGTTGTGTGTATGTGTTGTGTGTGTATTGTGTGTGTGTTTATGTGTATATGAACTGCTTCAAGTTTTTGAGTGTGTTTCTGACGGAGCTGACTGCGCATAAACGCTCGGAATTCTCGATTTTCTATGGGCTTTACATGCATTGAAAAGAGTCCCAATAATAACCGAATCAGTATTTTCTAATATCCCAATTTTAAGAATTCGTTCAGATTAAAATATCAAAAAGAATATTTGCGAGGTTCAATGTATAATAATCTAATGTGATTGTAAAAATAAATAAAAAGCTTTACGAAGTAGTTTGGTTGTTAATAATAATTGCGAATCAGTATCGTTTTAACTGTTGTAGCATTAACAGCACCTTTTTTATTACATTTAACAATTTACGTAACATAGGCATCCGAAGAAAACAAAGAATGAGCAAGAGCTCGTAGAAGTCGTGAATGTGAGAAACTGATAAACCATGAAATTACATGGGTTCTCTTTTACGTTGTAAGAACGTTGCCGGAATGTTGCCACAGTGACGTATAAAAATTAAATAAAAAATGATAAAAAAAGGCGGAGTAGATAGGTTTATAGAATATTTAGGGTTTTGATTTACTGCTAGAAATAAGCATAGTATGCATGTAAAGAAAATGACAAAAAAATAAAAAAGGTAATTAACACAGTTTGGGGATATGGAAGAGCAAGGCTAGATAATGTAAGTAAAAGATTATACCTGATGGATACGATAGTAAAAGCAGGATGCTTACATGAGACGGAAATATGAGGATGGGAAAGATGAGAAGTAATCGAAAAGATGCAGGGTAAGTTCACAAAAATAGCATTCGAGGTAAATGAAAATACGCCAGTCTATTTGTGGAGAATGGAAGCAGGAAGGAAAAGTCTAAAAATAGATACTAGGAAAAGAACAAGGAGTTACCTTTTATATGTAATAAAAATAGGAGAACAAAGGTGGCCAAAGATATGCCTAAGAGAAGAAATACGGAATATCAAAAATGGGTATCCGTCTCAATATGGAAATAGAAAATAAGGGGAAATAAAGACAAAATTATAAAAAAGAATTGAAATAAGAATAGAACAGGAGATGCAAAAATATTGGAATAGGATAGACAAATCAAGTTACTGTAGGGACTACAGGGAATAGGAAACCAATATAGGTAGAGAAAGCTATTTGGAGAACAAACTACAGAAAGGGAAAATTAAAGATCAGTGGGCGAGATTAAGACGTTAAAGTGTGGGAAGGGAAGGTAGTAAAGGTTTTGAGGACATGACGTGTAGGATATGCAAAACAGCACAGGAGAGTTTAGAACATATATGGGCATGTCAAAAGGCAAGAAATGAAATCGAAGAAGATTGGGGCAGGGAAATTAAAAATTGGGGAAGACTACGTGAGGCAAAAATTAAGGGAAATACTGAAAGGAGATCCGGTCATTAGCCTATGTGGTTATAGTAGCAAATTTGAAGAGTTAGCTAGGTCGACGACTGAAAAAAAAGAAATTTTAATTGAAAATTAAAGATAAAAGAAAATTTGTTGTAAGGATATAACGTTAAACGGGACAAAAGTTTGTAAAGTAAAAATGCGTAATATTGTAAGCGTTGTAATTAATGTAAATGGTGTAGATAAATAAGTTTTTAAAGAATGTACAGTTTAATTTATGCAAGCGAGGTACAACGAAAATGATTCAAGCACGGGATTGTCGTACAGGAAAAATTTAAACAGCTTTGTAATAATCTATACATGGAAGATGGAATACTTACTTACTAATAAAACCAAAAACTCTAAATCCAACTAATTCAAGGAAAGCAATTTTTAATTAAAAAAATATATAAATAATGAAACCAAGAACTCTTAATCTAACTACCTCAAGAACAACCATTTTTAATTTAAAAATATGTTTATATTATCAAACCGATAACTCTAAATTTAACTACCCCAAGGAAAGTAAATTTCAATTTAATAAAATGTTTAAATAATAAAACCAAGAAAAGCTTATTTCCAACTTAAAAAATCTTTAAAAAAATAAAACTGTGCATTCTAAATTGTAAACCCATAAACAAGGACCCCTAAATCCATAAACCCTGAATGCATAAACCCTGCATCCATAACCCCATAATTCCTAAACCTAAGCTGATAAAGTCTAAACTCTTAAATCTCAAACCTACAAGCCGTAATGCCATAAACCGTTAGCCCATAGATCATAAATATTTAAAATTGATAAACTCTAAGCGTCTAGATCCTAAACCCTTAAGTTCTAAGCCGCTAAGTCATAAACTCTAAACTCTCAAACGACAAACCTTAGCAAAAAAGCCCTTAACTCTTTCTTGTGCCAGAAGCTTCAGGAATCTACGTATCAGGTCGATAGGGAGAGTATCAACATGCGTGTGATGTTTAAGTGAGTAGTGTCCATGTGTGCCACGCGGTTCGCTGATTGGCTGAGTGGTGGGTCTCGTAACTACAATACTTTTTGAGCTATATTGGTGGGGCTGACACAAGAATGAGTTAAGCCATGTGTCCAAATTCAAATTCCTAATCCATAAATCCTATATACATAAACTTTAAAGGCAGAAATACGTGAATCCTAAAACCATAAAATTCAGGCCCATCAATCCTAAACCCACATATCCTCTACTCTTAAATCTTAACGTGTTAGCCCCCGAATATTAGGTCCATAAACACTTAAACCATACATCCGCAACACTTAAATCATAAAGTCTTCAAACCCAAATTATGAAACTGTAAACTGATGACTGGTTTAGGTTTGATGGGTTTTAGGATTAAAGGATTAGACTTTAAGATTTAACAGTTGGGAATATGTGAATTGGGGTTTATGAGTTTAGGCTTTAAGATTTAGGAGTCGAGGTATGTAGCTTTTATGGTTTATTAGTCCAGGATCTATGACTTTATGGTTTATGGGTTTTAGGGGTTTAGGTTTTACAGGTTTATATAGCTTATGCGATTAAGAATTCACAATTTTAATCAAGAATTCACAATATGGGGAGCCGAAGTTATTAAAAAGATATTTACGTAAAAAGTTCAAAAACGCTGAAATTCTAACCTCGAAGCGTGACAAAAGTGAGTCATACGAGTGTTAAAATATAACTCTTGTGACGAAAAAACATATTATTTTATATTATAGCAATCTTAAATTGTCTTAGAATTCCTAAATAAATTTAATAAAGATTATTTACATGCATTAAATAAGATTTTCGTAACTTTTTTTGTACACACTCAATTGACTCGGGAGTCGTGTGCGAACCACCTTCAATAAATGATTTCTTCTAAAATGAATTGTTTTGACTGAATACTCCTTGTTGGTATGGCAATCACTGTTAGATGGAAGTTATACGTTTTTGTTTTGTTTTCTCTATTAAAAAATCTTTATGTTAACGTTACACTGTTTTACGAATTTAATTGTTTACGATATTTTGAATTCGTTCTATAGTTGAGAATTTAGAATGATTTTAAGTTAAGTTTGCAAATTAATTAATTTATAAAGGCGAGGTAAAACGATCAAAGAAATAGCTGAATTATGGGAAAAAGCCTGCGGCACAAAAAACCCAGATTTTATTTACACTATACGAAATGAAAAATGAAGAATGAAATGTTACACAAATATAATTTACAACGAACGACCGACACGCACAAAGTCGAACCGGCGGGATTCGCACGTGGCCGAGTGGACGTTAACAAAAGGAAAAAGACAATAACCGCGAGGTTTATTGTCTCTTTGATCGCAATTTACATTGATAACGCAGTGTACACAGTATCGATAATCACCGTTAGAATCGATTGATCAGCCTAAGAGGCGAGATTCGCACATTAACGAACGATTTTGGATTTCGAGAAGACCGAAGGTCGCGAGGAAGGTCTGCACGCTGGTAGATGTCGCTCGTAGCCCAAAAGATGGCGGTCGGCACGCCGTTTAGGGCTAGTATCCACGCAGACATATACATATACATACTAGCGTGCGCAGGCGCAAAATTCAAAATTCGTTTAATTTAGAATTAATGGTATGATGTAAGGTGTTATGACAACATAAAACGTATTTGATAATGATTATATTTAAACAGTTATATATGAAACAATTTTTCTTCACTTTGTATTTGAATATGTGCAATATCAGACGCAAACATATAAGATAAAAGTACCTATTATGAAACACCCTCTTAACTGTGTCCCTTTTATGAAACAGTATCAAAAATGATAAAATAAGAAATAATTATAACATGTATAAGCAAATATAAAATTTTTATTGATAATTATGAATGTTTTCGTCTGTAAATACATGAACATGCGTATTGTTATACAATAAGTAGTATTATGAAAAATAATTCAATTTTGCGAGTCTCCAAACCCGTGCAGATTGGCGGTTTTGGGAGCCAAAGCAGCTGATTTATACGACTTTGTTTTTGAACTATATTTATAAATATAAATGACTTGACACCATGTTCAATAGCTTAAATTGTAGCTTTTGGTCCGTAGATTTGAATTATCTACAAACTATTTTAATGTTGATGCGATTTTTGTTAAATATTTAGCTGTTTCATAATAGGTACGCGAGTTAGTGGAAGTCCGTATTTATGAAACATCTTTGCAAGGGTTTTTTAATAATAATTTTAGCTATTTGCATATTGTTTCTGTATTATGAAGCAATAAGTACTACATTTTAATGATATAGCTCCCGTACATATGAAAACTAAGTAATATAAGCATGTTTATTGAATTACGGCCTAACCTGTAAGTTTTAGATTACGAAGTCGGATTCTATTAGGAATCCCTGCTAAAAATATGTGATTGAAGTCAATTAAAAAAATTCAAATTTTATTGAATTAAATTTATTTTAATTGATTGAATTGACTACCAGAAAACAAGTCAATTGAAAATGAATTGTGATTAATAAACTTTAATTATAATTTAGTTCAATCCCTATATTTAGTATTGATTTCTATATATTTAAATCGACTTCTATAACAGAATAGTTCATTTTTTTTCGTATTGTATTTAATTACAATTTAGATAATACAGTTCAATGAATTTTAATATATTCCAATACTATTTGAATTTATCTCATTCAATGTACAAATTGACTATAAAACTTCTCTCCACATTAATTCATTTTTATGAAATTCCAAACGTGAATAGATTTTAATACAGCTTATTCGTATAAGTCCTGAATTAACTTTAATCACGTTTAATAAATGAAAATTTTATTGAATTTTGTAGGTTGTGAAAACTTTATTTATGAATTGACTTAAATCAATTCCTATGAGATTGGGAAATCAAGAGATTTAAATACAGTTTATTCGATATAAGCCGCGAATCAACTTCAATAAACTTTAATAAACACACATTCTATTGAATTCTGTAGGTTGCAAATACCTTTCTCATTAATTGATTTTAATCAATTCCTATAAGTATAGGAATCAATATAATTTAATGCAGTTTATTCATATTAGGCGGGAATCAACTTAAATTAACTTTGATAAACATACTTATTATTGAATTGTGTAGTTTGCGAATATCTTTTTTATTAATTGACATTAGTCAATTTCTATGAGTATAAAAAATGAATAGATTTAAATGCACTTTATCCGTACAAGCCGCAAATGAACTTAATAAACAAACTTTTTATTCAATTATGTACATGTGCGAATTATCATGGAACAATTTATGAAATTGTAGGAAGCTACATGCTAATCAATTGTCAGTGGTTTTTTTACAAATAATTCAAATGTTAATTTATTAGAACAATAAATTAATTTTAAATTTAAAATTCAAGATGTCCCCAATTTGGTATTTAAACTGTGAAAGTTTTCATGAATTAGAATAATTAACATTAATAAAAAATGGTACACTTTGAACTTTTTGCACTTATCGTCTACATAATGAATCATTACCTTAATCTACTATAAATAATACTTTTATAAAAGGTTCTCTCGGTTGATATTTAAGAAAGTAATATTAGGTATTAATTAGGTTAATCTCACTCCAAACGGAATTAATTTATCGTAAGCATAAACAAATTGTTTCATGCTATTTTCGACAAATCGAACAAATTACATGTGTAATATTTATTTATTTTATTTAAATTATTTAAATTATTACTTATAACTGTACCATTACTTTTTGATAATATACGTATTTTCTATGAAACCACCTTTATTCAATTGGCCTCATATTGATCGTGAAAACTCATAAGCCCCATACAAGGCAATAGAAAAGAATACAAAATTTATTTTTTGATCGGCACTAATTGTGCATTTGATAGAGAATCTAAGCCGACGTATATCTTTTGTGTATATCTTTTTGAAATTAAAAAAGAAAACTTAATTTGCAAAAGTTATAGTGTATTAAAAATCCTTTGAGTGACGTCACACCGTTAAAATATCAAAGGTGCCGACCGGAGTGACGTCACAACGTTTTTTAAAGATTTAACTATAACTTCTTTCATTTTGAAGATATCGTGAAAATTCCAAAAGTTTACAAAGAAACTATACCTCGATCTACAAGAATACTCTGTCAACTAAAAATTGGCATTCTTCCCTATTAAAATCAATAGAAAAGAATTATATAGTTTTTTATGCTACATTTTAATTCTAAATTTTTCATAGCATTAAATAACAAATACAGGGAGAGAAATGTTTGAGTACAAATTACTATACTTTTTACTGAGCCGGGGACAAACTCGACATATGTAGGAAATTTACTATGCCTATGAAAATTTACTATATATTTATGAGTTTGTGGTATACAGCAGTATTAAAAATGCTATGTAGTATAGTAAAAACTCTGGATATACTTTTTGGTAATATGTATAGTATAATTTAAGCAAGTTTGTTGTAAATATATGCAGGTAAGTTAGCAAATAGTATGGAAACAAAGAAGGAATCACCGGGACTGCTAATTACCACGTCTAATGACCGTCCTAATTTATAGCTGTTGGCGCGACAAAATTTCCGGTCGTCGCGAAAACACGTGCTCGCTCTTCTCATATGACAATGTTATCAGATGGTTTGTATTATATTCGAAAAACATGAATATAATGTTTGTTTAATAATAAATAATAAGATAAAAAACTAAGTTACTATTTATTTATAACCTATGATTGATAAAAAAAGTACTTGCAAAGGCTTATTATATTTTACGTGTATCGTTCTTGCATTTAAAAAATGCGCTAGTTTATATATTTTACCGCTAGGAGGCGTCTCGTAAAGTTAGCTCGCAAGTGGCGAGATTTCCGTACGATTGCTATATAAGAGAGTTTCAAATCTTTAAATCCAATTAGAACTGCGATTGCGATCATGCGTTATTAGGTATCGATATATGTAAATAGCTTGCGATATATGTAAATTATACAAAATAATTAGATATTAGATAAAAATTCGATCTATAGACATGAATAAAAAATAATTACATTTAATTAGTTAAATGTCTATTAAACTTAATTGACATGCATCAATTGTTATGTATTATATTATAATGCTAAATCTTAATTCTATTTTGTTATATTAAATTCGATTAATACTATAAAATGATAAAAATTAATTGACATCAATTACATTGAATTGACTAAATACCTATTCAAATCAATAGACAATCAAAGAAAATGTATTCCTTTCAATATATTTTTATAAACATAGATCTAAGTATCATAGATTTTAATTGAATTCTAAAGATTGTATATATTTCTATTGCACTTTCCAGAATTAAGATTTAGCATCAAATGCAATAGATTTTGTTTCTATTGACTTTAATCTCATTTTTTTAACAGGAATAACCCTAAATATAATCATTTTGTTGTTATTGAAAACTTTCTAAAAAAGGATACTAATTTTATGTTGACGTTATTCCTCGTGTATATTAGGCGCATTATTTACGACAGATATAGCAATTGTAAATAAAAGCAGTCAAATAAAGTTTTATATTTATATATTTATTACGTTTCATAATAGGGACATAAATTATGAAACACCCGGATATCTTGCGATTGCACTGTTTCATAATACGTACAATGGATCACTTCAGTATTTTATTAATCTAATTAATTATTAACGTTTAATTTGTATTCTAAAGGCATTATCTGTTTAAGGAAGATCTTGCCCTTCGAGTACTATCAAAAGTTTTAATGCTATATACACTGTAAAAAATCCTCTTGTAGATTTACTACTCTAAGAGTTGGACATAAAAAGTCCTAGTCTGAGTGTAGCGTTTTTACTAGAAAACTATAAATTTACAAGCGGCGTTATAAATTTACGTGCGATGGTGTAAGCCGTGATGTTTGAGGTTATGATGCCTAATATCTTCACACTTTATACTCCAATTAAACGCTTTATTGGCTATACCTTTATCTTTCAAGTGAGTGTATAAATAATTTCGGGATTATCCCTTATTGTGTTAGCCAAAAAGTATCCAAATTTTGAGTAAAACTGAATTTTTGCATTCGTCTTCCATTTTTACCTAATACTACTCTGAATGTAGTACTTTTATTAGATTTTAGAACTTTTACTAGATTTTTGTAAATTTACAAGTTTCTGTAACTTTACAATGACTGTAAAATTACTACACTCAGAGTAGGATTATTTTTGTCCAACTCTCAGACTAGTAAATTTACAATTTTGTTTGTGAATTTGCAATGGCGTTGGAAACCTACTACATTCAATGTAGGGTTTTTACAGTGGCGTTGTTTTTTTACTACTCGCAAACTAGTAATAAATTTACAATTGCCGTTGTAAATCTAAGTATGACTTTTTACAGTGTACGCTTATTCAATCACAATTTTACAAAAGTATAAAATGCACCCCGAAATCCGCGCCATAATAGGTACTTTTACCTTATGATTGTGGAGTTTTTGCTATTGCATTTGCAGTATTGATTGTGCTTAATATTTATCCTTGTAGTTTACTTTTCGATACAAAAAAATGAGATATTATTTATTACATATTTATGAATCCTCAAATTCTGTTATTTTCCCTTTAACAACAAATTTTTCCTCGTGCCAATTACGCAATTTAATTGAAACTATTACTTTTCATAATGTTTTACATTATAAAACATTTTCTTCAACGAATTAAATTTTAACGACATTAATTTTAACACACTTGAAGAAAGAAAAAAACTCTAATTGAATAAAGAATTTGAATTATTAAAGAAACAGAGAGTGAATTCCAAAGAGCATTGTATTAATGATATTAATCTTTTTAATTAAAGATGATAATATAATCGAACGAAATGATACGTTATGCAATGAATTAAATAATATGAATAATAATATAAAATGTTATGAAACAGAAAATGATTTATTGAAGCAAATTGTTATTTCTTTATCCACATTATGTAATAAAGAAATCGTTTTTCACGATGATAGCACCATCCATGCTAAAGCAATTAAAGAAAATATTAATTTGATTGAATTTAAAAAAAAATATTGTTGAATCGAGAGTTGAATATCGAAATAAAAAGATAAAATCATGTAGGTGAAGTTTGGAACGTTCGTGGTACTATTTTCAATTTTTGCGTGAATCGTTTTGTTAAGATCTAAAACAAAGTCCCCGACATGCCTAAAATAGGACTTATCCTTAATAAGGTTAAAAACAGCCTAAAAGTAATGAATGATATTTGTAGCCCTATCTATACGTTTTATCTCGCTAATTTTTGTGCGCGTGAATGCACAGCCTTAGAAAAGATTATTTTATTAAACATGTGTAAATTTGTTTGATTGATTTAATTATGAGGAAAGCTATTTATCTAAATAACAATAAATAAAAACCATTATTTTGTGGATAGAATAACAGATTTATACTAATTAAAGCAGTTGGTCTCCTTAAATCTCGTTAATTCGTTCACCATTACAAAACGAATAATAAACTGCACTTATATTAATACTTTCACGCAAATTTATTATGAGGAAAAAATTTTGTTCAAATATTCACAGTTCCCACGTATTGCACATTTTGAGCAATTGCTTAAATGCTAAAATCTATACATTCTAACTTCTACTTAAACTGTATTAAGCCAACTGAATTAATGTTCACCGTGATTGTTTGCTTAGAAAAGAATCAAGAATATATTTAGATCTATAATGTAAAATATTATATAAAAATGAGCGGGATATAACTTTGGCCATATTATTTTAAAAGAGATGAGTCGAATGCATAATGTAACTCGGTAGTATTATAACTGCGAATATCTGAACGAAATTTTTTCCTCATAATAACTTTGCGTGAAAGTGTTGATATAAGTGCAGTTTTTGATTCGTTTCGTAATGGTCAATGAATTAACGAGATATAACATGACCAACTAATTTAATTAGTATAATTTTTCATTTATCATTATTTAGATACAAGTTTTTCTCATGCTTAAATCGATCAAAAAAATGTACGCATGTTTAATAAAATAATCTTTACTTTAATTTAAAAGAATTACTGAGATGAAACGCCGACTTTTCGAAAAAGAAAATAAAATCGATTTTTTCATTTTTCTCTTCAAGTCTCAATTTTGTTCCTCATAACAAAAATTGATGAAAAAAATTGAGTATGTAGTTTCTAAGACTGTGCATTCACTCGTACAACAATTAGCGAGATAAAACGTCTAGATAGGGCTACAAAAATCACTCCTTACTTTTAGACTTTTTTTAACCTTATTAAGGATCAGCCCTATTTTATGCATGTCAGATACTTCATTTTAGACCTTAACAAATCGATTCACACAAAAATTGAAAATAGTTCCACGAACGTTCCAAACTTCACCTACATAATCAAATAAATTAATGGAAACCGATTGTGTTCATTTAACCGATGAACATAAGATAAGATAAATGGAAAAAGGAATGACTTGAAAAATAAAGAAACGGAAAAGAAAAACGATATGTCTAAATTAACTGCGAAAAGTAAGAATGTTACAAGGAAAATACCTGAATATACAAAAATGCTTGATAAAAGGGAAAAAATAATAATAGAAACAAAAACTGATTTTCGAAGAAAAAAATTAAATTACGTAACAACGTAAGAAATGATATTGATATAAAAAAAGATGTACATAATAATATAAGTGAGAAAAGACGAATAATATGCTTTTAAACGCTAAGAAAAATAGGAAGAATGAATTAAATCAATTATAAAAAAAGTATGCCACGAAAATAAACGTGTATACAATAATATGTCCGAAGAAAAAATAAATAAAGATGGAAAAAATAATCCAATTGAAAATAAAAGAAAATAAAACGAATTATGATAATAAAAAGCCGCTGCCAATTTATTGGCACTTAGCTTCCTCAAACTTTAAAAATTTTCCAGTATGAAATTATTTATTCTATTTAATACTGGGGGGGGGGGGTAATAATGACAAGTGTATTGCTTTTTAATATGTCGACATATATATATATTTAAATTTAATAATTTAAACGTATACAAAAATATAGCATAGATTATGAAAAGGTATGCTGCATACCAGTTTAACAAATAAATTTAAAACAAGACGATAATATGAAACTAAGAAAATCTTCATTAAGTGTAATTATTTGAGTTAATTATTCAAAATAATTATTGAAACTCATTTTTACTGTGAACTCAAATTTTAACTCTATTAAATTTTGTTCCTTACAATTTGTATTCGATAAGAAAACGTACAAAATATATTGATTAACTAAAAAGTATTCTGAAGTATTCTTTAATTTTGAAACTATTTTATACAAACTTGGAGTAAAAGCATATTTTTGTGATAAAAACAAGTTAAAAAAACTTACGCACACCTATTAGACAAAATTTATTTTAAGTAATTCAAAAAAATTTTTCTAAATAAATTTTTCTAAATAAATTTTTTTAAATAAACCTATACTAAAGTATAGCGCTTAAGATGGTCATATAGTAAAATTTGACGAAAAACTCGATTTTCATTTATTTCATTTTCTGATACTTTGTACATTTTTAGAACAGAAAAATGATTTTGGCAATGTTGGCCATAGAAATAATTTTAATGTACTTAAAGTTATTTATACGTATTTTTCCTCCGACCTTTATTGCGCACAATCCAGCGTGTTCCTACATTAACTGAATCATAACCTGTGTCAAAACCTACTCTTTAATATTCAGGCAAGCTTCAAAAACATAGATATTATAAAAAAAATTTGATCGATATTCTGCAATAGAAAAATTGTTTTAAAATCATAAGAAAATTATTTTTTAATTTTATAAAAGTGCGGTTTTCTCCATTTATGCGTTTCCAATGTTCAGCAAGTCTTATGCGCATAGGATTACAATGAATAAATCTGAAACTTTAAGGATATCTTAGTCAACGTATTAATTACAACCATGGACACCAATTTAAAAAAAAAAATTATTAAGAGTGTTGCCCATGTATAGAGTTAAAAATGTGTTTTTTAGGTTATTTTTGTCAATATAATTTTATTTTTCTTTACAATTTTACTTTTAAAAATTTGTAGTTCACAGTTCCCTGTGGTACAGGTGTTAGATATTACACACTTTCTTTCAAATGCTATACTAGCATTCCCATGCGCAAGGACAGTTTTGAGAAAACATAAATTTTCATTTCATTGTTCGTTTTTTCTACATAACTATGGCTATACTATCTAAAAATTTATGAAAATTTATAAAAAAATTTCTTTTGAGGTAACAAATGCAACCATCAATTTAAAAAAATTTTATCATGTAACTAGCCAATTTTTCAAAATTTACTATAGGACCACCTTAAAAAGCAACTTAAAAAGTTTTGCATATCAAGTTACATTTTTTCTCAATTGACAATAATACATTTTGCAGTACTTTAATTGTTGATTAAATTTTATGAATATATATTAAATGCATACTTTTACAAATAAAATTTTGTCGTAATTTTGTTCGAGTTTATGAAGAACGGATTTATTAATTTATGACAAAAATATCATAAAAATGAAAAAACGGTATAAATCAAAAATAAATTGATTAATCGTAAAAATTCTTTTTATTTCAAATCTTCACAAAAAAATACAAATACAGCTTGGGATGGCCAATAATCACCGCATAATACTCAAGAAAAAGGCTATTAAAAGTTCTTTGAAAAAAAATGAATATCATCGAAATGAAAAAAGCGTTATAAAATAAATGAATTGATGAGTCTTAAAAAATCTTCTTGATTTTAATTCTTCATCAAACAATGTAAAAAATGATCTTTGAATGGTCGAACATTACCGCGTAATACGCAAGAAATCTACGATCAAAGATCTTTTGAAAAAGAAAATATCATAAAAAAATGAAAAAACGTTACACAACAAAAGCGATTTGCAAAATACGTTTGAAGGAGCAAAATATTTGTAATAATTAGGTATTACTTTGATGCGCTGTAACTTTTGAACAAAAGCACCTACACTAAAATCAAACTGATTTAAAAACCTTAAAACAATACTAATTTATGTACCAAATTTCGTCTATAAAACCAGTAGTTCTTGAGATAATTAAGCAAATGTAAGAAAAAATGAGTGTATTTTCGGTATTAGGAACACATTATGATTTCTCCTGCGAGTAGCACAACTTTTCTGGATGGAGCACCCCCAGAACATCATTCTACATATTATTATAAACCAATTACTGTAAAAATTAGACCTCTACCTCGTTACATCCAAATTTGAGGGTTTTAGGGGCTAATTCGACTGGACTATTATCACTGACCCGTCTTATAGCTCGTACTGCGAGCGTCGCGAAGTCTTCATCCGTGATACATAAAATAAATTTGGTTTCGATATATATTTTTATCGATATGTGGATCGACTCATTTTTTTTAATAACGATTATTCTATTTTACGATTTTCTGAAATCGATAAGGTAAATTATTTTTGTATTTTCTGCAGCCTCTTGGTCTAGTAAGTATCTGACAGTTATTTTTTCCATGCCTTTATATTATCCTACCTAATCAGATCCCGCATTTGCCCAGGGTTATGCCCGTGGAGTGGGGAATACTTGTATCAGGATGAAACCTGCTCTAGGATGATCGGTGTATTTGGCATATTAGAATTGAATGTCTATCACATTCCATAGGTTAGACACCGAATTCAATCATTCCGTACGTCCCGTTTACTTTGTTGAGTGTGTAAACTCGCCTAAGCGATTGAGCGAAGTTGCATTTAGTCACATCCAAGTATTAGCCGTGCCTAACGCTGCAAGGGGATGTCGGAGCTAAAGTTTCCAACAGCCGTCGCTACATTAGGCTGGCGCTGCCGTCAGATGATGGGATCGCGATCCAGAGCATTATTTAGTGTAAATATAAAAAATAGACGTACTTATAGAGTAAATAAATAGCAGAGCCGCGTCGCCATGCCCAAAAGGTAGTGGATTCTTCTGTCAGACTCGGCACCAAGCGCGTACTTTTCACAGAAGTTTGGAAATACGACGCGACGGCCGGTGTACATGCGATCCACGGCGCCATGTTAAAAAGCCACTTAGTATCGGTCATCTGAGCCGAGATGGCACCACGTGGAATTTTTCAGGCATACTCGGCGCGCAACCATCACGCTAGATAAGAAGTCTACTGCAGCCTCGCAGTCACGCAACTCCGCCGTTGTGGAGTGTTGATCGCACGTCAGAGCGTGGCGCAAATCGGAAAAGGTATTCCAACACGTTACATTTGCTTTTGAGTCCCAAATTTACGTATAATTGTATATACAAACACGTACTTATACGTAATTATACATGACGTATATACGATGAATAACCATACACTGAGAGAAAGGATTCTTTGCGACAAAGAATATTTCTTAATTGTTAAGTTTTGTGGATTTGAATACGGTCAAATGAATATTTCTTAACAGTTAAACGCATCGTCTTAATAGTTAAGAACTGAGTACTTGAGTCGCTTGCCAACGGCTGACCGCCTGACTTTAAGGTTAACTGATTTTTTCATATTTCTAAGATGTTTATATGACCGCTACATGTTAGTATAAGTTTTCGCCTACCACGATTATGTCTACGTATAGGATCTTTTTATATATTAATACTTGATAAGCATCATTATATGCTAGAAAATTGTTAAATAACCTTTCGTACTCGGCATGATTAGCTTACTCGTATAGACTTTTCTAAAGTTCGAGTTCTTAACTAATAAGAATTTATCATTTGCGGCAAGTACATGAGAATTCGATTCTGCAAATACACGATTCATTTTCCACAAGGAATCCTTTCTCTCAGTGTAATATTGCCTGCTAATTTAAAATTATACTTATTTTATAAGAATAGAGGACTTTCAAGTCTGCATACCTACACGATAATTAAATATTACCTTGTAATATAATGAATACTTATTTCTATCGTATTATATAACTAATATATAAATAAATGTAAATATAAATATAAATAACAGAGAAAAGACAGATACCCTTACGGAGAATATTCTCTGCTTTTTTTATTATACTACGCTGGTGCACACAGCTAATTTATTAAAAACTATCATATATATATATATATATATATATATATATATATATATATATATGTTATAAATAATACAATATATCTCTCTTTCTCTCACTTTCTCTCTACTCAGATTTACTTTTTCACGAGCATTTTCTTATTCACAATCCGAAAAACTACTTATAGAATTTTTTAATTTTTAATTACAGTTACTTATATTCAATTTGATAAAAATACCTAAACAACTTGTAAATTGTATAAATAGTATGTAAGTAGGAAGCAGTAGTGCAGCGCCAGTACAAGCTAGAAGTCTACGGCAGCGGAGTTCACTCTCGCCGTCCCGACACTCCACCACTGTAGAGGGTTGATTGCACGCCAGTGCATGACACGAATCGAAAAAGCTATTCCAACACGTTACATTTACTTTTGAGTTCCAAATTTACTTATAATTCTTTATACGACACTTTTTCAGATTGACATAAATTTTGAACCAATAGAGGTAGTTTGAAATTTTTTTTACATATTTTGGGTATAAAATACATCATTTTCTTAAAGTCTCAGAGTATTAACATTTTTCACTTGGACACTTGACGTGGAATCACCCATATGAATATAAATTATCTTTGCATAATAAATTATGTGAGTGATTACTTTACCTAAACCCCTAAATTTGGCTATTTGCCAAACTTTCCCTCGTTAATTTGATAAAGAGCAAGAGAGCTCTCTCCGGATGCGATGCCCTGAAGCAGGAGAAGCAGTAATTACAAAACCTGCATATATTGAAAGACGATCCAGCTCTCTCCTCGATTTTGACAGAGGAGCCCGCTTTTGAGGTTACGTGAATCAGGTTATGATACAAAAGTAAACAATCCACTGGACTTTGCTGAATGGATTGCAGTTATGCCTTAAATAAGTACCTTTTTAAAATATAATTAATTTGTTGTATCAAGATAATTGTTCAGATTCTGTTAATATTTTGTTGTATAGAAAAATCAAATTAAGTTTACGTTTAATTATTTAATAATATGTATATATTGTTTTCTACATAAATACATACAATTAAAATATTTTTTATTTAAACAATCATTAAATGTAAATTTAATTCAATTTTTCTACAGAACGAAATATTGTCAGAATCTGAACAATTACCTTGATACAACAAATTAATTATATTTTAAAGAGGTACTTATCTGATGCGAAACTTCTTTCATTCAGAATTCTTTCAGTAACGTCCAGACTCCAGCTTATTGTATTGTTTACTTTATTATTATAAACTCGCTTAAGTTAACACCAAAAGCGAACAGCAGGAGACAAAACTGAAAGGGGGAATCGTAATTCGGATGAATCAATCTGATTGATTTCTTTTAATAATAAATCTGTACGATCACTTTGTGGTACAAAAGAATATGCTACAAATTCTTCTTATGCTAACCAACCTATTAAAAATTGAGAAAAATATTTTTTTATATACCGAAACATTAGCGATCAAAAACTGCTATCGTATAATTGCGATTAAATTAGCTGAAATTTGATTTATTAGTTTATGAGTAATGGTAAAACATACTAATAAGCTTATTTTTTAGTAATCTATAAATAATACAGTTTTTAATAACGAAATCTACATAAAATAGCCTGCTTTAGTTATTTCTTTTTGTGGTTAAATGGCAAGTATTTTTGCAATTTCATAATTTATTTGTGATAATCTGTAACAATAATAATTAGATACTTAGTGTAAAAATGTACACTACATAACTATTTTCTTGCATGTTTTATCGATTTGCATGTGTCAAATAGTGTTTTAAAAAATTATTGTTCATAAAACTATATCATAGATAACATTTATCTTAATTTTTCTTTTATAATAAAATATGCAAGAAAATATTTGTTGTGACTTGCAGGTGGGCTGGAGTCTGGACGCATTTGTTGGAAAGGTCAAGATAGGCTCCACGCATAAACAGCTCTTTAGCAATCTCGAGGTTCTGGGGCTTATAGCTGCAGCCCGAGTTGGCATATTCAGTTGAATGGAAGACACGCAGAATAGTAAATTACCCTTGTTGTCGCACAGGTTTATGTCCATAGTTATTAACATAGGCACTAAATTTTTTAGTCTCAGCTTCGTACCCAAGTGCAGGGATGTCTGCTGAAATCCATCCTCACAGCTTACCGAAGCCTCCTTCGGTAGCAGCTGTTTTACTATGTTGGGATGCACTGTCTCGCTGCTACTTCTGTACTCGTGCACTGTTTCATCAGGCATTATTTGCAGGACTGTACTGCCCTTTCTGTAACGTACGTTAACATTGGTGTTGAAGTCCAGCAGCTTCCAAAGTATGTTGGTCGATCTTTTGACAGCCGCAAGGTGTACAGGCGCTTGTCCAGAGTGGTAGTCTCTTACATCAATGATGGCTCCGTTTTGCAGGAGCATCAACATGATTTCTTTGTCCTCCTGATCCACTGCTGGGTAAAGTGTGAACGTTCACAGTAGAATTGCAGCCAGCCTGAAGAAACAGTTAAGCAATGTTTTACTTTTTGTAATGAAGAGCTAACTGAAGTCCATCGTAATCTTTCGTCTTTAGTCATTGACTAAAAATCCATGTTGAAAGAAAGTTGCGTATTGCTTTCATACTGCCATATCTCACACGATCATTAATCAAGTAATTGACAGCTTGATCAGGTTCGAAGAAATCCTGCTGCACTCGTGAGTGCATTATTTCATCCTCCTTAATCGCACTTGTCGGTTGCACGTCTGCTGCAATCCTGCCGCACTCGTCTGCCGCAATCGTTGCACGCAATTCGAGTGCAATTCTGCCGCTCCTAATAATATACATTTGTATTGGTTTTAAACTAAAAATTCGCTAATTATCATTAAAGCAAGGTGCATACTTTTTGTCCAGCAGTTTGCGATAAAATATTGATGACAACAGTAAGTATCTACACCAAAAAGCGCACTAATATGCTATAATAGATCATCCTGACGGTGGATTCGCAAACTATATGTTATGACTCATCAAACGTATCCGAAAGAAGATGTGGGAATTCAAAGTTTTGCGAGTACAAACAGTTCCGTAACAGTACTAAATTACTATCTAGATACTGCTTACTAGATGCTTTACTACAAGTAAAAAGTGTTTTTCGTCTCCAATAGTAAAGTATAGTGAAAATAAGTTCGTATGTTAAGTCTAAGAGTTATCAGAACAGTTTCAAAGTAAAATGTCAGTTCCGTAACAGGTCAGTTCCATAACACCCTATGAAAATTATTATAAAAACAAAAGCCATTACTAATTATTTTCATCAAAAAACTAGTTACACCACGCGATTTTCTGACTAAAAATACATAAAAAAAACTCTCCTAAATTCAGGGGAATCAATGTAGGATGAGGGTAAAAATCAACAATTTCCACTCATCTGACGTGTTTATTATGCTTGCTTTGGGTACATTACGGCGGAATAATCATCCGCCGTAATTTGATATTCGAGGTCGGTTCCGTAACACTACTAAAATACTAACTAGATTCTGTTTAATAGATAGATGTTTTACTCTAAGTAAAAAGTGTTTATCGCTACTTAATAGTAAAGTATATAAAACTTATTTGCAAAAAAGTTCATAAGTTAAGAGGATGTCGGAGCCCCGCTCCCCCCCCCCCCCTTTTGCTGTACGACCTATTTTGTATTTCCAATTGTTTGTAAAAACTACAAGTCCGACTGACTTTATCTTGTACAGATCGGTTCATTATAGTAAGCACTACGGTGCTCAGCTCTAAATCTTACTGTAAAATTACATTAAAAGAAGTTATTAGCAAAAGTTTGGTATGATTACAATTTTGAGGTTAGGTTTCAATGCGTAAACACCCTATTGTATTTCCAATTAATCAGAAAAATAACTCATCAGATCAACTTTATCTTGCATGCAAAAGCTTTATTATAAAAAGCACTACGGTGCTCTGCTCTTAAGGTTTCCCTGCATTCTATATTTTAAAAGTAATCACTAAAAGAAAATACACGATTTTAGCTCCGACATCCCCTTAACTAAGAGTTATGAGAGTACACTAAGAAAAAAGAATGGGTCTCACACCAATACTTTTATATTTATATGATAACTATACTGGTATTGCTCGAGTAACAGTACATATTGCTGTCGTAGCTATATTATAGGTGTAGGTAATATTGTATGGTTGTCACAGCAAAATAATATTGCTGTGAGAGCAATAACAAAGTATTGTTGCAGCAGCAATACGCAGTTTAGTTCGATTAACCAAATCTGGATACTCGAGAAATATATTTTTTTCAGTGTAGTTTCAAAATAAAATGTCAAAATACATAAAAAGTCACACGATGTGAATTCTCATAAGTTTAGAGGAATCAATGCAGGGTGAAGATAAAAATCGACAATTTTCACTCATTCACCGTTTTTATGCTTGTTTTGGGCAAGTTACGGCGGAATTACCCGTATACGAACTACTCAGAAAACATAAAAAAAGGTATTAATAACATAAAAGCTATGCTAGCTGAATATTTTTTTTTATATAAGAAAAAAATGACTACCACAAGGAACAAAATGAAATATACAAAAACCAATAAAAGATTATGAAGTTTTTGAAAGAATTGAGAAAAATGGAGAATAAAAGGATGAAGCCCGCGGGATCCGAAGAAACAGAAACGTATTTAATATGATTTGGAAACAAAAAACGTAATGAATATGTTAGTTGCAAAATTCTTTTTGTAATAAATAAATACAATATAATAAAAAGAAAAAAGAACGAAACCCAAAAAACTTTACATAATTATGGAAGCGTTAAAAAATTGATTAAAACAGAAAATACATGATTTATCATGTATGTACTTTAATACAATGTAGATGTTCAAATATAATAATGCGCCGAAATATAGCAATCGATTATTTTTTCTACCAAATGACCTCTTCAAGTAACAGGTTTTCAGAATTGCAATGGGTAAATGGAAATAGCGGATTTTTTGAAGCTACAAAAGATTTTAGACTTTCGCGCCACCTACGAAATCATATCATCTCAGAAGCGAAGTTAACCTTAAATTGCATGGAATATTTAATGTCAATGTAAACACTGCAAGTGTACAGGGAGTGTATGATCAATATAATATATATTCCATAAAATTATGTTGCAAAAAACATTTTTATTTAATATTTAATTAATAGCTAAAATGTCAAATTCTTATGGTAGTACATATTATAGTGAAGCATATAACAATAAAGAACACCAACAAAATCTTAAGTACAAAAAGAAGTATAACAGACTGAAAAAACTAATAAAAAATACAGTTATTGTATGTGCATTGTGAAAGACATCTTTATACACTATAAAAAATTATACTTTTTTAACTTTAATTATTTAGGAAAATGCAGCACTTTGTGATCAAGTTGCACAAATGCAGGAAAATCTTGTTGTCGTTAAGGATGAAAGACTCATGCTTTTAAAAAAGCTTTGTCATTTACAAGGAGAAATAGATCCAGCAACTTTTTTGGCAAAATCACAGGGATGTGCTGGTTCACCAGTTCCGAATCCTGATGTATTTACTCCTAAAAAGAGTATAAAAAAACGAAACAGTATTGAAACACCTGGTATATATTATCTATTATTACTTTAATTTAATTGCATATATTAATTAATTTCTAAAGTGAATGACTTAATATGTATTTTAGATAATAAAAATAAACCAAAGAGGTGTAATAAAACTACTCGTAAAGTAGTTCAACTTATACCACTCGATGTTCATGGACGGCCTATATTTCCTATTTCACTGGGAGACTTAACAGTGTATTCACTTGGTGATGTAGTAGCCGATCGAGTTGCATATCACACAGAAGAGCTCATATACCCAGTAGGCTATTGTAGCACAAGAGTTTATGCTAGTTTGAAGGATGCAAGAATGAAAAGCTTATATACTTGTAAAATTTTAGATGGTGGAATTAAACCAAGGTAATCAACAATTTTATCAAAGTGTTACCAATATGTTATACTGTACAAACATAACTTCTTATAAAAAATAAAAATTGACGTTTTCTAGCTCAAATATGTCTTTGTTAACGAAAATTTTAAAATGTGTTTTAACGCCAAAATACATCTTTATTTATACAAATGTTGCTAGGAGACGTAGAAATATAATAATTACTTTTAAGATGATAAAGTTTTTGTATAAATAAATCTAAATAATATGAATTTACTTATTTTAAAGGTTTGAAATAGTCTCAGATACTGAACTTGATCAACCATTAGTAGGATCAAGTCCCGATGAATGTCACTCTCGTTTGCTAGCAGCCATATCTTCTAGCTTGAGTTCTATCACACCAAAAGGGGCGGATTTCTTTGGTATATCTCAACCAACAATCCAAAATCTTATACAAAGTTCTCCTGGTACTCGTAAACTTTTGATTTACAAACCACAAAAATTTGAGGTATTATATAAATTTATCACGTTTAAAAGTAATTGGGTTAAAAAGCATTTTTATATTTGAATCGATCGTGGCATGTTTTCTTTGTAAACTTTTAGAATTTTGTCAATATATTGAAAATTGTAAGAGATGACGCTCCAAGTTTTTCTTGATGTCACGATCATAAAATGGTACCTTTGAAATTGTTATAATTGCTACATCTTGAAGGAATTTTGTAATGCTGTATAACTTTTTCAAATGTAGATTAATTTAAAAAACTTCAAAATACAATATAAATCGGCTTACAATTTCTACCTAATAAGTCATGCAAAGAGAAGAAAAATTAAATGTTTCAACATAATTGAACAAGTTTTTTATTTATATACGATTTTATATAAAAAATCATTGTTTGCACTTTAATTAAATATATCTTTGTTAAATTTATTTAATGTTTTTGTTTATAGATTAGTAAAAATTCTACAGACAGAGATGCCAGTCCAATTACAGAAGAAGAAAATGATCCTGGCCTAGGATTTGCAGCGCTACATAGGCATTATGCTCTTTCTTCTGCATATGCTATTAAACAAGAACCAACAAATCATGAATTATTGAATTTTCAAGAGTTACTCTCGTGAGCATAGTACAAATTCGATGTCAAAGATTTTATAGTAATAAGATATTTTAATTTTAATCTTTAAGATGTATAAAGGTTATGAAATAAAAAGATACACAATTTTTGTACACAATCCATAGTATATAAAACATTTATTATTTTTTATAATAATATTTACAGTTGGTCAGTAGTACAAACAGCCGTTTGAGAAAATTCATATTATGATGTACTTACTCTTAAAAGTCTATAACAACTGCAACTTTTAAGAGCAAATTAAAGAAAAAATTTAACAAAGAATTTATCTACAAACAGCCATTTGTTGCAAACTAGTAAAAAAGTTCTATCACATATTTGAAGTACTATTACTTAATCGCATCCTCACTTAAGAAATAAGGCATGAGAGACACATTGCCATGTAATGGAACTTTCCATACTTATCCATTGATTACAATTGTCAATTTACACGTTTATTATATATATATATATATATATATATATATATATATATATATATATATATATATATATACAAAAGTTCCTTATGCCACAAACCATGATTTTTATTCTTGTAAAGTAATTAAAAAATAAAAGTCTGAGTATAACAAAATAAATTTGTATAACAAAAAGTCTTTAACAAATTTATTTTAGATGTGTTTATCATTCCATAATCTTAGTATTTTCTACAAAATTTATTTTCCCAAAATAATTTGAGAACTACAAACAATTTAAGTTAATTTTTATCTTAACTATCGTCTACCTTAATTTTCATTGCAATATTTGTTGAAAGAAAATAGTCTTAAACAATTCCGGCAATAGCTGCATATTAAACAAAATAATATATTAATGTGTTAAAAAAGATAACTATTTATTGACTAGTCAAACAGTCATGATGAGGTAATAGTCACTTGAACATTGTATAAAAGTGCATTGTATTGTACAAATTAAAAAAATCAGTGGTGTGGCAGCAAATAAAGCTACAATATAAGCAGCTGATGAATAATTAAGTAGCCCAGTTTTTAAATTTTGTGTATATGTTAATAACTTGCTGAAATTAACATTTATATTACTAAATATATTTAATTTGAATTTTTAACCAACTATTTAAAAAATATATAAAAACCAATAAACCCCTGAATTGAAGTTACTATAATAATAATAACATTCCTATCACACACCCGCAATATATAGTTAGTGCTATTTGACTTGTGGAAATTGTCAAAATATAGCTTTAATTATATAGGAAATTATTTTTGCGATGCACGTCATAGCGCTAGTTACCAGACTTAGGCATACCCGATACATAATCTATGTTAGCACTTCCCATTAATGCGTATTTACACTGCATTGAGCATATGATATGAACAAATTTTCATACAGCTTGTCCATTTTATCATATTACATTTTATCCTTAAGACGCAATGTTCGTGTAAAAAGTTCGATGAAAATTTTTTAATTTACAATTTAAAAATGTTATTTATCATTGGTGCTTTTGTCTATGAAGCTTGAAGTATCATCCTTTTGTCACCGTCTATTTGCAGGGCCAATTGTTTTATTAAATAAAGTATTGGCTATTGCAACTACTGGTGAAAACAGCTTCAGTGGACAATCACTAAAAAAAACAATATATAAATAAGGAAACCAAAATTAAAAATGACATTTTTTAAAAGTAAATTATGCATACCAAACATCTGTGACAGGTTCCGCTTCATTTCCACTTACGATAAATAACGGAAAAAGAATAGAAAATACACAGCCACTAGAAATTAGTTATATAATTTTAATATATAAGTCATTACATAATTAAATCTGTTCTAATTAATTCACTTTAAATTAGTATCACATTTAAATCTATTCTATATAATTATACAGCCAAAATTATTTGTTACTTGAATTATAAATGTAAATATGTATTCAGAAAAATGTTGTCATATTGAATTTTCGAAATCTTTGAAATTATAATTATAAAACATCAGTTTCATTTTGAAATTTTTATGCATAAATTCAAAAAAAAATTTTTTTAAATGTAGAAGATGATTTAACCCTTTTAGATCCAGAGTTCAATACAACGGACATCTCGAAAAAGAAAACAAAAAAAAAGTTTAACAGTAGATACGGTTTGAAATTCCGCAGAATATTAGGATTGAAAAAGAAATACTTTTTGTTTTAACCACTCAAATTTCATATTTAGTGCATAACAAGTCAAAATACACTTTAAAAAGTGGTATTCATATCATGGCTAGATTTAATTCAGGTTTGAAAGTTAACAAACTTTAAACTTTATAATAAATATATTAAATCTAATAAATATATTTTGAAAATTTTAATTTGGTATTGATGATATTCACCTTATAACATATGAGTCTGCTAGCTGAGTCGATATTGCTAGGGGTAAACCAAATCCAACAAAATATGGCCAATTGCATTCGATAAACGTAAGCCGTCTGTGCAATTCCCAACCCATGTTGAACCATTTATACTCAAAGGCATATAGGGCATAAAGAAGGCACATATGAACGAGTGCAAGAACGTCACCAATGGGTGGTAGTGGCACCTTTGACACTAGAACTCCTTGGCCTAAAAAAAGGGCTTGTACCAAAACACTAAACAGCATATCAGCAATGAGTTTGCTGACGCTTGATAGAAGCATAGGTCTTCCCTGACGATATCTATATGCACTGTCTGCTATGTCCTAATAAATCATTTATTAATTTTAAGTTGTATTTATAAGTTGTAAATGATATTATAAATGGTTTTATTGAAAAATAAATTATTAAATTGTTACATGCTTCCTAATTTCAATGAGAGTGTAACAAAAGTTTATCTTAACGCACATTATATTAATCTTTTTAAATCGTTGATAAACCTGTAAAATAGAGTTCAATCCACAAAATGGAAATGTATGCATCATTTTGTGCTGACTCAGACGACTTAGTAACAATATAATAATAACTAATATAAGGTAAAAGAAAAATAATTTTTCCCATTTTTAATCAAATTTTTGATAAACAAGTGCTCACCTGAAACCATAAGCTGTTGACTATTCTACTCAGTAGAAAAAGCGGAAGTACCCATATGGTGCTAAAGGTAATTGTTAAGAATGGCTTTGTCCATGACCAAACAGCCATTCCCATACTTGGCGATTGTCCAAATATTATGCTTAGCAAGTACTTTAGGGATGGCAATAATCCATATTCAAAGATGACTATGCTAGCCCAGCAAACACCACCATTTAGAGCACAACACTGAATCGTTCGTTTTAGCACCTTTGATTCTCTAGAATAATAATTTTATTAACAATCAATGTTTAATTTTAACAAATATAAAATTATTTAAAATAAAAATTATTTTTAACTATAAAACTCTATATATTTTACTTTGACGTTAATTTACATTTAAGAGCAATAAATGAAGCTATAAATTATTGGAATAATCCAATTTGTAAATTTAGTAAACAACCATAAAGAATTGAATACTGTTTATATATCACATCATTATTTATCTCTATATTCAAGCATTAATTAGAACAAGCAGTGATGAAATTGCAACAATTTGCAAGAATTCTAAAAGGAACTTATTTCAATATGGTTCTGAATGCCCCAAAGGTTAAATTACAGAAAAGAATGTGAAAAACATAGGATCTATCTTCTAAACAAAGAATCTCAGAAGTGTTATAATTTTAGGATAAAATGGTACAGCTCACCTGTGATGCTTAGAGTACTTGGCTGGACTATGTCCAACACTGCTCTCTCTCCTACGAGAATCCGCCTTCAGTGGAGATTTCTTCATCCTCTCGTTTATCTGCTTGTCCATGGAGAAGAGTACGAGTGCTCCTCGTAAACTGTCTATGAAGCCTCGCCACATGGCGATGATGATTCCCTGCAACGACGCAGCAAAAGAATGCATGTAAAACAATGGCCAGCAAGAATCGTTCGTAATTAATAGGCAATTGGCCAGAAGCCAGGCTAAAGCTTGGAAGCGTAACAACATTGTTACACATCTCTTTCCATAAATAATCGCAAGCTTGCAGGAGCGCCTCGACATCGGCCAAATCGGATCAACAAAGGAGGAAAGAAAAGAAAGCCTGTAGACCTACCGCGATGTTCATTTTTCCGGCTGATCCCGGGCTCGCAGGCGGTCCAGCAGCTTCCGCTTCCCCTTGGGTCGAGCCTTAGTTAGAGGGCTGCGCCCGCTGCAGCGTCATCGGGCGAGTCGTGCTTTGGCGTCGGCTGGGCCAGCCACTGCGCATCTTCCGCGGGAGAAGCGCACTACGTCCACGGTGTCCGTCCCTCGGCGCGGAGTGTCGAGGACGAGGACGACGAGACCGCTGCTCATGAAAATCTTCCCTTATCGCGGAAAGGCCAACGACTCTGCGTGTCCGCTGCTGCTGCGACGCTGTTGCGTGCGTTACACACGGCACTCGCAGCGCGTGGAAGAAAAAAAGAAGGGAAAAAACAACACAACGGGGATGCTTATCGCGCGCACTCCACGTTTGTGCGCTTCTAAAGCACGATCGTCATCGCGCGCGCGCGCGCGCGCACGGGGGGAAGGAACAAACAAGCGTGTACAAAAGCGAGTAGGATATTGTAATTTGTACGTATAGCCGCGCGCGCGCGCACTCAACTGACTCAAATCACATTTGGACTCGCTATAGGCAATAGAGACTTTGTTCGTCGACGACGAGGATGACAAAGTGTGTTTGTTGCTGCTATGTGTACAGTGGGCGCGTGTGTGTATGTGCGCGCGTGTGCGATGTGTATATCGGACCGCGGGTTATATTTTGCTGCGCTGCACGTTGCACACGCCTGACACGCCGCTTTTCTCTTTATATAGAGATATATTGTGTAACTTAACTGTATAGTTGTTTTAGATCACGCTGCCGCCAGAGGTCACGGCAATAGCCGCGCGTGATCAGCTGATTCACGCGAGCGAGCGAGTGCGCCACGCTCGAAAGCCGTGCTCCGAAGTATTCGCTGGCCTAAACGCTTTGCTTTTCAACCCTTGTAAGTTTTCATTTTCTATAGCTACCTATGAATAATTGGGGCAACGATGAAAATTAAAGAATAAACAAGAACGTGCCTATAATTAAGTTTTGACTCGCGATTCAAACATCTCTTTTAAAAATTAATAAAAACTTAATGCGACTAGGGTAGATTGGGGTAATATAATGAGACACTAAAGTGAAATGTACTTTAGAATTCACGAAAAAGCATTATGTCGAAAAACTGAAATAACACCCGTTTACTAACTATCTGAAAGACATTAATCTGTATTACAGCTGAATTTTAAATTTATATAGTGGTAGTTAACGACAATAATCCGAACACCTCGAAAATTGCGGTTTCTAAAAGTGTTGGGGGAAAATGAGATAGTACTTAATTATATTTAAAGTAAACTGAATAAATTATTATAATAATTTTTAAGGGATAATAGAATGATAGTAAGTAAGGTAAAATTAAAAAAAAATAACTACAAAAGTTGACTGCTTCGATAGTTAATAATTCGGCAATATATTTGACAGGCGATTTGAACAAAGTTGGTCCCACAAATTAACCGTTTTCTTCATCTAATATTTTGTTTCCTTTTTGAATTATTTTTTAACTCTGAAACGCGACCCAATTGGCGGCGTCAATTTTCAAGCAAGATTATTTTAACTCTATCATTTTAATCTTATATCTCATTTTATCAGTTTACCCTTATATCCTCTATATTCTACGTGTCTTACTTTACCCCAACCTACGAGTCTCATTGTACCCCATTTGAGATGGTTTTCTTTTTGTATAATAACTTTGCCTCAACGTAATAAAATTAAATTTTACAAAAAGCAAATAAAAGCTGAAAACTGCACAATTCATATACTTACATAGCATTTGCTTTTCATAATGTTTGAACTGTTTGTATTAGTTACTTGTATATCGCAATCATCGATCAGTTACTTTTATTTTGCGTAAGATTTTACTGATTTTTTTTTATACAAAAACAGTATAAGAGAATAAACTAATGAACGATATGTAATAACTTAACGCCGCTTACACGCCACCCAGCACAAGGTATTCAAATTATGCTTATTGCAACTCGCTACGACAGTCGCCCGCGTATTTTCTAGTGGTGAGAGAGAGAGAGAGAGAGAGAGAGAGAGAGAGAGAGAGAGAGAGAGTTAAAAATTGCTTTTTACTAATAGATATGATGTTGCAATATATTTCTAATCGTGTATAAATAATCAAATTAAAAAACATCCCATATCGACTTAAGTCCACATTTCTCGGAAAAACGACTTAACTCAACTCTTTTGTAAAGTTATTCGAAAAATAAAAAGTATTTCTTATGTACCATTATTATGATTAGAGTAATATTTTACACATTATTTAACAAATATAATTTGGATGCATATCTCTTGTTTCAGATATAGTCTTACATAATGATAATGTTTTGATAAGACTGATGCCTTATATGAACTAAATTTAGTCGGCAAAAGCAGTTTCAAAGAATGATTGCTTTTACGGTACGGTAGAAAGTTTGATTATAACAGTAAATATTAAGAATAATAAAAATCAAGAATTTTGAATTATAGAAAAAAAAACATATGTGTAATACTAAATTTGTGTTTATTAAGGACTCTATAGGTATTACATTAAAAATTTGATATACTATCTTTTTCTAATTTATATATCAACAGTACTCGAAGCTAAATATCTATATAAAAATAATAAATTGTACTGCATCATTTCAACATCAACATTAGGGAGTACCAAAGTCAATTTAAAATTCAAATTTCGCGCCAAAATATTACTGACTAAGAAACAATTATTTTAGTTGTAATTAAAGATATAAACCGAATTAAGCAACGTGACGAAATACTTGCCTTCCGTTGTGTTATAATTTATCCTCTTACAAATTTTCAAGTGAAAATTTTAATAGCTCGACGAATAAAGTTTGAACGAAATATTATAGAGACATTTTTCAAACTTTAGTCGTCGAGCTATTGAAATTTTAACTTGAAAATTTGTAAACTGGTAGACCATAACACAACAGAAGGCAAGTATCTCGTCGTTTTGCTTAATTTGGTTTGTATATTTAATTACAGCTAAAATAGTTGTTTCTCAGTCGGTAATATTTTGGCGCGAAATTTGAATTTTAAATTGACTTTGGTACGCCCAGAGCACATAATTTTATTCTTGGTATTTTTTTTTTAATTTACAATTCCGTTACAATTTATAACTTGATAGTAATACAGGAGACACTACAATGGGCCACATAGTCATAATTTTTTTAAGTATTTGAGTACAGAACGAAATTTAAAGTGAAACAAATGATAGGGGAGACCGGGGCGAATTTGAACGCGAGCGTATTAGATACCATCTAAATGAACATTTTACCATGTTTAATAGCGACCAAATAAAATCGTATTAGGCCAATATTCAACCAGATCTCGGTTTTTCAAGGTTTCAACAATCTATTCGGTGGATCAGAATTCTTGTGATAATAAATAAGCAAGTAAGAATTTAAGTCTAATAAATACATACTATTTCAATATCATCTTTAATAGTTGTTTTAAGCCGCTAGTCGACTTACTAAACTTGAACTAAACATTTATAACTATTATTTAAAGTATTTTCATAAATTGGGACGAAATCGAACACAAAGTTCGGGGCGATTTCGAACACCGTTATATTTCTCTCACGAAATAATTTCTATTTAATTGTTTTAATTACACCTCCTTAATTCATATTTAAAAAAAATGCAAAATCTAATGTTAAAATGATTTGGAAACTATTTTTCAAACAGTGCTATATGTCAAAGGTAGGAAATTATCGTACGCATAGATATTGTCAGTAATTACTATAACGTGAGCAAGTCAATATTATCTTATTGTGTCAAAAAGAAAAATCATTTTGACGTTAATATTGTTCAAAATATTTTTAATTAAAACGACTACAAACTACTCTTCAGTGTAGAACTTGAACATAAATTAGTAGTTATGTACTTACATTGCAGAAGCTGTCGACAACTTTAAATCTTAAACGTGTAAAGCTCTATACGCATTCGCCAGCTAGGTTATATAGGTAATCTAACAGGAACTAATTGACAAACTGCTGAAAGCTGGATTAAGAATAACACAACAGAAGTGGATGGGTTTAGCTCTTTTATAAAAAGCCATTCAAATATATCGTCTATCCAGTCCGTAAAGATACATGTTTAGCTAGAGGTGTGAATTTCAATACAAATACGTCAACTTTATATTAATTTTAAATATAAATAATCGTTAATATTCATAATAATGTTATGTAATGTGTAAAAGGGAAATAAATATATGATTTACTTGAATAATTATTAGTTTCTCATATTTCCTAAAAGATGTAAAATTGTAGTTACATATTTATTAATATCTGCATGTGCTTTTTAAAATGCAATCATAGTTTGTATTAATGATGAAAAAAAGGTATATATCGGGGTAACAAAGGCTTAGAGAAAATTTGTTATGTTAGTTTAGGTGATAACGAATAAAGCTACCGCTGCAGAATTATTTTTTTTTATTAAGTATGTTGTACTAAAAATAGTAATTAAAATAGCGTTCGAATTCGCCCCGGTCTCCCTCTAATACATAATTAATATATTTTCTTTTTGATATTCCCTGTCAATTGTGTGCAGTCGCTAGATAGCGGCCCCGGATGTTGCATTGTGTTCGCGAGGTCCGAGAATGGCTGCAGAGATGCGGGAGGAAATGGGCAGTCCGGTCTGAATTGTAAATATTATCTGGAATTCGAGCTGGAATTTTGTATGTTAAATTGAGATAACGGAATTATATTACATCTTTGATCGAACATTCGACTCCTATTATTCAAAAGCCAACACACCTTACGGTCGAGTGACGTGATCTGGGTAGTACACACTACACAGGCTCTAGTTATGGACGTTCAATGAAAATAATTTTTTATAAGTTTCTGACAATTTGTGTGGTCTCAAATGTTTTTCTTGAAATGACATATTTATTTATTAATAAAAAACATTATAAGGATATTCTCAGGTTCATTAGTAATTAAAAAACTATTATTTTCATTGAATGTCCATAAGAGCCTGTGTATTTTGTACTACCCCAATCACGTCACTCGATCGTAAGATGGCGCTATTTTTGAAAACAAGATTACATATACTATACCATATGCACACAGCGAATAGGGGAGACTGAGATATAATGGGCCACTAAAATGCAATGACCCATATAAATTATAGAAAGCATAATTTTAAATGAACTAGTTTTTTTTGCTATCCAATGAAAGAATGCAAACATATGTTTACGTAAATATTTCATGTTTCATTCCAATAGTAAAGTGCATTGATAAAATGACTTCGAAAATCGCAATGTCAAAAGTATTGGGGTATAAGGGCCATCCTATTTGGTTATAACGAAACAGTATAATATAATTTATTTGTATTTTTGTAATTATGGGCACGGAAATACCTCAAGAGGTCGATACAATGTTCTTTTTTATGCTTAATACATCTTAATATTAGATCTAAGGCACTTAGACAAAATTCATTAGCTATAATGCATAAAATTTTATGTAATTTTTACGGCTGTAAAAACTTTTTGTGCTATCAAAATTTGTCTGCTTCGGGGATGATTGCCGATACAGAGAACATTACCTCGCACTACCACTACAAGCAAATTGCCACGCGAAACAAAACAATTTATCCCTCTATATAGGAATTATGGCTAGTGACCCGTTATATCCCGTGGCCCATTATACTCCATGGCCCGTTATACGCTAGTCTCCCCTATATATAACATCTATGCACACATTGAACTAATTTGTTAGAGCAGTTAAGAAACATTTTGCTGGAAACGAAGAAATAATGTGCTGGATTCATTAATACAGTAACGTCTTTTGTCGACTATACCAAATATTTTCTTGTAGAAGTTAAGATTTTTGTTGTTCTAACTAAAACATTAGCTATATTAGCTAAAACAATCCAGTAAAAATTTGTTGTTATCTTATAGCAATACTATTTCTACGCGCGTGTGATCATGAACAAATTTGTCTTTTTTTTATAATCGTTAAAGACTCAGCTTTTATAAGTTTAAATAACGTGAAAATAATATGAAATAATCGATTAAATAAAGTCGGGACTTCTCGAAAAAACCAAGTGCTCTCTTTGCTTGTTCAAATGCTTATTGCTTGCTGAATCGCCATTCTCATATTCTCTCGCAAGTATTCTTATCCCCTATATACTCTTTCATGGTATTAACGTCGCATTATTCAAATATGCACTGACTTTAGAAAAAAAAGTTATCCAGATGAACGGTAAAAAATTAACATTATTCATCATAATTTTTACCATTCAATAGGAGAATGTCAGATGGTTGGAAACAGATTTTTGCTGAAACTTTAAGATGTTTTCTGACTCTAAAAAAGAAGTATAGCACCCTTAGATTTTTTCTAATGGGCCCTTATATTCTCGAGATATCAACCAATTGATTTCAATTGTACGTTATTTTAGTAACAAATGGTGCATTTACTTCTAATCATAGCTCTGCAAGTTTTTACGCTAAAAAAATTACCCAAACTTAAATAAAAAAATAGACGAAAAGAGTTTCAATTTCAGCTTTGTTTCGCAGAAGAATATTAATCTGAACCAAAGTTATCAACTTTCAAAGAAAGTGATGAAAACCGCATCTGAGTTCGAGGGTTTTAAACTCTTTTTTGTACGAAACAAAGCTCTTTTCGTCAATTTTTATTTACGTTTGCGTAAAAACTTACAGAGCTATGAACAGAAATAGAAGCATCATTTTTTGCTAAAATAACGTACAATTGATATAAATTGGTTAATATCCCGAGAATAATTAGGGCCTATTGGAATAAACTAAGGGTGCTACACTTCATTGCCAGGTGTAAGAAAACCCCTATCAAAGTTTCAGCTAATATCGGTTTCCAAACCTCTGACACTCTCCTAGTCATTACGGTAAAATTTTAACGTGAATCAGGACAATTTGCACCGTTCACCAGGGTAATTTTTCCCATGAAGTCAGTATGTCCCACAGTTTACAATGATTTTTTCGGTAATTTTTATCAGAGAATTCTCTCTATGTAGTAATTAATCTATGTGTAGGACTCCAGTACTATTTTGAGAAGGATAAATTTCTATCCATTATTTTTTTATTTCTCTTTTTAATTTAAAAATCTTTACTCTAAGAATGTCTGTACTTTTTTCACTTTGCTTCCATCATTTCATACACATTTTATTGTTTGTGTTATAATGAAAAATACAGATTAATTTAGTCATAATTTAATCATTTATTTTCATTCAAGGAATGCAAAATATACCATAGAACATATTTCTGCTGCGTTAAAAATTCAGAGAACAGTCGGAAGGAAAGGAGCTGAAACTGCAGATTTATAGCCGCTTAGTTATCGCATTCCATAGAACGGAAATAAGATTGCTCATAAACAGCGACAATCTTTGATATTATATTATTAGGTTTGCTTTTCTAAATATATACCTACGTGTAATTGAAATAATGATTGTATTCAAAGGATTATCAAATTCAAGTACACATCTAATATACATACGTTTTGATAACAATTACAAAAGAAACTCTTGATAGAATTATTTAATAAGAATATTTGTTAATATATCAGAATGCTAAAATAGCGGTTTATCATAATAAACAGTGCCGGCACGATATCCTCAAAACAAAAACGCGCCGAGAGATTTCTCTCATAGCATGAACTTCATTATTATTTTGACACCATCGTCCGTCGCGTCTTCGTCGTTGAATCTGTCTCAGTGTAGCGCGCGAAACCATCAGCACGAGCACGAGAGTCAATGCTAAGTGGACACTTATAATCCTTATCTCGGGGCGATGAGGGACACGAAACCGACACACGAATCCCCGCGCGACGGCACGCTGCGCATTCATCGCCGACGCGCCGGCACTTATCAGCCCAAAGACAGCCTCGGTCTTTCCTGCATACTGCCAGGTGTTTATATTATCCATACGCTCACGCGTTTATTTCTTTTTATTTTCAATTTCAATTTTATATTGTATTTATAGGCGCAATGCAGAAAAAAATGCAACTGCTTTCAATGAGTAATTACATTAATTATTAATTAAGATGGTATCTGATTGAAATTCAACTTTTATATACCTATATAATGATTACATTTGGTATTCTCTGACAAAGTTAATCCTGTTTAGGTATGTTTGATTTGACGAATCATTATCTAAGCAGTATTATATCTATAATATCCGGTATATGTATATAGATGTAAAGTCTGTTTCATTTAATCGAACGCACCCTGTATATAAAATAATCATATTTATAAGGTATCATTGATCATTTATCATTTATCATTTATGATAGTCAAATTTAAAAAGCAAAAAAAATATGCATAAGTGTACTATTACTATTTTTAAAAAATGTATAATTAACAAATTTACAACACATATTGTACAACTTGCACATAAATTATAATTATTAGTATTAATTATAAAAATATGATAATTAAAAAAGCTTTAAGCTTACATATGATGACTTTTGCTTTTACAGTACACGATGCAGAAGATAATCAGTCGTTGAATAGAAAAAGAACGTTGACGGCACCGCATGACAACATTGGGATTTCATGCTTGCCGACTAAAGATTGTAACAGTCTTCATAACACATCGGAAACCTTAGAATCCGAAACCGCTAAAAACATTATTCTCAGTCCTCGGCAAGTACGTAAAGTTTAAAATGACACTGGAAACAAATTATTGCAATTCTCGTTGTATAGAATGCAATCTACAATTGCGTAAAAACTAAATTAATAATTTAAAATATAGGAGAGACTGGGGTATAACGGGACACTAAAATGCAATAACCGGATGACCCATAGAAATGATAAAAAGCATAATTTAAAAAAATCGAAAATGGCATTTAGTAAAATATGCCAATACTATTATTCAATTAAATAATGTCAACCTATATTTATGTAAATATGTACTTAATGTTTCATTACAAAAGTATAAAGTGCACTTATAAAATTACTTCGAAAATCGCAATTTCAAAAGTATTAGGGTATAACGGACCATCCTATTTGGTTATAACGAAACAATGTACCTATAATTTATTTGTCTTGGTTCAATTATGGACACGGAATTTATGCTTATTCAATCATAATATTAGATTTAAGGTACTTTACAACCACTGAGAATTAAAGAGAAAATTCATTCGCTATGCATAAAATTTCTTGACATCTTCACGGCTGCAGAAACTTTTTGTGCTGTCAAAATTGTTCTGCTTTTTAGAGAATCGCTCATACAGAGAACATTAACTCATACTATTACCACCACAAGTAGATTGTTATGCGGAACAAAACATTTTACCCCTCTATGTAGAAATTATGGCTAGCGCCCGTTATACCCCGTGGTCCGTTATACCCCAGGCTTCCCTATATGCCAATATTTTACTTGTTATTGGATTTATCTTCATTACATACGGTACATTAGTAATTACAAAAAACTTACATTAAAATTCTTTTAATTTACTTTTACTAAAAATAGTTATTTAATTAACAGTTTTATAAATGTTATCACTGCCTTTTTATTTCAGCATAGGATTCAGGAAGCAGGTACAAACTATAACATATACAATATAGGGGAGACCGTCGGCGAAATTGAACACTTTTCTCCTTAACTTTTAATTTTTACAATATCAAAATTTTTTTGGGACATTGGTTTTCTTTTAAGATGATGCATTTTATAGGATCTGAATTTTTGAATGTATAAACAATATTAAAATATGTATAGGGATGTGGTGGACAAGATGCACAAGCTTTAATAATATAAATATGAAGCGTACAGACGGACCTCCGTAATCCCCCTGCAGGAGGCTTAGTGCATGCGCACACTATAAAGTAATAAAACCCTTTGGCACGCAGGCCTTGCGTCTCGGATTGCAATTACGGAAAATCTCAGAGAAGAGTTTTTATAAAGGACCGTTATTTTCCATAGTTTTAGGATGCTTCCCACTCTTGCTGTTAACAAAAGAGAACCTCAAAATTTAGTTCCATTCCGACTACCGGCGCGTGCTCATATCCGGTTGTTCGTCGGTCGCTAAACGCATTTACAATGTACACACATACATATACATAGGCATACATAAATATGTTGAAAAAAAATTTCTTTTTTTTAACCAATCAAATAAAAATTTTAGTTAGACTATAAAATGTCAAAATGCACTTCAAATTGACGGCCCTTACCAAGACTAGCACATTTCAAATGCCCACGAAGAGTAGCATATTTTAAAACCCCCCACGAAGACTAGCACATTTTGCAATTTTCCCACGAAGACTAGCACATTTCGTAATTTTCCCTAGGAAGACTAACACATTTCGTCATTTTTCTACGAAGACTAGCACATTTCGCCATTTTCTCACAAAGACTAGCACTTTTCGTATAGAATATGTAAATTGAAATTATACTAATAAACTCTCGGCGAATCGGGTCGATTCTTTTTTTATCGAGTTCGGGTCGCGTACTATACCCTTTTGGTACTCAAAAAATTATTGTTTTACCCGAGAAAATCAGACTAGTGGCTATCCGAATAAATAAAAAGTCTTCGTGCGAAAATCGCCAAATGTGTTTTTCTTCGTGGGAAACGCAAGAAACGTGAAATAGTGTATATCATGGCCAGATTTAATTCAGATCAGATAGGGGTATGGAATGGCTGATAATGTCAATTTTAACAAAAGTAAATGCCGAAAAAGAACTAGAGACTTTCGTTCAATTTCACCCAACGTATAAAATGTCTTCTAAAAATTCTAACTAGCTTCATTTGGCACATTAATAAATGACATTGTTCTCAAATCATTCGTAATCAAATATACTTTATCAATAAAAAATATCAGTATGGTCCATAGGTTTATTTATATCTCTAATATATGCTTTAATACAATTCCAAAACATTATTGAGGTGTTAAAAAAACCTTTTAAAACTTTCTTCTGCAAATATTTTTGTATCTCATATTCACTTTCGTCTCATTTCTTACTTTCTAAAAACCGCTATCACCAATTATGTGTTAACTTATAAATATTGATGCTGTTTGAATTGACTCCGCGTTTACGTTTCATCCGGGTCTCCCCTATACATCAAATATCAGTGAAAATTTATTATCATGACGATATATTATTTTATACATTTGGAGAACATTTAAAAGGATTAAGCAGTGATGTTAATTCGAATTCAGTGATTGAAACTTTGAATTATAATTTAGATTCATCATTCAAACAAGGTAAATGTTATACTTATATTATATGGGTGATTGTCAAAAAATTGGAAACCGAAAATAAAAAATATGATGTAATAATATTAATCATATAAATAAAGAAAATTAAAATAGGCGAGATCTGATAACGGATTATTTTAAATTACGATTTAATAGAGTATAACTTTAATTTCATATTGTTTGATATATATTACCTTACATGAAGTATCTCTTGTTTAGCACAAATTAAAAATTGCATCGCTTATTACAGAATATGAACGATTATGATCTACGTTTAAATAGGTTAAAATGTTGTTTAATTAACTTCTTGTCGTATTCGATGCTACCACCTTCTATTGTTCGAGTACATATAACGTAATCTTTGGACGTACAAGACATTTGTGCCGTACATATTTTTTTAGTAGTTTATTTATTTAAATTCACCAGATGCATGTGAAATTAAGAAAAAAGTAATTTATCTGTCTTATTAAACGACAAATTCGATTTAAATATTTATTTTTGAAACTGAATGCTTCTTAAGAGTTGTTCACTGGACGGACGACATATAATAAAGGTACGGTATTAGAAGTGCAACATTAACTAATTATTTGTAGAAAACAATACTAATGAATAAGTATAAGGTAAAGTACCCAATACTTGGACACTTTTTGAGACAAAAATACAAAATCAGTGTTTGTAGAGCCCAAAATCAAAATATTTCTAATATCTTTAATCTAATCGTTAATTCGGCATGTTCTGCTGTAATTAGTACAAGAAAAAATACGTTTACATACTTTTTGATACTAAATAAGTAAGTTTAAAAATTCAACTAAATGCCGCAGTAGTTGGACATCATATGACAAACTGGTCCCAGTACTTGGACATAGTTTGGACCCAGTAGTTGGACGTATGAATTAAATGTGTCCAACTACTGGGTTTAGAATAAAGAAGTGGAGGTAAACTTGGACAATACATTCGGCATATCACAATTCTCGACCTAACCTCAAAATGTTATATCTGTATTTATCACAAATTTAAGAAGTAAACTGACATAATAGTTATTTAATTATATATTTAATATTAAGAACTATGTCAATAAATGCCAATGAGTACATGTTTTTATCATCTTTCACCAGTAATTATAACTTTTGTCACTGTCCAACTACTGGTCCCAATTTTCATTTTGTCCAAGTACTGGGTACTTTACCTTATGTGAACTTTTTTTACAAAATGTATATAAGAGTTACAAGTAGGAATCGGTTGCATTTTAATTTGTGAATATTTTAATACAACTTTCTTTGAATAAAGCCCTTGAAACAGACAAGAGACAACCATACATAAACAGAATACACGCATTAACAGGTCGCGCATCATTTTTGGATCAACTAAGACTTACATTAACCCTATGTGTAGTTTGTTTTTGTTAAAATTTGTGTATTAATAGATTTCTTAGTATATTCTGATGAAATTAAGGCTTGGGACATATCACGGATAAAACATTTTGCATAGTTTTTTATTTTTTACTCAGAATAGAAGTACTTGATATTCTGAAAATTTTGCAGATTGTTGCTTACAATAGTCCAGTTGTAGTACTATTTTTTGAAATTCATATAATGTCCTGTTACCTTGTAAAACATGAGGGACAAGAATTGTTCAACTTTTTGACAAACACCCATATACAAATGATTTTTTTTCATACACGCACGATTTTCGCGTTCTTTCATACCGCTAGAGCGGGCGCAAAGCAGATGATTGCCGGCCAGCGGGCAAACAAATTTGTTTGCCCGCTCAAAACAAAAGAATTTTGTCCAGCGTACCTACTTTTCGCCCGTTAATGAAAATATATTAGAAAATTTTGGAAAATCTAGAATATTTTGGAAAATCTAGAAAAATTTGGAAAATATAGAAAATTTTGGAAAATTTAGAAAATTTTGGAAAATTTAGAAAATTTTGGAAAATTTAGAAAATTTTGGAAAATTTAGAAAATTTTGGAAAATTTAGAAAATTTTGGAAAATTTAGAAAATTTTGGAAAATTTAGAAAATTTTGGAAAATTTAGAAAATTTTGGAAAATTTAGAAAATTTTGGAAAATTTAGAAAATTTTGGAAAATTTAGAAAATTTTGGAAAATTTAGAAAATTTTGGAAAATTTAGAAAATTTTGGAAAATTTAGAAAATTTTGGAAAATTTAGAAAATTTTGGAAAATTTAGAAAATTTTGGAAAATTTAGAAAATTTTGGAAAATTTAGAAAATTTTGGAAAATTTAGAAAATTTTGGAAAATTTAGAAAATTTTGGAAAATTTAGAAAATTTTGGAAAATTTAGAAAATTTTGGAAAATCTAGAAAATTTGGAAAAATCTAGAAAATTTTGGAAAATCTAGAAAATTTTGGAAAATCTAGAAAATTTTGGAAAATTTTGAAACTTTTGAAAATTTGTGATAATTTGTTCACGTTTACACCGATTCCAAGAATAGCCGCAGTACACACCAGCTCTAGAGGCGTAAAAGAAACGCAAAATCAATACATATATGACAAAAAATACGGTGTGGGCCTTGGGGGAAAAGTATTCTTTTGCCCTTGTGTGATTGCAGTACTCGTCTTCGGCTCACAAATGCACTCGCCTTCGGCTCGTGCTTGTTCCCTTCGCCTCGTACTGCAAAAACAACACGCGGGCAAAAAAAAGACTTCTTTTCACCCTAGATACATAATATACTATTATTGTAATATCACTTATATTTTCAGAGAATTTAAAAAGAGATATGAATGGAGAAAATAAAGAAGTGAATAATCCGGTTTGTATTTATTAATAAATAAAACAACCTTCTGCTGCATTTTCTTTTTTCATATTTATCTTTTAACCAAAGTAAAAAATACAGTTGTTCAATATTGGAATCAGTAACATACGAAGGCCAAAAAGCGATTCAACGAAGCCCCGAAAACCCATCTTACCAAAGGATAATATTGGACTTTGCTGTAGACTCTTGCGTAAAATTTTGTTTATTTTTGTAATCGATTATTTGTATTTTAGTATTTTGATGATTTTATTCCTTCCCTCACAGAAAGACCGACGGTTTCAAAGACGAGTATTGGAAGCATAGACACAGTAAGATATAAGAAATAGATTTGCTTAAATTATAAAAGAACAAAATATTATGACATTAAAATAATTTGCTTTTTCAATTAGAAAACTACTATTACATCAGACAAAAAATCGTACCCTAAGCAAACTCAGTCTGTTACGAATTTAAAAGGGAAACAAATCAATAAATCAATAAATAAAACACCGCCGTTCCAAAAAGAATACTGGAAGTAACTAAAAGAGTAACCATTTTTCTACTTGTTAAAAACTTTTTATTTATCTGATCAATATATTCTATTTCAAATACAACTATTTTTTCAGAATCAAAAAGAAAAGTAAGACTCAAAGAAAAAATTTTTAACTTAAAACTTTTTATTTTTATAGAAGTTTTATATTTTATTTTAAAAAAGCATAAAAATAAATTTTTAAAATCAAAACTTGTGTACTATTTATTTTATCATTGCCTATAAATCCTATAAAATGAAATAACTTTTAGCTACTATGTAAAACATCATCAAAATAATATTTAATGTACGCCTCTATTTCCTATAATATTCATATTCAAAGTATAATTATCACAGTGCTGGAATATATAAATTGAAAATTATAATAGTTTAAAAATTGAGCCTAGGTCTAGTGACCCAGTTGAAGCTGCTACGCTTCCTGACACTATTACTTTGATTAAAGGCTCAGCATCTGGTAGTCCAATGTCAAGTTCTGCGTCAAAATCTCCGGATGGGCTTAAGCCGAATGGAAGGTAATCTTTCGTATCAAGCTTATAATCAGTGATCTTCCAGTCACCCTAAATGTACAAAGTCCAGGGTTATTCCAGAATTTATTAAAATAAAATAATATTTGGGCTAGTATTACAAAAAATATACGAACTGCTGGAATTGGACAAGCTGTAGGGAACTTGCCACTAGGTTCTATCTTTTCAATAATAGGTTTGAAAAATCCATCATCAGAAATTGCATCACAAAGAGAAATCACGTGATCTTTTAAAATTGGTATGTTGTTAAATTTTAAATTCGCCTTTAACTATACATAAATAACATTAATGAAAAAATTTAGATGTGATATGCGTATTTAAATTTAGCAATTAAATTATCAGTACTTGAAGACTTTCATCTAGATCCTTCTTTATTGGCACGGTAATGGAAATGCTGCTATAATCGTCTTGGGGTTTTACTTCGCTTACAATATCTCCAAAGTAATCGTTAGGATTATTTTTTATTTCCAACGTTTTTACTTGCACTCCATCGCATGCCTTAAGAACATAACAATATATTATGAACATCAAACTATTTTTTAAATGTATACTTCTCCAATTGGGATATTGCAAGAAAAAATTTTGAAACCATTAGGTCCATCTGAAAGAATGTCAAACAATATTCGATACGTATTTTTCTTTTCAATATAGAGCAGGTTCAAAATCAGTGTGACGTCACGATGGTATATGTTTCATGGACCATTGTAACGCTACACGGCTTTTCAACCTGTTGTATCTTGGTTAATAATCGTCTAATTGCAAAGAAATAAATTCGTGTCGAATATTTTTCGACATTCTTTCAGTCGGACCTATTGGTTACGAAATTTTTTTTTCTAGCAACATCCCTATTGTATTCTTAGATTATAGAAAACACTATTAATTCTATTTTATTACTTTTTAAGATTCTTCTATAATATTTCGATAGTTATAAAGAATATAATTTATTATATATGAATTAACATTCACCACAAGATATATAATAAAAATTAAACCATATTTCTGGCAAATATACATTGAATTTATTAAAATGTTAATTAAAAATTAATTAACCACATATGGTTGTGCACAGGTTACTATGATATTTTAAAGCGCACATAAAAGAGTTTTTTTAATTTAATTACTTAAAAAATAATAATTTAAATAATAATAATAATTAATAATAATAATAATAATAATAATAATAATAATAATAATAATTTAACCTATTTTGAAAAAAATCACGTTTACATACCCTTCAATCGAAGAAATATGTGTTCAAAAGTACCCTTTTATATCTCCTTATTAATAAAAATGATTACAGCTTTAAATATTATAAAAACTACTAACAATTTGGAATTTTGTAATTAACCTTATATTGTACCGATTACTATTATTACAAAGTTATTATTAGAAAATAAATCATAATTTTTTAAGTGCTTATATCCCGTTTATTTCAGTAATAAATCATATATATATATATATATATACCTAGAAACAACAAAATCATTTGATTTCATAAGCCAACAATGAAACGCAGCAAATAGAACCAAAGTTTGTGTTGTCCTAGTAGAACGTTAAGACGTTCTTGTTAGACACGGGTTAAAAACACATTAATTTTGTCATATAACTATAAATCTTGGCTAGAAACCCGCCAAGTTTTCTACCAAAATACAATCTTAAAATTATCACTAAATAATGTTAATTAAAATAAAATAGACACACAACTTACAACTTCAGTTATTGCAATGCCAACAACACACAAAACAACAATCTTGACAAACATTGGCGCCATGATGTTAAGTTAAAGTTAACTTCTCTTGTGAAGCACTGAAACACTTGGCACGACTCCTCTACTTTTATACAATAATCCAAACAATGCAGTCGTAACAAATTGAAAAAAATCTTTACGGTTGACACGAATAATTGCTTAATGCGTGCCTCATTGCATCCGTTTTACTGCAATCAATACGATATAGACATACAGTTAAAGTATATCAAGTTACAGAAATGATTCCATAGACGGTACTATATTTTGTTACTTGGAAACCGGAAGAGCACCTTGAGATAATGCTGTTTAAAACAAACAGTAAATTATCTAATCATTCACTTGTATAACCATTCAATCTTATATATCTCCAATTTTTTTTAACGTAATAGCGCGAATCTCCTTTTTATTGTCCGTTTTCTTGGATAAGAAAAAGATGTTTCTTTATTTTTCAACGATTTTTAAGAAAAATAATGTATTCTTAATTGCTGCTTATAAAATATTACAAGGTTTCATAGTTACGTTACTAAAATGTTCATGATAATCTAGTTTATTTATCAGATTATATTTTAAAATATTTTTAAATTAATAAATTTACTTTAGTATGGTCCCTTATTCATATAAACTATACTTAGTGCTTCTAGACAATATTATAATTAAAAATGGCTAAATCAAAGGTATAAAAGATAGAACAATAGACTTCATTAGCATGACGATATTATGTCGAATAAAGATAAAGTACGAGTTTTTGCGTTATAAACAGTATATTTTATGTACTTTTAAAGTCAAATAGCAAAGTTCATGCTTAGTTTCACAGTAATCATTATTACTAGCTTTTACACACTCATCTACTCGTTCAAACTTCAGTATTAACTAAATTATGAATAGAGTTTAAAATAGCTAATGCAATATGACTCAGAGGTTTCTGAAATATCATTTCAAACATCTAGGTTTATCTTACATGCAAAAATTTCAGAGTGGGTCATTAACCAGATAAACAAGATATTTGATTTCTAAAATGAAGTTTTCTAAAATGAAGTTTTCTAAAAAGGTTAGTACCGCAGTCTTGCGACATCTTGCTGTTTTATTTTATAAATTTGAGTAATAAAAATATTTCTGTCCAAGAAAATGACAAAAAAATTCATATATATTTCAAAAGGCCATAATAAATTCAAATTTACTTTGAAAATTGTAAATCATTAAAGGTTTAGAGAAGTTATTTGACATTGAAGTCGAGAAATCAGCCAAAACATCATTTCAAGCTTTTTAAGATTAATAAAAGTTAAAAATGTCTAAATTAGTCCTTATTGCATGTACCTACAGAACGTCTAAAATAAAGAAGAATATTTTCTTCGTTTTGAGTGTTGTTATATAACCCGAGCTAGAACTTAAAAATATAAAAATTGGTTAAATATATGCAGCAGTTTAAAGAAAAAGATGTTTTCACTTGTAAATTTTTTTGTCAATTCGTGCATAAAAAACTCTCTAAATTTTTTGGAGTGAAATTTTCGCTCTAAATGTAGAGTGAACGAGGGTTCCATTCCAAACGAGAGAGTTTTCACTCTAAAAGAGTGAATTTGTTCACTCCAGTTTAATAAGTGAATTTTACCACGCTAAATTAGAGTGACTAAGAATTCACTCTAACTTTCACACTAGGTTGAAGTGAAATTTATATTATAAAACCTATAAATTAATCCAAGTTTCGAATTACGACTTTTTACTTTTAAAACATTATCTGCACCAGGAATCCTGAATTAAATTTTCAAGAAATTTCATTATTAATTGTACAAAAAAATACAACTATGTGGTTAATTAATTAATCTAGAGGTGAAAGGTAGCTTTTATTTAAAATGTCTTAAAAATTTAACCATATATAGTTTTTACAAATTCAAATGGAATATTGAACCACTTAAAAAAATAGAATTTATTACAGGAATCTGTATTATCGACTTTTTTAATTTTAAACAGTTATCCGAGATTTTACAAAGTTTGTAAATAAAAATGATTATTATGCCCTGCAAATTTGTATATTGTATTAGCAATATTTGGTTTTGGCAGTTTCAAAAGATTCCGGTATTATTTCTAACCGAAAACCAGTTTTAAATATTTTTCGTGGTAAGCAATGCGTATGGGGCATTGCTTACCCATATCCTCTTAACATTTTTTGACCCATTTATTAATTAAGTTTATGATACCTCTTGAAACATCAACTGAACAGTTTTGGTAAAGGCATATAATGTCGTATTTTATAAATATTTATTTTAAAGAGAAGAAAGTATAAATTATAAGCCGATATGGTAGGAATAGGTCAGTATTTTACATCCCCTTAATTTGCAGAAACTGTAGTAAAAAAATAGACTCTTCGATCAAATATTCAAGTTACCTCAATAATACTGAATTTCATATAAAATATAATTTTTGTATCATTTTATTAAAAATAACTATTTATTAGCACTGAGTTATTATGTCTTAAACTGATTTTAGTATTAAATAAAAGTTCATCTACGAATTCGCATACATAGGAGAAATCAGTGCACACGAAGTCAGACGCAACGATGGTCTAGCGCTAGAGGCAGTCTCAGAACTTAAAGGATCAGAGTTAAAATCCAACCAACAATTTTTCTGAAGTTTTTTAAATTTATTTCTCAATTGCATCCTTCCCAGTAAACTGTATCAAAACATTTCTCAAATGTAAAACAACGAAGTGAGTAATTATTATAAGTGGAATAATTATTTGTTCTTTACGCGTATTTTTTAACTCTAAATAGAGTGAAAGTCACTTTTACAAAAGAGTGAATTATTCACTCTTTCTAAAAGTGACTGTGTTTTCACGATCGCTTGTAATGAAAATTCACTCCAAAAGAGTGAAAATCTACTCCAAAAAAATTAGAGAGCAGGCCCTTTTCCATGCTTGCTATGCGAATGGAAAATTAGGCATTCCGAGCGTCTTCGCCTGAGCGGGAGGTAATGTAGATTACGACCCGCTCCTGAATTTCTTACACGCTAAATCCGTTAGAGTGAAATTTCACTCATTCTGAGTTAAATTCGACTCAAAGTATGAGTGTGGATTAAGAGTGTGGATTAATAATTACAGTGGATTTTTCACTCAAAAAATAGAGTGGAATGTTTCACTCTTAAGTAGACTGCAATCTCACTCTATTTTAGAGTGAATACTTTCCCGTTGAACATCGACGAAAAACTAACCTATTTTTTACTTTTTAAGTTTATAATATTGCAAGCGTGATATTAGATACACTTTTCCAGTAATAATAGGTTTATCAAAATACACAAAATAAAGTTGCAGTAGTTTATATACACAAAATTATTCTTCTGCATGTTTCATTATATAAATATTTTAAAGTGTTGTTAGGTTCCAAAATAAACTTTCAAAGCATTCTAAGCTATAACAATAGAATTTTAAAGTATCTTAATATTAAATGATACAATTAAAACAAACTTCCAAAGCATTATTCTTTTGTTTTTGAAAAATTTTTGTTTTTTGCTATTTTTATATAGCTTTTTTCAGTATATGACTAAGAATAGTGGTTAAAAACTTAGTAGGATTACAGTTTTAGGAGGGGACTTTTATTAGGTGAGTATTAATCATAATGGTATCAACCTAATCTAAAATGTCGTAAAAACAGTTTTCTTTGCAAATTTCGTGGTTACAGTATTATATATGTTTTCTTGTATTCTGTGTTGTAAAGATGGTTTTTGCATTATAGAGTGTTACTAGATAACTGCTTATTGTAACAGAATGCACCTAACCTCAAAATATTGAGAACCTTATCTTCTTTGAAAATTACGTAGTCAGAATATGTATAAGGTATAATTAAGATAGTTCTCTGGATTTTTCGATTTCTTTAAAAATCCTTGAAAATTGTTATGTATGTTTATTAAGGTATCCTTTATATGTGGTTAAAATCTTGAACCCCCAAGCCACATGTAATTTGGAGATATTGAGCCTTGAAATTTCATATTTTAACATAAGATGTCTATACTGAGTTCCTCAGCGAGAGAGGTTCCGTTTAATTGAAAGAAAAGTTTTCTTTACATTTTTTTGAAAAATTGGCACATGATGTAAAATAACAATACGAACCATGGAGAAAAAAGTGTGATAGCGCAGGCGATGCTATTTTTTAAGATACAACAGTCCAGAGCTTTAATCCCATACTACAGTATATCTATGTATGTGCGCAGTGTTTCACTCTCTTTCGACTTTTGGGAATATTTGATAGTCTAGACACTGTCTATCGAAATTCTGACGTTTGAAATTATTAATTGTGAGGTTTTCACGTTAGACAACGTCATATAATATTTTAGAAAATAAATTTTCTAATTTAACCCCGAGTTGAGCACCACTGCAGCCAGAGAACTATAACCTTTGGCCACGCGCAGTACCCTGCATGAGACGGTTATTTTCATAAAAAGAAAACATTTCAAAGAATACTTCTAACTGTAAATAACAATTATGTACAGTATATAATGGGTTGAATATCACTATTTTCATTGTAAATATAATTTTCTTTGTTTTGTAAATAATCAATTAAGTACGTAAATAAATTTGTCAAGTAAGAAAAGTATATCGAAAACTCCAGTATTGCTCTTGAGGCCATTTTTTAAGCAAAATCAGATGCAGATGTAAGCAATCATTAAAAAATTAAAAAATTATACAATTAATGTAAACTGATTGTCAGAATACGAAAATAGTTCAAAGAAGCAGCATGTAGATCGTAAGACAATGCCGAGCGCACAAGCGAGCGCACAGGGTTGGTACTGCGTATTGTGCGTGGCTTGGCCGAACCGCCGCGCACTAAAACTCGATCCCTTCGTCCCGATTCCAATATTGTCGGCTCAAAACTTTTTTGCAGATTCGTGACATCATTCCGAACAATCAGTCATATGGATTTATCTCAATGTGTTTTTAGATCGGATAATAAAATTTAAAATGATTTGACACCATTTGATTTGTCGTAAAAACTATGTCAAAAAGAATTTTTTTCTTCCCCTAGTCATTTAACGAGCAGCACGCTGACGTTTTATCCCGGTCTCCCCTTAACAAAAGGTACTATAAATTCGGCAATATTCATTTAATTTTTCGCCTCAAATTTTGTTTTAAATTGATAATCTGTCAAAGTATAAAATTATGTAAGAAATGGTTCAAATTCAGACACTTTTATAGACTTTTCTAAATCTTTTTTACGTATTCCCATATTTTGCTTTTAACCGAATTTTTCATGAATAGGCTATGCTTCTTATGGACATTCAAGCTCTTAGATTTCTGTCATTTTGAACAAATATTTAGTCTGCCAATAATGTAACACCTAACAAATAATCACGAAAATCTTCAAGTCATTTTATCAAGTATAGCTAGTACTAAAATGCAATTTTTTGAGTTTTTTTTTCCTCAAGAAAGAAAAAGTCTTATGACTTGAAATTTCAAAGGAGAACTCTAATGATTTTTAAAAAATATCTCCTTTTCGTCTAATAACACTAAAACTTTGATAACTTTTCTGTTTTGACTGAAGAAGGTTGTAAAAACATTTTGAGAAGTTTTCACCAAATCTTTTTGGAAAAATGTTTTCATTAAAGTTTTTGGAAAAAATGCATATTTCGTTTATAAAAACAAGGTTTTTTAAAACAGTTCCTTGCGCAAACCTATTTGACAAACTCGATTTAAAAAATTCAAGACTATTTTTCAACTCCAAATGAACAAAAGTTAATATTTTTGAAACAGTTTAAACTGAATTTATGGTCTGAAATAAATAAAACATTTTTTGAACTGCAAGAGTATAAAAAACTACATATTTTAAAACTAACTATTGATGAATAAAATATGAAACATCAGAATGCTTCAAATCAAAATATTAGCATCATTTGAATAGTACATTGGGCTACAAGGGGAGAAAATGAACTATTTCTAGCAAGGGTGAGGTATTCAGTACGAGTCGGAGTCGAGGGCACCGATGGCGCTCGAGACAGAGACAAGTACTGCTGTAAATACCTCACCCGAGTCTGAAATAGCTTTGCATCCCTGCGTTACACACCGTATTTCTTTCAACAAAGGTATGATACGGCATTTTCTATGCATGTAAGTTGGGTAGAGGATTGTGCATTTCAAGTTGTGTAAAAAAAATTAGTAAATAAACAAAATTAAAATAAAAATGTGATATATAAAACTTAAAAAGAAATTCAATACTTACGTGTTTCTTTCTGAAGGGAGCAGAATAGCTTCAAAATCCCCAACACATATGGTACCATCTGGATAGTACCCTATGTTTATGGGTTCCTAAGCTTAATTTCTGCATTTTTACGCGATTTTTAAAAAACGGGAAAGGAAAATAAAAATTTTTTTTTTTAAATTTCTCTTATATTTCGATACAATATTCAAATTTACCCCAAAAAATAGGTAATATATGATTAAAAACTTATTTTTACCTTAAAATGCATTAAAAATTGAAGGGCCGGATGCAATAAGGGGATTAGTGCTCGAAAACGCGTTAAGTATTGTCCAAGGAGAGAATTTTGAAAATTGATCAAATTAAAATTTGACAATTGATACACATAGGAAATTTTATCGGCATCTTTTTGTATTAAAACAAAATTTTGATCTTCTTTTGTTGTGTAATTATTTAAGAAAAACGCAATTTTTAGTTTTAAAAAAATTCAATATATTTTTCTCTACAACTTGTAACTTCGCATTGTTATAATATTTTTTATTCAAACTTTAACATAATAATCTTCAATATATTTTACGTGTTAGAACATTTAAAAAAATGTAAGCATTTTTTATTAATCTGTGATAAGGTAAAAGCACCAGTACCTGGACAAATCAAAAATTGGGACCTATAGTGGGACACGGACGAAAAATGACTGTTTTCATAAAAAATACAGTCATAAATCGTTATAGTAAAATTTTGTATCTATTGTGTAGAGTATCAACTATTCAAATAAACATGAATTATTCCAACTCTGCGGCAGAAATTATATTCAAAGCTTTTACTAAAAATGTGTTCTGAGCAGGATCCTAGAGTAACGATGGGCGCTACTGAATCGTGCAGATTTGACTTAATCCCGAGGATTGAGTTTTGCATTCAAAAGAAATATTTTAGTCTACCAGATCAAGTTAATGTTTTTATCAATAGATGACACGCTCACGAATACGATTAAAGTTGTATTTAGTGAAAACAATAATTATTTTCTGTACAATTAGGTGTCCTAGTTCTGGTTCCATAGTTTTGCGAGGGAGCAGTAGTGGGACACTCAAAATATACAAATTATAATTAGATTCAGTGACTGAAAACTACTTTAGAGCTTACTAAACAAGATATTAAATAACAATCAGTAATGTCAACTGGAATGAATTTCGGAAATAGTGGATTTTGGAAATCTATAACTTTAGCTTGGGAGGTGTAATCCTATAACCTCAAAAAGTGGGGTTACAGGTCTCTGTTTATCAATTTTTGTGATTTTTAATTTGCCGATTCTTACCAAACTACAAAAGCATGTAAATCAATTAGTATTATCGAATAAATTGAGAAAATGAGCTTATTTCTATTTGTTTGCAGAACGGTAACGAATAAAGCTACTTAATAACTGTCCCAGTATTGGTGCCAATTGCTTGTCCCAGTACTGGGTCAACTCGAAACATCGTGTCCCACTACTGCAGTCAGGAACTATTTTATTAAAACCACTATTTATTCGCATAGAAAAGGTTTAAAAAAAACATTTTTTTTTCAATCGATAGGAAATCTCCCGGGCTACACGATAATACTAATATATTTTTTTAATTTTGCTATCAGATTTCAGAATTTAAGTCTTTCTAAACGGGCATCCCAAAAGTGTCCCAGTACTGGTGCTTTTACCTTATTATGTGATTATTTGTTCTATAAAATTTTAATTATTTACACTTCCTTACTTATTCTGTAAGTGTACTTAGATTTTTACTTATTTAGGAGCATATTGTTTAATATAAACGATAGTATAAATAATTATTTTATATTTTAGATTAATAATTAAGTAGTTAACTATTTATTCGTAACATACGAACATTAAAATAAGCATAAAAATATTAAAATCCTTATTGTTGAGAGAATAATACTCGATCGCGACAAGATGTGCTGGCAGCTTCGATCGCCCTAAAGCCGCATGCAAATTGTAAATCGCTCATACTTTCTTACCAATATCAATCAAGGTTTGAAACTTTCCAATAAACTTCCTCGACATATAAAGAACATTTTGCTCGCTGAAAGTTTAAATGAATCGAATTTTTATAACAACTTTTGTGATTTATTGTATCATTGGCAGATTTTGAGAATAATATTTTCAAAAATTTATTATATGACTCTAAAATAAACTCTAAAATTTGAATCAAAGATATTAAAATCACGCGAAGTTACATAGAGTTGAAGAGAAAAATGTATAGAATTTTTTTAAGCTAAAAATTGCATTTTTCTTAAATAATTAGAAAACAAAAGAAGATCAAAATTTTGCGAGGGGCTATTCACCAAAGTATTCATGTAAAGAGTACTAATAAATACGAAAGAGAACCAAGACTGCTAAGGAATACTGGAGTCTCAAATTATATTTTGAGTACTTAAGAGTACTCTAGAGTCCGAAAGAGCGCTGAAAAGAACGAGGAGTACGTGCAAAGTGTAAAGAGTGTTTAAAGAAAGCGATGTGTGTCCAAGGAATACGTTGAGTACACAAAGAATGCTAGGAGTACGCAAAGAGGCTCGGTCGAGTATTGCAGAGTATAAAAAAGCTCGTTTATAAAAAAAAACTCGAAAAGCATTGACAGTACGCCCGAGTACGCAAGAGTACTCATAGCGCTTCACCTTGGGCCGCTAATGTCTTTTTATTATTCTTTAATAACTTAATACAAATACAGTTATTTATTATTATATAACTATTTTAAACTATTTTTGTAGCTAAAAATTAACTAAAAATTAGTTAATAATTACTGAATAGGTTATTTTGGATTTAGCTAAAAGTGTCATTGCAGCTTTAAACAACTATTTCTTATCCCCAGTTATATCTAACAGAATGAGAAATTTACCTCAGCCAAAAATACTTCAATGCATTTATGATGAAATTTTCAAACTGTTAAATAAGAGATTTTTTCTTCAACTATAATTATTTTAAATAGCGATTCCATTATAAGTTACGATATCGTAGGGTAGTCTAATCATAATCAGGGCTCCCCGCTTGATATCAGGGAGTTTCGATAAAACTGGTTAATTTCTAACACGGCAAGTACCTGTTAAAATGTTATTAAAAACTGTTAGTCTCTAACCCTTTACTCTACATTCAATTACTCCAAGCTAAGCAATTTGGAGTAATAACAATTTGAAAAACAAATTGTAATCCCTAATCCTTCAAATACTAAACCTAACTACCCCAAGTTGAGTAATTAGCAGTGATAATAAATTCCCCCTGAAGTTGTTCAAGGAACAAAATGAGATCTTCAAAATATAAACCGAATGAAAAATAAAGAAGTCTACACTGTTTTGTCAACTTTTTCTCTAGATAATGAGATCTAATTTTACAATAACAGAAATTCGATAAAAAATATTTAGTTAGTTTGACAAAGACTTTTTTTCATAATACATTGACTTTTATATCATTATGTGAGATTAAATTGTAGTAAAAAATGTTTGTTTTTTATGATATATATATGTACGCATACAATATCATTAAATAAGAAAATATTAAAACAAACCTTAAACAGAGCTTTCCATAGGAAAACTATTTTAAATTAACAATAAATGTTAAAATAACTAAACTATAACTCTAATTTTTGAAACCAAGCGAAAATTTTTTAAAAATACTTATAGCGAATTGAAAATCGTTGCCATTGCCCTGGTAGAAATCTTCCCGGGTTTCTAGACAGAATTCACCGATATTTTCTAGCTAAAACGATATTTTGATTATACAATGCCACAATTAATAAAAAAAAATGTATGCGTGTACTATTATATTTAGTTGTTTATTTTGTAGGTAATAACCATAATTTTAATAATTTGAATAGTGTTAAAGAGTAAGTATTAGCTAATGATGCTTCCATTTAATTAACACGTAGGGATAAACTCGTGAACTATCTACCAGGGTGGGGTAGTTTGATTTCAGATTTGTTGTTGTAATATTTAAATATTTATTTAATTGTATATTAAAATTAATGATTCAGTTCTTCACATTAACATTTGTTACTACTTCAAGTCTCTATTATATTTTGAAGCAAATAAATTTTCAATGTTTCATTATAAATGAGTAATTTTGCATTAAATAATGTAAGAATAATAAAAAGAAACTATACTTATTATGCAGATTGCACCAATTAAATCTTATTGTAGTAAAAAATGTAAACGGTAAGGAGGAGGAAGCTAGGCATGAAGAGAATTACTTATAATGATGAGTACTTTTGAATATTTGTACATACTTTCAGCGCTCTTCTAGTTTTCTTATACATTGAAATGCTCAATCGGACCTCTTTGCGTACTCCTCGCGCTCTTTCAGTACTAATCGCACTATTTGAGTTCTCATTACTTTCTAGCAGCAATCTTTTAAAACCTTGAGTATTCTGACGTACTGAACGAGGTCCCGCTGCGAATAAGATACCTAAAGAGTACTGAGAGTACTGGAAGAAAATAAAACAGTTTAACGCAAATACTTTGGTGAATAGCTCCTCGATATTTGGCAGTTTTAAGATACCCAATATAATTCTCTATGTGCATCAATTGTCAAAATTTCAATTTGATCAATTTTCAAAATTCTCTCATTGGACAATACTTTTACGCGTTTTCGAGGGCTAGTCCCCTTATTCCATCCAGCCCTTCAATAATGAGGGTCCAGATTGGATAACTCGCCGAGCGCTCGAAAACGTGTAAAAGTATTGTCCAAGCGGGTGCGGCTAAGGTGAAAACCAAAATCAATCCGAATGTAAAAAAGAATGCAATGTTACAATGCTCATCGAGAAGAACACATTCACAGTAATAAAATTAAGTTTCCAACAGACTTTTTTCTGTCAACAATTGATGGACAATTACGATTTCTGATTAAATGTTATTAAATTTTTGGGACCTTTTACTATTTGATTGTGCAAATATAGTTATTTCGCGCACGCAGTTTAGAAATAGTACATTATCCAAAACGCTTGCGTGCACTAGTTGTGTACCCTATTTTTGTATACAGTGGATATGAAGCTCGATTTTGTGCAAATAGTGTCTTAAAATGTTGGATTTAGTCAGTATTTTATTGTGTAAAAAATTCATTTAGCGAAAACCATTCCTGCATTAAAAACTTTGTGGAAGACCGATATTTAAAAATATTTCAATTTAAAAAAAGAAAAATAATCGACTCATTTCACTGAAATTCAGGCATACACCGGGTTAGAATAGCAAGTATTTGTGCAAAATTTGAAAAAGGTATACCACAATGCAAAGGACCCGTGTGTGATAGGCCACATACTAACATAATACACTAAGAGTGCGTTCAGAGTGACGAAAGTAGCATGAATAGTCCAGCGATATTAATGAAAATACGAAATACAATGAAAGGATAATAAGCTTTAAATTAATATCTTTTATTCATAAATGGACTTGTAATCATAATCATCAGAGCCAAGGATAAGTCGATATTTTTGAGAGATTAGTGATGTGCATGCGTGCTTTCTATAACACGCACACCAAAATCCGTGGGATTGCTTCGGTATTCAGTTTTCTTCTTGTTGGAACTCCTCGCATCCTTTTTCCATATCACAGAAAATAAAAGAAATGTTCGGCTTTATCGATCTCGAAAGATCATTGCTTCGCGTACCGGTGCATTTCTACATCATCATTCGACTACAGAGTGAGAGGATCAGTCACGCATGCCCAATTTTCCTTTTCAACAATGTCGTGGTCGTCGTGGAGATTCACTAAGCACACCACTATAAGCGGCTGCTATAAGGGCGTAGAATGGGACTCGAACCCTGAAATCATTCGTGTACGAATGATACATAACATACACTCGACGTGGGATATTTCTGGTTGAATGCGTTTGAAACCCTCCAATGAGCTTTGCGAAAACGCGCGTTCGATCCAATGAGACCCAAAGATTTGAAACGCATTCAACCAGAAATTTCCCACGTCGAGTATACATACATACATATGTACATATAATGCCCAAGCGCAACTATTAGAGCAAGCACGAACAATCTTTATGAGAAAAAATCAAAGAAATGTTTGTTTATATACTTCATTTTCTGGTTTCACGTACACGATTCCATCAATTGCATCGATTTCATAATTTCGTTGAACACATCGATTTGAAAAGCTCGTGCTGCATTGATTTCAAGAGTGATTATATAATTCCATGTTTCTATCACGTTATAGCAGAACCGGCGAAAAGATATACATATAGGTGATACACACGAAGCGTCCGAAAAAACATTGTGTAAACTACCTACATCAATGTTTTATTGGTAACTTCGTGACAACTTAATGTTTCTTGCCAAAGTCTAGCCCGAGGTTCAGCCCGAGACTACCTCAAGTGTCGATCGAGGATAAGCCGAGACTCAGCTCCGGGGGTCGCCCGAGACTAGCCCGAACCTCACCCCAAGTTCAACCGAGGCTCACCCGAGGTTCATATTCGAGATACAGACGCGTTCCGCCGTTTCAACGCGTCTGTTTCTCGAATATGCACCTCGGTTGAATCGAATATGTACCTCGCTACGCTCGGGCGACAATAGTCACACTCGTTGTAAATCACCTGCTCGCAAATATAAATATATTTATAAGGAAAATACATTTAAATTTTCATACGTATTGGATCGGATGCCGTTGGGGTCGGGAGGAGGAGTAGAGACACGGAGAGGGTTCAGGGGCGCAGGGGGCGGAGCCCCCACTATAAACATTAAACTTATAAATCAGTAAGAAAATAAATTAAAAAGATTACATAAAAATTAAAAATTAAAATTATTAACTTTTAACAATAATTATTAATAATTAATTAATAATAAATAATTATTATTAATTTTTTGAATATTTAAAAAAAAATTTCAGTTTTTCAAAATTTGTCAGATTATTTTCAATCTTTTCAACATTTTTCAATTTTTTTAAATTTTGTAAATTTTTACTATTTTTTTAAAATTTATAGTTTATTTTAATTTTTTTTCTAATTTTATTCGGAGCAGTCTCGAGTGTCTTTATCATACTCACGTATTCTCAAAGAGAAAGCTTTGTGACAATGAAATTTTTTTCATCAGACTTTGATAAATTTTTTGTTTTCAAGATACATGAGTCAGAAATACATGTATTTAAAAAATGTCTGTCTGTCTGTATTTATGTATGTATGTATGTATGTATGTATGTACATATGTATGTACGTGTATGGTGACAAAAAAATTGTGTAACGATAACTCTTCAAGGATTTAACGTGTTATAAGTTGAAATTTTGCAGACATATGAGGTATTGCTCGACTTAGAACTGATTGGATTTTGGAGCTTAATGAATAATAAAAAGTTCATAAAAAAAAAAATAGTAACTTAAAAGAAATTTCAAAAACCTAAATATTTTTTTTTTTTATACGTTAAATATGTTGCATATATATATATATATATATACGTTTTCATAAAGTACACGTGATTTCCTTTTGACTGATATATTTAGCAAATATTTTAATTTTTATATTAAAGAAATAGAAAAATATAAATTTTACAAAATTTGTAAAAATTAAGAACATCTTTTTTTTTCTCTATATGTCAAACATGATGAAAACATGTACATTTTCTTGAAATAGACGCAATTTTCTTTATAGCACTGTGTAACCTAAGTCCGCACTTATGTCATGCCTATTCGTGACATAAGTAGTCCATCAATGTACCGTGCTTATCGCCCACGCTACGCTCGGGCGCTATCGCACGGTGCCACAATGGACTGCTTAGGGCACGGATAGGCGTGACAGCGTACTATTCAATTTATACTGTATATAACCAGAGGCGGATTTGAGATTTTGCCGCTGTAGGCTACCACATATTAGCCCCCCCCCCTTCCTCAGAACAATACTTAAAAATAAACAAAAAAAAACTAATATGTAGCATAAGGAAAAGGGATAAAAATCTTAAGTCTCAATTTATTAGTTTATAGTTTGTATAGTGTATTTTATTATTTTCCACTTAAAGTTTAAAGCTTCTTGCATCTACACTTAACATCAGCAAATTTATCAATTAGAGAGTTTAAATCTGTTGGAATTCTATATATTTCCTATGCAACAAAACCAAATCTAATGTACGCGGAATGTTTTAGCCGGCGTAAGATAAATAAACGCTATTATGGTTGTATCGGGTTGCGCGCTGTGACCGAGGCTGCGACACTTTGCAGCGGGCGCCTCGACACGTCGTTAGGTCGCCTCAGATTCTTGTGGAGGGCCTAGGAACTTGGGGCCTATCATAGTGTACGTGTATGTATAAAAGGAACCATTGTTTTATGTTTATGTAAGGTGTGTTTCTGTGCGTTTCCTATAGCTCGCTGGCAGCTCTGGCAGTCAGTCTCTGACCGCATTTGCTAGAGATCAGACGTACATTTTTCTTTGTGCTACTCAGAATAAAGTCTAAAGTAAATTTAAAATTCTGAGTATGTTTCAATCTTTTACCCCATTTCCAATAAAATCAATAGACTCCAAAATTTCGTGCTCTATGTGTAATAAAGTTAATGCACTTAATCTTTCTTGGTTTATAGTTGCTCGCAAATAATTTTTGATTTGATTAAGGGGACAGATATACCTTTAAATTTTAAATTATTTTTTAATACATTTTAAGGTAAAAATAAGACACTCATCATATATTACCTGATTTTTTTTGGTATATTTGAACATTTTATTAAAATATAACTAAAAAAATGTTAAAAGTTTGTTTTGAAGTAGGTCCTTTTGATTGGCTATGATGAAAACCTTTATATTTCTTGGGCTACCGCAAGGTTTAGAGAGCCAATGGGATCGAATTCACGCTTTTAAGACTGTATCATGTGCATAATACATGCAGTTCTGATATGAGTGTGGGAAATTGTATATACAAATTATAGACCAAAGTTATAGTCTATTTAAGCGAAAATTCTTCACATTTTTAAAATTTTATTATGAAATGTAGCTTAAATAGACTATAACTTTGATCAATAATTTTTATATACAAATTCGCACACTCATATCATAGCTACATGTATTTTGAATATAATAAAACCTTGAAAGCGTCAATTTGATCACATTAACGATTTTTAAAAAAAGAATAAAAAACATATTTTTAGTTATATTTTGACAAAATGTTCAAATTTACTGAAAAAAAAACAGGTAATATATGATGAGAGACTTATTTTTACCTTAAAATGTATTATCAATTAATTTAACATTTAAAGGTGTATCTGTCCCCTTAAGCGTAGAAAATGATCTTTCTCCCGTGCAATTAAAAATCGCTGCGCACGCACACATGCGAAAAGTTATATCTATATATGGATATATTGTATCAAAATCATTTTTCTTAATCCACTATAAATAATCAATTGCTGTTTTACACTTATCTTTTTTTTTCTTTTTCCTGTTTGCCTAACTTATTAGTATCAAAATTATGTTTTGCTATGCATTGTGCTTTGAAATGTAAACATTCTGTAACAAAAGATAATTCTAAATCGTCCGGGTATTGTTCTATTACACGTGTTGCTTCAGCAGTAATTTTATTTTCACTTAAGTTTTTTAAATTTATATGGAATTCAAATTTTATGGCAAAAGCTTCGTATGCAGTTTGTCGTTTTTTAATTCGACTAGTAAGCTATCTAAAATGCCACTACATACATTAATTCGATATAAATTCTAGGATTAAATAAATATTCTTCGGTAGATGATTCACAAAACTGTTTTTTCTTCTTTTTTGCCGAATTGAATCTGCATCTTATTCTCTATTTTTTTATATTTCTACAGCTTGATTTTCAAAATTACTAAAACTTTCTTCCGTGCGTTTTTCTGTAACTCATTCTATACTACTCATAGTTGGGCAATTTAATTCTCTTAAACTTTATGATTTTACTATATAATACGCAATGAGAACGTTTTAAAGCAGAGCACAATCTTTACCCGAACGACAACTGCTAAAGACTGACGAATTCGTTTTTCCGTAGCCCCAATGCTCGCGTCGTGAAGTGGTGTTTTGTTTCTCTCAAATTACGCTATACAATGCTCATAACGCACAAGACGCAAGTGTAGACAGTGGGTCCTCAGAATCTCGCGCAGATTTGTTTGCATATTATATATGCCCAGTGATTATTTCTTAGTAATTCTCTTTCAATGCATTTAATACGTTTGCTCGATGTTTTCTAAACAAAATATCATGTTTTGTTATCGAATAGCATTTTTACTTTATCCTATATACTTAATACTGTAGAATGAAACGAAAATGATAGGGTTGACGGGGAATGATCTCAAAATTAAAAAATCTTGATATCAGTCCCCGGCATCCGCCGCCCTCTGTCAGGTGCCGTCTTAGGCTATAGCCTACTTAGCCTATACCAAAATCCGCCTCTGTATATAGCAATTACTTTAATGCTTATTAGTGGAAGAAATACGTTTGAATTCTGAATAGGTACGTATTTCTCGAAAATCGGTAATTTTAAAAAATTCAGAAATAATTTGTGAATCTGCGTTTATACAGATTTAATAAATATGCGTTTAAATTTAAAATATACATTATATAGATTTTTTATATTTAAATTATTTATATTTAAATTATTTTAAAGTTTTTTTTTCGAAAAAGTATAATTTTAAATCTTGTGAAAACATTTTTGCTATTTTAACGATGCTATCTCAAAGTTTATACGTTAAGCGTGTTAAAAATATGTACATTTAAAAAAGGCGCAATTTCTTTCCAATTTATATATCTAACAATCATCACAAAAATATTTTAGTGTAAAAGAATAAAATTATTAATTTAAGAAAAAACCTTATAAATCGGAATTTTTAACAAGCTTTGACTTTTGAGGGTTAATGAATTTTTCGCGTGCAGACATGTTGAACATTATTTCGAGTAATAATGTATTTTGAGACTGGCAATACTTAAACGCTTGTGTTTAATAAGTTAATTTTAGCATTGTTTAAATTAAAGCGAATTTCAATTAAAAGATTCTTAAGGTAGCTTTCTGGTAATTTTTGACCGAAAAATTAAAAAAAGTATTATCATTTTTACCATGCTTTTTTACCAAATAGAATGAAGACTTGAAAGTTTAGTATATTTATAATTAATTATTGTTTAGCTAATATGGTGCCAAATGTATTTGATACATGAAAAATTTAAAGAATTTTAATAAATGTGATGCCAGGATGCAATTCGCAATATATCAGAATTTTAGTCTTGTTTTTACAAAAGCTCGATTTTCTCAGCTTCATATTATTCAGTATGCTAAAGTTGATTTGCGTCAACATATTCAATCAATGATTTTGAATCTTTTTTTCAAATATTGTTTCATGTATTTCGAACAAAAGTTAGCATTCTTTAATGTACTTTTATTAAATTACTAATGACATATAATGATATTAACCTTTAAAAAATAGATCATATTTCTAAAAGTAAATTAATAGATTTAAAAGCATAATAAATGCTAACTTTTCTTCTTTTTAATGTCTAGAATGATAATAAATTTTCCTAAATCTGTTCGATGAATATCTTGACGCAAACCAACTTACAAAACCTACCTTATTCTGGTCTAAAAATGACTAATATGTGCATATTTTGGAATCTAGGAGGTTAAAAATCTGAAAAATTCTGGGAAACATATTTTTAATATTACGAACATTAGGTAATTTTTTCAGATTTTTATCGTGGACTGAACAAAAACTTTGGAAAATCGCCAGAAAGCCACCTTAATAAATGAGATTTTCAAATTTCTCGATCATACGCACAATCTATTTATCACTAAGAATGTGCGTACGTTCGTAAAATTTTATGAAATTAAAAATTGACTGCGTAAAACGAAAAATCGATAATGTCGGTAACTGGGGATAAGGTATGGGACTCCGACTTCCCCTTAACCCATTTCTTCCCAAGCGGCCATTTTATAGTCGATTGGATTTTTACCTAGCTTTCTGAAGTAAAATTGTCCGCTCTTTCCGATTCTGAAGTCAGAATTTTCAAATTTCCGTTGGAAAATTTCAAAATGGCGGTTTTAGGCAAAAAACCAATCGACTATAAAGTGGCCGCTTGGGAAGAAATGGGTTAACCCTTTCGTGCACATAAGAGTTACAGCTATGGTGCGGGGAAACTGTTTACATTTCATAGGGTCCCGAGCCGCGCTGAATCCGAATCCGAGGTCAGATTTTGAAAATTCAAGATGGCGGATCCAATATGGCGGACGGGAAAGTAAAAAAATCGAGATTTTGAAAAACAAAATTTTTTTTCGTATTCTACGTGAAAACACAAATAGATACTGTTTTTGGTGTTTTTTTCGATATCTCTCTTAGTTCTTGAGTAAAAAATTCATTTTCAAAATCTGACCTCGGATTCGGGTTCAGCGCGGCTTGAAGTTTATGAATTTTTTACCCAAAAACTAAGAGAGATATCGAAAAAACACCAAAAATAGTATCTATCTGAAATTCCTGCACGGGTAGTAAGGTGGATAAATTATGTGGAATGTGTAGATGGATGGGTGTGTGATTTGATGGGTTGGTGCATGGGTGGGTAGGTGTATGTAGGTGTGTGGGTAGATGAATGTGTCGGTTATTATTCAGAAAAATAATTCTTTTCCATAGGATTGATCAAATCCACACGAGTGAGCGTTAGCGCTTGAGAGATATTTTGCTAGCCCTATACTTATTAAGAATATAGTTTGTAATATGTAATTTGTGAATTTCTTGATAAACCAAAAATGAAACCTAAATGAATCGTAATTTATTTACTTTTAAAGGTTTAAATATTACAAACCTTATAGATATCTCAAAAGTATAGAAACCTTATGGAATTCTCTTAAGTATACAAAAACATGTAATTTTTATAATATTAAAAGCACATAATTATTTGGTGGTAGGCCAAATCGTGTGCGTAAATGGTTGAGTGAGCGTGAAAAATTTTATTCCTTTGCTTGTATTAGCTCTTAAAATTGGTGAAACAACATTTGGATTTTTGCATTATATTTATGGGATATTAAATATATATTTCTCAAAGTTTATACGAAATCATAACAGCAATTTTTATGAATTTCATGATTGATGATTAAAACGCAAATATAAAATTTATATGAGTAAGTTTGAGGTCAAAACGTACTAGTACACAAAATGTCAGATTTTTCTGAACTAATTTGAAACCGATAGTACTCCCTTAAGTGGGCTATCCAGTGAAAAATAAAACTTCCGTAGCTTTAAGGCTAACAAAAAAACATTTACCTCGCATGTTTATAATGATATTATCAATAGATTCACAAATTTAAAAAAAATGTTATTACCCAAAAAATTTGATAATGTTTTTAACAGTAATATACAAATAAATTAGCTGAAACTACCAATTTTTACTCAACTACGTGTTTTTGAAAATAATAAATATTTGTTGCTTAAAAATTGTTAAAAACAATACAAATTTGTTAGTAGAATCATTTAACATGAGCTTTGTCATGGATACTTACAAAATAATTTAGATAACTAATGTTGAGAATACTTCAAATAACGTATCCTAAAAGTTTCATCAAGGTTGGTTAGTTTAGTATGCGCCAACAACATTTTGAAGACTGAAAACTTAAGAAATGAGAAAACAGCAATTGATGAAAAATAATGAAAAATGTAGCATTATTTTATAATGCGTTAATACAAATTTACCAAACTTTATTGTATTTATAAAAATAAATAAAAAGCTTTTAAAATAAAATATAGATCATTTTTAATCTGAAAAAACTAAAAAAGACTTTCTTTTATTTAATTTTCAGTCTTTAAATGATCGACATTGGAATAAATAGCGTTGACTAAACTATGAAACTTTTTAGGTTAAAATGTAAAATATCATTATGTTGCTGTTGGTACCTGTTAAGGAAGAGTTGAACCAACTTTTAAAAGATTTTTAAAAATTCTAAATTTTCCGAGAAAATTGCCGGAGAGCTCTCTTTGAGAAACCATTCTGCTAAAGCAGTTAACAGCGGTTTTTTATGGGTGAAACAATGATAACTGCATCTCAAGACGTAAACAAAACACTCAATTCGGAATTCTAACTATTCTACTACAATATATCCAACAATTTATTAAGTTGTAAAACTATTTAATTCTTTCTAGTTAGAGTACACATTTATAAAGATTTTTGCTCTGTTAGACAATAAAAGTTGTACAATTATGCTTTATAATTATATTCATTATGTGTGGGGCAAATTTGAACACACATTAATTATCAAATTCTAGGCATACTTGATTTTTACATAAAATTTGTATAACGTACCTTTTCATATATCCATCACTAAAAATATGGCATTCCTAATAGTAATCGGCGTAAATACTGTAGATGAATTATTACAAAATCTACGGTTTTTTGTTTGTACTGGCGTTGTACTGGTTCAGTACTAGAAAATTTCCATTTCAAGAGCTAAAGTAATTTTGTTTTGTTTTCCAATAAATTGTGGTATTCTGATACAAAATCTTATATTTGAAGTCGGTTCAAAATTGTCTTTGAGTTGCAAAGTTTCCTAACTTATATCTAAGTATTTAGATTTGCTCATTTTTCTTTAATAATATTAATGAAACGTGAATAATAAATAACGAGGTTCATTTCTTTTCAATACAGCATAACTGGAAGGAATAACGTCAGTAATGTGTGACTGCTCTAGCTAGATGCTCTAGTACGACTAAAAACACTCAAAAAAAGGATATAAGAGAATATCGGGACTGACGCATACAGTTACCCACTCTTTTCTATATCTCGTATTTCAGTTTATGTCTTTGTACATTTCCTAGTAAGTCGATTCATTTTTTTACAAGCATGTAGTAGTGTACAACTACAGTTATACATTTACGTATGCTAAAGCATAGCGATATTCCAACAAAATTTTTACGGGTGCCGAACTGCATAGAGTAATGGTGCTTATTATATTTCAGGAAATAAATACATAAAATTGTAATGTTTATCAGAACAAAACTCTTTGAATTGTTTCAATTTATTAATAATAAATATAAATAACGTGTTATATAATATATAGGTACTTACTTAAGTAGAAAAGCAGCTTATCAATGTTTTTATTTTGTTCAAGATTAAACTTCAATCGTTAAAAAAAAATATAAAGGAATAAGTTATATTATATCTCCTGTTTGTCTGCGAGTACCTATATTTCTACTATAGACTCAATCAGTCAATGTCGATAAAATAATCAATCAAACATAACTTTCACAGGTGCAAAATCCACGCGATTACGCGACTTTTTCGTTATAAAAGCGCTAGCGGCGATCAGTATACTTATACCTATAATGGCAGCCGTGCAACGCTTATAACCGATGGTCAGCGAATGTAAACATAATAGTATATTATGACACTGTTGTGGGAGATGGTTTTCTACCTTGCTCGAGGGTTTTCGCACGAGCGAAGCGAGTGAGAAAATCGAGCAAGGTAGAAAAACACCTCCCACAACAGTCTCATACGATATTTTATAGCACAACAACCTCAAAATCGACAATAAAGTTGGCATTTTGAGGTTAGTGTGCTATAAACATTGTAAAAGTCAACGGCAGTCGATCGTTTTTACGATTGCGCTCTCTCTCTCTCTCTCACTTGCGGCGGTGCCCAGGCGCGCTCTTGTGTGCTCGGAGGGCCTTCTCTTGTTTTTGCGCGCTGTTGCCGCGTGTGCGCGCGCCGTAGTCGTACAAACCGGCAACCAGTAACGCGCGAGTTGACAAAGAGCGCGGCCGAGCCGGAGAGCAGAGCTTATAGTCGCGTCTGGCACGTAGACCGGGGAAACCCCTCGAATCTTTCTTTGCTGCGCTTCGTCGATCTGCGCCTTCCGACAGTTCGTCAGTTGTACCAAGGACGCCTCGAGCCAATGATACTTCGCTGGACCGCAGTGCAGAGACACAGCTGGATCGTTGGATTTTGTGGAAAGAAAAAAGCGGTTTTGGTCATTGCGTCGTCTAATAAGAGAAGTGTTGCATCATTCACAAAATTGGAGCTTTGAAGACGCAGTCGATGGATTTTCCTTTGGCCGGTCTGCATTCATCCATTGTTTCTCGAGGCGCCGCACAAATAGTATTACGTTTGCAACTTGTGGGATTTTGTTGGTGAGTTTCACGACTTTTATGTTTAACATTATTCGATATGTTTATGTACAAGTTTAGGTTCTGTCACTTGGAATCTCATTTGAAAAAGGATTCAATAGGTACCATAATTTATTCTTTTATAAATAATAAAATTATTTTTTGTTTTGTTTCTTGCATTTTTACTTTTCTCTGAGGTTATTAATAAATATAAAGGTTATGTATAAATTTTCAATTTTTATCTATTGTGTGTTTAATAGATCGAAAAATCTTATCGAAATAAAAATCGAGAGTAAGTGCAACATTATCACAATATAATGTAGATAGCATATTTTGATCTCGTAGCCTTTTTATAGGTTCAAAATAAAGTACACGAAACTACACGTTTTCGCTAGGTAATTTTCTTCATGATTAAAAATCGTAATAAAATAAAAAAACGCACAAAAAAATTATTTTCTGGCTGCCATAAGTGTAGTTTTTTTCTTGAATCGATCTATTTTACTTAATATGTTGATTCTGTTAGTGCACATGACTTTTGTGCCAAAATATTTATCAATAGAGAGTGTACTTTATACAAATATTTCAATAGTACGGGGGGTTGGGAGGGGGGGGGGGGGGGGGGCTGTGTAACGGAGCACTAAAATGAAATGTTATCTAATCTACATAAAAAAATGTAATTCAATAAAATAAAAATTTCATTCGTTTGTTTACTACACAAAGAACATTTTCCTACGTTATTACTGAAATTAATATAATATAAAAGTATTTAATAATTATTATCTGAATACATCGGAAATAATACTGTTCTGAGTGACCAATTGGGGTATAATGGAACGGTACGTTATTATTACCATGACGATACATACAGCAAATTATTAATTTTTTAAATTATTGTTAACATTACAATTTATAGAAATTACTAACTAAATAAATTATACTAATTTTTATTACACATAGAAAAAAGGAACAATTACACCAAATATTTTGCGCTTTTATAAAAAGTCATTTTTACAATATAGGGTAGAGGATCTAGTAGTCGGCCACCCCCCAGTAGTCGGCCGCTTTGGCTATTTTCTTTTAAAAAATAAACCCGTAGACAAATATTCATTGAATGTTCATAAGAACCTGTGTACTTTGTGCTGACCCGATCACGTCACTCGACCGTAAGATGGCGCTATTCTTGAAAATCAGATAACATACTATACCACATGCTCACAGCAAATAAGCCGATTTTCGCGATCTTTTCCAAAATTAATTTAAATTTAGAACATTCAATAGAAACTCGAAATTTCTACGTCATATTACGATTGCAAAGAATCACAAAATTGGTTACATAAATAGTTGTATTAATTTTTACTTTTACAATGACACGAAAAGTAATGAAATTTGCGATAATTCATGAGTCATTTCAGACTGATGCCGGCGCGAACCTGTTAATAAATGTTTATTTAGTTTTTACTCTATTGCTCATTATGTATAATAAATTAATACAAAATAATGTATTCTTTTTTTATTTTCAAAATTAATTTCAAAAAGAATTATTGCTCTAAATTTTTCTCAAAACATGACCAAGTAATTCTCTTTTCTGTACCCTATTGAAAGTAAATACGTAATTTTGAAACGTAATTTTGTTACTTACAAATGTTACGAAACAAAAATATGTATTTTGTTACGTGATAAATTCGAACGCTTTATAACATATTTTTGTTACGTATTTTTATTACGTATCAAATTTTTAAGTTATTTTTATTTACTGAAAATTCGAAAATTTTACTTTTTATATATTTAGTCACCATTATTGGATGTACCATGCGGTGATAACACTAAAACTGGGGGACTAAGTTATTAATACTTCTATTTAAAAAATATTTTGTTTAAACAATTAAAAGTTAAACAACATATATCATAGTTTAGTCCCCCAGTTTTAGTGTTATTATCCGCATGGTACACCCAGCAATGGTCACTAAATATGTAAATAGTGTAGTCTTCGACGACTCAGTGGAAAAAAAATACCTTAAAAATTTGACACGTAATAAAATTATGTAGCAAAAATATGTAACAAACCGTTCAAATTTGTCACTTAACAAAATATATAATCTTATACGACATAATATATATTGGAACTTAATTTTGATACGTAATAAAATTACATATTACCTTTCAATAGGGAATAGTAATTATAATAATATAAATAATAATAATTCATAATATATAATAATTTTACAGGTCAATGTTTTCAAGATAGAGTCATAGAGAATTATCAGTGACAATGGAGCTTCCAGATAATGATAATCCAAAAGTACATGTTCGTATTCTGGAAATCAATCAGATTCAAACTTCAGATGCTTTAAATAAGCAAGCTGAAAAATTACAAGATTTCTTTAAAACTTTAGCTGGAATTAAAAAACAATTTGGAGATTCAAGATTTAAGAAAAAGGGTCCTAATGCACAGAAAGTCCGTTTAGTTGATAAAAACAACAAACATGAAATTCAAGGCTTGTATAACCGTCAAGAGCATCGTGCACTGCAAGAAATTCTTTTTGGACCAACTTTTTATTGTAATATAGATCAAGACACTATAGAAAAACATTACTCATCGTTTAGTAATAAACCAAAATGTAATATATCTGATTTACCACCATTCTTATGGCAAAATGCTGTTCCAACTGAAATGGATAACTTAGCTCTTGAAAAAAAATTTACTCGCAAAGAAGTACGGTCAAAGCTATTAATGAAAATTCATAGTAAGTTATCTAATTCTAGAAGCGTAGGCCTTGACCGAATTAAGTTTAGAGATCTTTTAAAATTTGATCCTGATTGCTCAATCTTGGCAGCATTTTTCAATGCTTGTATGCGTCTTCAAATGGTTCCCAAAATTTGGAAACTAACATTTTCTGTTTTGATTAAAGAAAATAAAGGTGATGATAATGATATTAGAAATTGGCGTTCAGTGACAATGCATAATACCATGTCTAAACTCTTTCAAGCCTTGATTGTTTCAAGATTAATCGCATGGGCAAAAAATACTAATCGATTAAGTGCTACTCAAAAAGGATTTCTTTTGAATAATGCAGCCTGTGAAAGCAGTTTTATTTTACAAGAGTGTAAGACGTATGCACAAAAAAATAACAAAGATCTTGCTGTTGCTTGGCTAGATTTTTCAAATGCTTCTAACTCTATACCTCAGATAGCTGTATTGCATGCATTACAGCGTCATACTGTGCCTGCATCAATTAAATGTATCATCGAGAGTATTCTCCAAGATGCACAAACAAAAATCAGAACAATGAGTGAAGCTGGTTACACGAATCCTATTAATATTGTAAAAGGATTACCTCAAGGATCACCTACAAATCTAATTCTCCTTGATTTGGTCATGGAACCTATATTACGGAACTTAGCTGCTGAAAATAGTGATATGTTTCAAATTTTCAACCAAAAATTAAATCATTTTGCTATTCCAAATGAACTTACTTTGATTGCTGAGTCAACAACAAATCTTCAGAACTTATTGAATTTAGTGGAAAAAAATGCCAAGGCAATTGGACTACAATTTAATGTTCATAAATGTTTCACTTACCATTATGATAGTAAGAGCAATCAAACTCAACAAAGTACGTTTTCATTTTATGGACGAAATTTGCAAATTTTACCAGAGGAGGAAATCAATATATGTTTTGGTGTAAAACAGGGTTTATCCATAGGCCAAGAAGGAATTCCAACAATCAAAGAAATGATTGATAGTGTTGAAGCAATTGATGATTCAAAATTAAATGAGTTTCAAAAAGTTGAATCTGTTCTAACTTTCATTGTACCTCGTGTTGAAAATTGCTTACGAGGATTGCAAAATATTAACAAAACTCCTCTTGATGAAGCAGACAAAATCTTGAGAGATAAACTAAAGACATGGTTAAGCTTGCCAAATGATATGACAGTTGAATCTATTGTTTTTCAAGTTTCAAAAATGAAGACAATGCACCTTCCTTTCCTAGATTTATTATACATTATGAAAGTTGTACATGCATTTAAAATGTTTACTTCTCATGATATAATAGTAAAGCGTATAGCTTTTGACTCACTTACAGCAGAAGTTTCTGAGTTGATAAATAAAAAGCCAGTAACTGATATAACAATGGAACAGCTTGCCAGTTATCTGTCAGGCAAATTACACATAAAAAATACAGAATCCAGCACAATGTGGCACATGGTACGAGAAGCTACATTACAATTAAAAATCAAAATACATTTAGAATGGCAATATAAAGATAATGAGATGCAACTAGTTATCAAAAGCAGCAGCAAAAAGAAGAAATCTATTTTGAGAGGCAAATATCAATCTGATATTGAAGGATCTTTGAAAACTGCTCTCATTACATATTATGTAAATGATGTTGAAAAAAGAAACCCAGGTAAAATTACTGAATAAAAAATGTCAATAAATTTAGAAAACCTATACAAATAAATAGAGTAATTTAATTTTTTATAAATTACTTTTAAAACTCCTTTTTCGCTGATACTGTATCTTAAAAATAAAATTAAATAATTAATATAATATATATTAATTCTATGTTTTATGTTACAGAATTCGCTACGAATCCAATTATTTCTCCAACTAATATTAAAGGTTACAAGAAAGGACTTACAAGAAAGACAAAAACACAGTCAAAAACACAGTCAAAAACTCAGCTGTTGAAGGCAGCTCCTATACAAGATCCAGTTCTTCATCCATCAAACTTCCCGGTTCTTTATGCAGTATCATAAGAAGTATTTTTACTCCGTAGTGAGAAAAAAACAAAAAAAAATTAGATTTTTATTTATCAAAGACTAGGTATAGTTATGACATAAAATGTTTATTTAGCTTATAAATAAGCTAATCTCTATAATGTGTTTGTTGTTAAAAGAGACTTTTACTTCTGTTAATTATGTCAGAAGAATAGTATAGATTTTGTAAGTTATGAATTAGCTGCATCAAAATATATAGTTTTTATTAATGCATTTATTTAAATGTAAAAATGACTTGAGCTCTTTATAATAAAGATTACAATTTCTTAAAATTATAGTGTCCAAGTATTTTATAATCTTATACAAATTTTCAGCTTATATATTAGACTATATACACTCTTCCTTGGAATTATTTTACAATTATTTCATATCATTTCGAGGCATTAACGATATTTTATATCCATTCATTGAACGAATAGAAATATCTGTTCTTAATTTAATATCACTGAGAGTAATGTTTGATTTTATAACGTATTTTTGAAGAATATTAACCAATATCGTTTTCAGTGCCATGAATGCATATTTTTGCCCTAAAAAACAAATATAATTGAATTTTTTTGTAATTCGTTATTTCATTACAATAAAAATGCTTACCAATACAACCCATTGGCCCACCGCTGAATGGAACAAAAGTACAGGGGTGTCTTTTTGCAGTCTCTTCAATTGCAAAGCGTTCGGGACTAAATTTTTCAGGAAGTTTCCATAATTTTGAGCTACGATGGGTAACAAAAGAAGCAATCACTACCTGGCAACCCTTTGGAAGTATACAGTTTTCTGTGAAGGTAAATATTTTTTCTTTAATGTGTTAGATTTTATTGTACTTATATGCGTCATTGTGTTACCTAGATTTAATTCTCCATTAAGTTGCCGTACCATCAATGGAGCGATCGGAAAAAGACGAAGGGTTTCTTTTATCAGCATTTCAATGTATTTTAACTTCGATAAAGATTCAGCATTAACTTTTCCATCTTGAAGGACTTCGTCTACTTCAACTCTTGCTTTATCTTGAACATTTTTATGGATACCCAACATTAAAACTGCAAAACTGCTAGTTACTGCTAAGGTATCTTGAGACTGAAATTATATATTCATTTATTGTTAGAAGCGTAATTTTAAATTAATAAACTCATAAATATATATGTTTTGAAAAAATACTAATTATGCAGTAATATTGTACTGAAAGTTTAATAATTTTTCTCAACGCGTGCATGAAAAAGACCCTTTTTTATGCTTGCAAAGCGAATGGAAAATTGGGCATTCCGAGTGTCTTTGCCTGAGCGGGAGGTAATGTCGATTACGTCCCGCTCCTGAATTTCTTAGGTCTAGTGGACGACTCGTAATGCTCATTTCCCCATTCCCTTTGCATGCATGAAAAAGGCCCTATTCACACGCTTATTAAAAAGAATACGATGTGTAACACGGGTTGAAAGGGCTTTTTCAGACTCGGATGATGATTTGAGCACTCGTGTTCGTCTCAACATCCACTCATGCTCAATCATCATCCTCGCTTAGAAAAAAACAATTTTCCCCCTAGTTGCACAATGTACATAATTGCGTACAATTTCGTAAAATAATGAAAAATATACGGCGCTAGGTGAAGCTATCAGTAAGGCTAAGAAACGGTAAGATGGCCATCACTTTTACCGTTTTCCATTCGTCAAGTGTAACAATATTTCATAATAAAAAACTTTTGAGGCTACTAATAAACAAAATTGCTGTTGTCCGGTGGTCTTTACATAATAACAAACTATTATCAACCTCGATTTTGATGTTACTATGTGAATTTTAGACGTATAATGTTAAATACGGCGCCAGGTGGAGGTCACAATGGTAAAGTTCGCTCTGATTTCCCCTTAATAAGGTAAAATAGGTAGTACTTGGACACTTTTTGAAACAAAAATTCGGAATCAGTGTTTGTAGAGCCAAAACTCAATATTTTTCTCAAATCTTTAATCTAATCGTTAATTCGGTATGTTTTACTCTCATTAGTACAAAAAAAATACGCTTACATACTTTTTTATACTAAAAAGGTAAGTTTAAAAATTCAACTATATGTCGCAGTAGTTGGACATCATATGTCAAGCTGGTCCCAGTACTTGGACATAGTTAGGACTTAGTAGTTGGTTATATGAATTAAATGTGTCCAACTACTGGGTTCAGAAAAAGCAGTGGACATAAACTTGGACAATACATTCGGCATATTACAGTTCTTGACATAACCTCAAAATGTTATATTTACATGTATAATAAATTTAAGATGTAAATTAACATAATTTTGGTTAATTTATATACTACACATCATGAACTATCTGAATGAATACCAGTGAATACATCTTTTTATCATCTTTATCAGTAATTACAATTTTTGTCACTGTCCAAGTACTGGTCACAATTTTCGTTTTATCCCAGTACTGGGCACTTTACCTTATATCAGAATCGAGCCCCTGGACTATATATTACAGGCATACATTGTACATCTATAATAACCTAATAGACATTAGATTTACATTGCATGTAAATAAATGAGGCTTTGTTGATCGCTAGGGGTCAAAGTATTTTTTTACCAATGTTTCGTTTGTATTAAAGTGCATCCCTTTTCCAGACTGAAAAATAAATTAAAAATACAAATAAATTATACAATTGAATATGCGAAATTCTTCAATAGTATTATTAGTTGATAAAAAAGTCACAGATCAATCCTCCAAGCACTATAAGGGGGTCCAAAAGCCAATTATTATTCAAATTTCCCACCTTATTTTTTACCGACCGAGAACTGAATAACTACTTATAATTATAAAAATACTTGTATTTATGACAAACCCAAACACACTTGCTCTTCACTGAGTAGTAACAGACCTATGTACGAAGTTTCACACCTTAACAACAATGGCACCATACAAAATTATTGGAATGCAAATTTGTCAATATTTTATTGACTATTGCGGGAAATTTGAATTATTAATTGACTAACGGACCCCAGCACAAAAACGATAAGAGTCACCTTATTTTATTTTGGGAGAATGAAATTAATAATAGTACTAGATATATTGATCTTCGAATTTCTTATCAACTCATACAATTGAAAAATTTTGCACATTCAATTGTATAATTTCTTTGTATTTTTAATATATGTTTGAGCCTCGAAAAGGGATGTATTTTAAGACACCCGAAACGACGGTAAAATAGTGTATTGTGCACCATGGGAGAGAAGTAGGCATTTTTCGCCTGCGTGTGAGATTTGCAATATGAGTCGAAGGCGAGCAAGCATGAGCTGCAGACGAGTGCGTATTCCGAGCTGAAGACTAGTATTGCAAACACATAAGGGCGAAAAAGGCCTTCCCCCATGGTGCACACCGTATTTTTTGTCGAACATGTAAATACATAACATGTTGTTTATGCCTATTAAGTGGAACTAAATTAGGCCGTTCTTCGACACGGTGCAAATACACGCTTGTTAGGCTGCAAAATAAGGCTACTAGAGTCATTAGACTGGCTATAGCGGGCGTAAAGTAAATTTTTTCCCACTGACCTTTTTTTCGCCCGACGGTTGGAAAACGGCCACTTTTGTCCCGCTATATGGGCATGAAAAACCGCGTTTTCGTGCAAGTGTGACAAAATAGTATATTGTGTATTAAGGGCGGAAAGTAGGCGATTAACGCTCGTGCTGGTTACAGCCCTTGCCTCGGCAGCCCTCGACTAGGCCTGCAACGCCCTCATGGTAATCGCCTACTTTTCGCCCATGATGCACACGATACTTTTGTTCTACCTGGACTGAAAGGATGATATTTCGTGCGTACATGAAGCGGGCGGAAAAGTAATACGCTTTCCGCCCGCTTTGTATGCAAAAAAAAGCATCCTTTCGATGCAAGTAGGACAAAATAGTATATTACGCATCTAGGGAGGTAAAGAATTGGCGAGTCCATAGCACGTGTAAAATGGAAAACACGTGCTATGGGGTCGCCATTTTACCTCCCATGGTACGTATACTATTTTTCCTCACACCAGCACCGAAATAGTATATTATGACACTGTTGTGGGAGATGGTTTTCTACCTTGCTCGAGGGTTTTCTCACTCGCTTCGCTCGTGCGAAAACCCTCGAGCAAGGTAGAAAAACACCTCCCACAACAGTCTCATACGATATTTTATAGCACAACAACCTCAAAATAGACAATAAAGTTGACATTTTGAGGTTAGTGTGCTATAAATACTATTTTTCACCATATACCCGAGCCGAAAATGACACATTTCAGTTTCGGAGCCGGGAGGAAATGTGGTACTTTCGGCCAGGGAATGGTGAAAAATAGTATACGCACCATGGGAGGTAAAATGACGACCCCGTAGCACGTGTAAATGGCCACCCGAGCCGAAGGCGAGGACTTGCCAATTTTTTACCTCCCTAGGTGCGTAATATACTATTGACTCGTACGCGGAGAGAAAAATATTGTAATTGCTAATAAATGGGGTTAGGACTGAATAAAGTGCAAGGTGGGTAAATCGGAACCGATAAAACCTATTTGGATTGATTCCTAATATAATATAGAAATCAATTCTCCTTGGATAATTGAATAATATTGAATAATTATTTAATATCTGGCTTATTATATATGTTATACATGTATTATTGAAGAGAAATAACTTAGTATTTAAATAGTTATCATGAAGTCTATGTGTGTACGTATATTGTTAATATAAAAGATTGGAGATTACGCGAAATTTTATTCATTCTTGTACATATTAGTACTGAGTCCTAACCTGTGTAGTACTGTCAACCCATTTTACTCTTCATCTCCGAATTCCTACCATAGTATAGTAATCATTACAAACTTTTTCTCTCCGTGTAGCAATCAACAAGCCTCATTTATTTATATATTATTATCCAAGAGTAATTGAGCCATCACACAATATACATTGCATGCACGAAGATAGATAAATATTAGGGTGGTTCAAAATTCCCAAAAATTTTCAAATATCAAAAGTAAGCCTCTAAAATGTTGGTATTTGTAAAAAAAAAAGTTTCCTTCAAGCTGGGTGCTAAACGTTAACGATATAATTAAGGTGGCTGCCTCGAATTTAAGGGGTTTTAAAGAGTACTTATGCAATTTCTCCGTAAAATCGCGAATAAAATAAGTAAAACTTAATTATTCGTGCTAAAAAGTTTTGGTAATTAATTACACTACTATAATTGAACATCAGTTACATCCTGACCAGCAAAAAAAAAAACAAAATTATTTTGAATCTTTGTTCCAAATATTATCAACAGAAAAATTGGCACATTATAGGATGTCAAAATATGGAAGTTATATAGCAGTCTCTGTAATGCATCGTTTTACTAACATTTTAAATGAGATCGCTTATAGTTTGATGTAATTTACTTAAGGTAATATATGTCATAGGTACTTGTACGCAATTTTGTGTGATAGCTGACATAGACCTTTATTTTGCTTTGTCGCAATACTTCTAAGGACATTCTGATCAGAAGTTATGCTCAATTGAAACTTATAAAAATATTAGGTGGTAAATGGGGGTTTTCTAAATATTGAAGAAAGTTCGGCTCGTATTTGCAGCCTCTCATTTAACACCTAATTTTTTCTATAAATTTCAATTGAGTATAACTTAGAAGTACTGCGACAACGCAAATTAAAGGTCTTCATGTCAGCTTTCATACGAAATTACGTACAAATACCTATGACGTATATTACCTCAAGTAAATTACATCAAACTAAGAGATCCCATTTAAAATGTTAGTAAAGCGTTGCATTATACAGTCTGCTATAGTTTCCATATTTTGATATCCTATGGTGTGCCAATTTTTATGTTGCTACTATTTGGAACAAAGATTCAAAATAGTTTTGGGTTTTGAACAATCGTCATAGATTGAGGTTATTAAAAAAGTCCAAATATAGCCAGTTTTAAGTCAAAATTTTGACTTATACGACTGTTTTCTGGAAGAAAGAACATGTTTGCCGGTTCGGACGCTACTGATTTTCAATTCTAGTAGAATAGTTAATTGCCAAAACTTTTCTTAGCATGAATAATTAAGTTTTAGTTATTTTATTCGCGATATTACGGACAAATTGCGTAAATGCTCTTTGAAAAGCCTTAAATTTAAGGTGGCCACTTTTAAATATTAATGTTAAGCACCCAGCTTGCAGGAAACTTATTTTGTTGACAAATACCAATTTTTTAAAGGCTTACTTTTGATATTTGAAAACTTTTGGGAATTTTAAACCACTCTAATGAATATCTAAAAAAAGCCAAGAACGTTTGGATGAATAACCACCGGATAATAAAATCCGTGACCCAAAGACCTGATAAGTAGAAATACTGGACTCAAAATAATACCGAGAATGCAAAAACGGATCATACAGAATTAATTATTTAACATGTAATATATCATAAAGAATTTTAAAAATATAAAATTCTTACCGCAATATAAACTGTATAAATTTCATCTCTCAATTCTTCCTCAGATAATTCTTTAACAACGCTATTTACTGTTAACAATTTCTGCAATATAGATATTCCACTCTTTTCGTCGTACGTTTCTTGCCTTCTGGCTTCTATACACTATAGCAAAACAGTTTCATGAAAAAAGAAAATTTAATAAACCTATTTCTTTCATACCTACACGTTCCGTGAAATTACGAATAATTTTTTGCGCACGTTGCTGGTCAGAATAATTGGTTGTCATTCGAAATATCCAGTCTGGATATAACCAAATTTTCATCATTCTATCATGCACAATTTTGTAAATTCTTAAAAAAAATATTCGAATAAATTAAAAATTTTAATTGAAAAGTATAAAAAAAATTACACAATTATTCATCATAAAAGGATAGTCAATACTTACTCAGCAGTATAGTGTAGAAATTCATGATTAGGATCATTTAACGCATTTATATCGGAATAACCCATTACGGTTTCTTGGGCAAACCAATATACTTTATTACAGAGGTATTATCTAATATAAAATATTTGTATTACAAAATAAAAGTCTGTACATACCACAAACAATATCGATTGTGCAACCTTCTATGTAATTAAGAACGTCAAAAACATTTCCATCAGCCATGGGCTTCAATTTTTTTATAAAATCTTTACTGCGGCGATCAAATATTTCGACGAAGGGATCCAAAGTTCTCTGATTCAAAACATGTGATATTATTTTTCGATGAAGTTTCCACAATTTTCCTTAAAGAATGTCCGTTATTAAAAATAGAAGAATTGCTGTTATCGTTAAATTAAAAATATTTACCGGATCCGCTGATTAGGCCATTACCAATGAAAGGATACAAAAATTTATAAGCGCTTCCTTTATTGACTGCTTGTTGGCTATTCAAAATTACCTAAAATAAAAAACATGTTTACATTTCGTACATGAGTTAATTATAAAGGTAGTCAAAAATTCATTAATGAAATTTAAAAAAAGTCTAATAAAGCTTAATTCTAGGAGGTATTTTGTATTAGCATTTGATTCATCCAGATTAAATATTCTTAAATTTATAGACAAAAACTGTATCTATTTGAGTTGTTCGCTCAATAAACGACTTAACTCGTTTTGAATGTTCTTTCAAATTCGGTTACCGAAACGTATAGATATTGGATCCTAAAAGAAAATTTGCAAGATTTTTCAAGTTTCAACAACTTTCAATATAAAATTGGATCTTTGATTGACTTCCTTCTGCAGTAGCCAAAATAGAGCTTATTTTTAGGCGTACAAACTATTCGAGGCAGATGACAAGGACAATTTAAAGCTGACAAACCATTTAGGTACTATTTATTTTTCCGATGAAAAAAAGGACCCTGAGTGTCAGAGGATTAAGGAGACAAACACTGTGAAACCCTAAAAAAATATTCTTTTGCTGTAAATACTTTTTTTTTTTAATTAACGTCGCCATGTTTGTGCTCCCATGTGGTGCTAATCGACGACGGGGGTCTGCGGTGTGTTTGTAAACAAAGCACATGTAATTTTTACAGAGGTGCTTGTATCAATCGGCGGAGACTAGGATTCGAACCGGGTCACCGGCATGGGAATCCGACACTCTACCGACTGAGCCGCCGCAGGCCCCTATGCTGTAAATACTTAGTAATATCTTTTCACCATTGTAAAACCTCAAAATTCTGATCATTATACACGTCACAATAAATTACCGTTGTCAATACCATTTTTATTGGAGGAACTTTGCGGCTCACACCATTCAAGGTGACGTGATGAACGAAACATTCTTTTTCGATGGAAACTCGAATTCCTTCAACATGTACTAAAATTAAGCGAAGAACGTTTTTGTTAAAATCTTTTTTACTATTATTTTTCAGAAATGAAAAAAATTGTATTAATAATTTTCAAATAATTGGATTGATTTCTGAAAAAACAAATGTTTTTTTCTTTTTAAATTACAGTCTAACCCCGCGCACTGTGAATTCGCGCACTGTTAATGTTTGATCGCCACGCACTGTTGATCTGAGTGGCGGAGCGGAGTGGCCTTGAGCTTGAATCTGATGGGCTGACGAGCCAAAGCCACGCATTCACACTGCGCAAGGTCGCCGGTCCCGACTGTTCACAATACGCGTGGGCCGATTAATGAGATTACCAATTATTTATAGTCAAAAAATTTTCAGAATGTTTGCTTATAAATAAGTTGGGTGCAAGAAATAATGGCCACCTTAAAGGAGCACACCACCTTTAAAATGTGAAACAAAAAAATTGATTAGGAATTTTTATTTTGATATTTATTTTAATAAGGTTTTTTTTTCCTGAAAGTATACATAAAACCTACCAATTTGTATATTTGTTACCTTCGTTGGACCTTCTATGCCTCCATGGCAAACCAGACTGTTTTCGAAGACTTTAAGCACTGTCCGTCAGATTCCAAGTCTATGCATGGATGGATTGGGCTAAAAATTTATGGAGATACTCATTATAGTAGTACTTTTTGTATGAACGTAGGGATTTTGATTTGAACGAGTAGAACATTTTTTACATCTATAAAAGTGATAAAATTATTAAAAAATAAGTGTTATATTGACAATGTTCATATAAAAAAATACTTCTACTCGCTCAAATCAAAATCCCTACGTTCATACAAAAAGTACTACTATAATGAGTATCTCCATAAATTTTTAGCCCAATCCATCCATACATAGACTTGGAATCTTACGGACAGTGCTTAAAGTCTTCGAAAACAGTCTGGTTTGCCATAGAGGCATAGAAGGTCTAACGAAGATAAAAAATATACAAATTGGTAGGTTTTTATGTATACTTTCAGGGAAAAAACCCTTATTAAAATAAATATCAAAATAAAAATTCCTAATCAATTTTTTTCGTTTCACAGTTTAAAGGTGGTGTACCCCCTTAAAGAACTTTCGATTCTCAGTACAGTCGAGTCGAGGGGACTGAAAAGGCTCTGGACCAAAATTCTCGGGGACTGCAATGTGTATTGAGTATATGAGCGTTTGCTAGAAACATATTTTGAGATACTAGGAATCAAAATACACTATTCTTAGAAAATTTCTGTATGAATATGTGTGTGCATGCGTGTGTGTGTGTGCGTGTGTGCGTGTGTGCGCGCGTGTGTGTGGGCGTGGACCTACTAGGATTATTACTTATCGTTCTGTAATATTAGTAAAAATTTATCTTTTGTCAAACCATCAATGACAAAAAAGTATACCTTGTTTGAGCTATTAATTAGAAAGAGATATACAAATAATCTCATATTGGAACAATTTATTTAGTTTGAGGATGCTAAGTGATAATGAATTGGCAGCGGTTTCTCACTTGTATTACGCTGACAAAAGTGCTTTGTCACCTGCATGCTCTGCTAAAAAATTAGTGCTTTTATGCTTTCGCGAGTAAACATGACACTATCTTATAATTAGAGGGTATTAACAGCAAGGTCACCGCGCCCCTCAACATTTATTGTTTTGATACAATGAATAATATATACTGTACAAGTTACGGCGTCCCAGAATGACATATACTGGGAGATCTCGTATAGAATGACATATACTGGGAGATCTCGTATAGATTGCCACATTGCCTGTATGGTCATATTACCTGCACCCACCTTATAAACAGTTGTATGAACTCATAAAAAATATATTTTAGGGTTTAACAGTGGTTTGACAGCTGTAATTTTACTTTGAGGAACAAAGAATTAACGAATTTACTCGGAATGATTTTAATTAGAGATACCTATACCTATAACTTTTGATGTTATATTAATGGTACGGTATTCAAAGAAACTTTAACAAGCTATAACATTATCGGATCATGGACATCGTCGAAGAGAAAATTTTCGTGCAAGCACCTATTGTACACTGAAAGAAAGTAATCTATTGTATTAATGACGTGAGACATTGGATATTCTTTGGCGGTATTACTGATATCGATAGAGAACTTAAGCCGATTCACCAATCTGTTTGAATTTTGAAAAATAAACGAGATTTACAAGAGTTACAGCTAAGTATTTAAAGTTTCTTTATGACGTCACGATTCATGCAATTTCAAAGACGCCGCGTAAAATGAACTTTGGCGTCACAAGGATTTTCGAAGCGCTGTATCTTCCTTAATTTTAGTTGTATTGCCAAAATTCGAAAAATTTACAAGTACTTTTGAAAAAATTCAAGTCCGCCATTTTGTTTTTTTTCATTGAAAATGTTTCATTCTGCTTGAGGCCATAGCCAATTCGATACAGAACATGAAACCGTTTTGTTTTTTGCTTTCAGATAATTCGTTTCCAAGAAATGATGTCATCCATCTACTAATCGAACGAGTTTCAACAGCCATTTTCAAAACCGCCATTTTGAACAAAAAAAAATTTTTTTTCAAGTAATTTAATATATGTGCTTTCATATGTAAAAAAATTGATTACTCAACATGTTTTGTACAATGAATAAAATTTATTGAAAAAAATCACGTTTTTTGGAGTAACCTGGCCTTAAGCAGATGTAAGAAACCCGTCGATAGCCCTTAACGATCCCTAGGTTGGCCAGCGATTTACCTGGATTATTTTTGAGAGACGTGCTTGCAACACGTAAATTCAGTGGTGTACGAGCCGTGTTTGTGAGCAGTTGGTTGAGATGACAGTGTCACTCGCAACTAGCACTTGCTATCTTTGTCTGTAAATACTTACTTATATCTATTTTAGTTTTTTAATAAATACATTTGGAAGTACATTAAATCTGCTTGAATTTATTCGTCTACAAGTAAATATCCAACAGGTTTATTTCTTGTACATTGTTTTTATTTTACAGATTTTTTGAATCATTAGATTGAAATCGGAAGTCGAAATAAAAAAAAATTAATTTCAAGATGGTGGATACAAGATGGTGGGCGATTTTTTTTTTAAATCGTATACTTTTTGTACGTAGTTCCTGTTATAGGCATTTTTTAAATCACTGAATGCAAATCTGAAATCAAAATCCAAAAATTTAAAATTTTGAAATGGTGGATCGAAGACGGCGGACGAAAATTAAAAATATAAACAATGTTTATAATTATACCTCATATATAAAGGGTTTTATATATCACTGACTTCAAACCTGTAGTCAAAATCTATATAAAATAGTAACACAAGAAATAGTCGATTTCTTTACTTTTCGTATGCCTATTTGGATCCGCCATATTGAAATTAAAATTTTTTATTTTACTTCAGATTTGAATTCTTTGATTCAAAAGTCCGTATTATAGAAATAACGTACAAAATAATGACGATTTAAAAAATTTTCGTCCGCCATCTTGGGCCCACCATTTTGGAATTAAACAATTTTGAATTTTGACTTCAGATTTAAATTCATTGACTTAAGAAAACCTTAGTATAGAATCAATGTGCACGAAATAGACGGTTTTTAATATTTTCGTTCGTAATCTTTGACCCGCCATCTTGGAAATATTTTTCTTTTATTTTAACTTCAGCTTTTAATTTTGCAATTCAAAAAATTCATAGAATAGTAACAATGTACATAGGACGGTTTTTAAAGTTTTCGTCCGCCATCTTGAATCCACCAATTAGAATTAAAAATTTTTGGGCTGTGACTTCTGATTTAAATTTAGCGACTTAACCCCTGTCCAAAATATTTTGAGTCCTCTTTTTTATAAAGATGCGGCCAAAAATTAATTCTGTTTGAAAGAAGTATCTAATATCTTAAATAAGCGGGACACTTTCTGATTGGGATCTGTCAAGTTATCCCGGCTATATCCCGGTAAGTCACAGAGAGATCCTACCAGATCTCGGTCATCCGGGCACAATTTCTACACGGGATTAATATAATTTATAAGTGGAGTCGTCAAAACTACCGGTTTGTAAAAGTCGCCAATCTACATGTTTGCGTTGGACGACAAATCGTTCCCCAAAGAATAAAACTAAATGTCCACGACCGTCATTTGAAATTATAACAAGTGTGCGCAACTAGATTGGCTCTAATTTTCTATCGCTATCGTGTGATCTAATTGGTATTGTATAGAACTTTTCCAAAGGACAAACGTGTGCCATTCATTTAAGGTAGTTGAATATTGAATAGTTGAATACGGTAGATTTGAATATTGAACTGTGTGCCTTGACAAGTCATCGAGTACGATAGCTTCAAACATTATCAAAATTTTGTATGTTTGAGGAACGCCGATTCTGAGGATTTGCTCATAAATGGCTTTTGAACGAAATTTCGGATCACTTTTGGTTGATCTCTGTTTTATCACGAAATTTTGTTCAAATGCCATTGATGCAAGCTGCAAACTTTCTACTTGAAACTTTGTACAGTGGTAGATAATTACAAAACGAAGGGCAATGAGCTTTTAGTGTTTCATATTTCTGTCTATTATTTTAATTGTAGCTAAAATTTCAGAATTCTTGGGTAGATAAGGTAGGGAGGATAAAAATTGATTTTGACACCCCCTTAAATACCGGCAATAGTGTAGACATACAAACTAAAATCACCAAATAAAGTAAAATAAAGACGCGTCCCGTTGTTGATAATTTTACGTAAAACTCAATGATTTATTATTAGAAGCTGATCAACTAGTGATGCCCCTATCCAACTCAACTTGAATATTTTTTTCGAGCATTTACATTTTGTATGCAACTTCTGCGCACGGCAATACCGCATTTTCTAATGTAAAGTAGTAAATAACGCGCGCGCGGTGTTGTGCGCCTGCAGCACGAGCCGTTCCTCGATGTCGAAATGTTCACGGAAGACGCAGAAAGAAGTGAGCATCTCGGCAACCGCGCCAGGTACCTACAGGAATGTTGCATGCAAGGAAGTGCGAACGGCGTCGTTACAGAACGTGAGGAGCAAGACAATGATCCTATAAAGCACTGTCACTGCTTCATACAGAGAAGGTTGGCGAGTACGCTTATTGCGTTGTGCTTAGTATAGAGGATTCTAAATCGTCTAACTTGCGATGATCTCTCGCGATTGGTTTTTCAAATTCACTTATTCACTTATTTGCGTGCAATCTTAAAGAATTAGGTTTTGCATGATTAGGAAGTAGAAGTGAGTTGTACAGTATGACAACCAATACCTTTTATGAGTATATCTTTTATTCGACTCCGTGAAAATTAAAATCCCAAAAAAGGATTTGTTCCTTGAATAATTATCAATAAAAATGTAAAAATTACGATTTTGCGATTTCTAAAGTGTCGTTCAGTATGACAAATTATCATTTTTATTTTTAGTCAATTTTGAGGTCTGAATGATTTATAAGGGTACTCACAACAATTTTATAAGTAATAATATAATATATTTATTAAAAATATAGCTTTATGGACATTTATAAATTGCTTTATAAACTACAATACTAATTTTACTAGAATATAGTATGCATACAATACATATTTACTAAAAGATAGTATTTTAGTCTTAAATAGCGAAAATTTTTCTTTTTAAGTAAACTTTTGTAATATTTTACCATTCAATTCACATATGTAATACTGTACGACAATCGTGTTTGTCATACTGCACGACACGTACATTATTGTCAAAGAAAACTACGACCACGGGAGAGTGGCGCCGCTGTCGACCAGCCCATAGTAATTCTCTAGAGAGTGACAGGAAAAACAGACGCCATGTTGATCTAAATGCATGGCAGTATATCTATAGAAGATCTAACTTCTGTCTCTTTACAATCTTATGCTTTTCTTATGGATTTGACAGTCGACCAATCAAAAGCTGGGACACGGTTTCCTATCACTCCCTTGGGGATCACTACCAGCCCATATGGCCGGTCGTATACATTTTACACAGGGTTTATATGGGAGTCGTAGGTTTTTATTAAAATAATAGTTGTCTTATTAAAGTTTGCCCTCTTAAAATAATGGTTATAGATTCAATTGTAAACATTATGAAAACTCGTAAATTCAGCACGATGGTTCAGTAGAGTATTGAAAGATTATAATTTATTCATAAACTGTATTTCTGATCGAAAACAATAGGCAAAACTTACTGCGCGTTGATTAATCCAAAAATAATGACATTAAGTCACACAAAGTATAAAACGCTAATTTTGTTAATTAGCTAACTTGACAGTGACTTTAAAAAATTAAATTGTACAAATAATTTTTTTGTAAAGAATAAAATTCAGCTTTTATTCTTTTATTTTAAGAGGACGTTGTATATACTGTCCTTAAAAGTGACCTTCGATTCATCTTAAAATGTGGAATATTTCAGATCTAAAAAAGTATCTAACATTGTTTATTTTTCGAGAAAACTTTGGAATATGAAATCTAACCTTAAGGAGACGTCGGATACCGACAGTAGATTCCTACTATCCTACACACGTATTTCGTTATTTATTTACAAAGTTAATTGTTTAATTACAAAATAATAGCTGTCCCCGCTTCATTTTATAGTAATCTACATATATGTCCAAGCTGGATTCATATGATTGTTTTGTTTTCGAGAAAACTTTGACACACTAAAAGGGCCAACTACGTGGAGATTAACCTTTACATACTAAGTTTGTCAAAGTTTTCTCGAAAACAAAACAATCATATGAAACCAGCTTGGACATATAATTAGGTTACTGTAAAACAAATTGGGGACAGCTATTATTTTGTCATTAAACAATTAACTTTGTAAATAAATAACGAAATACGTGTGCAGGATAGTAGGAATCTACTGTCGGTATCCGACGTCTCCTTAATGTTAAACCAAAAGAATAAAAGTTGAATTTTATTCTTCACAAAAGAATAAAACCTGAATTTTATTCTTTACGAAAGTATAAAAGCTAAACTTTATTGTTTACAAAAGAATAAAAGCTGAAGTTTATTCTTTATAAAAGAATAATTTGTACAATTTAATCTTTTAGGTCATTGTCAAATTCTCTATAAAATAAAATCAGCGTTTTATACTTTGCGAAAAGAATAAAATGCTATTTTTATTCTTTCTAACGTCAATTTTTATTCTTTTAGGTTTAGAGTGATAGTTCTGGAGGATTTTAATAACACTTATTTACATATAAAACACTTTTATTTTAATTTAGAAATAAATCTCCCATATAAATCCAATGTAAAATGTATAGTCCGACCGGCTATTGTCGTAGTTCACGCGATGTCCGCTAGTATCTCATTGATACTTTAAACTCCCAATAGCGTTTTAGGTTATACTGTGCGGATAATTCATAGACATCGTAAGTATTAAAGCTCGGGTAGAAAGAGATAGGAAATCGAGTATGAGAGGGAGAACTGTAAAACTAAAGTGCATGAAATAAAAAATACTCTTAAATTATGAGGATTTTACGTTCCCTAGGGGCAAAACTACGTACTTTTTACATATCCTTCTTTGGGAATTGCTTTCTCGTAGCTACATTGGAAACCGAATAACCGGAGTTGAAAATGGGTATTTGAACTTGAGATGGAACTAAAAAACATTCGTATTGCTCATATACGCAATTTCGAAAATAATATACATGTATATACATACAATATCAACATTATAATAAAATACGATGTTTATGATACACAATAAGGCAAAAAAGAGAGAAAAAAGAATGCATAAAAAGAGAGAATGTCAGTAAAAATAACCTGTACGCGCGAGGCTCAGTTCAATTTTTCTAGTCGATTAAAAAAAACAAAACACAAACGTTTTATCGATATTATTATTAAGTATTTTTCGGCGAAAAGGTGTTGTCTCTAAAAATCTACAAGTAGGTTTCTTTATTGAAAATGTATTTTCTTTAATTAAAAAACTACTAAATTGCTAATATACAATCATGAACAGAAGTATATAAGATGTATTTCATCGCATACGTGTGAAATTGATAAACTTATAAAAATGGTTGCAATAATCGTTAAGTGGCCTAAAGCTGGCGATTCATAGATTACATTGTTTACATAATATTGTTTTGCCTGAACTATTCACACATTTTTAATAATAAATAATTTTTAATTAAACATCGTAGATTTTATATATAAATATTAAAATTTATAAACTATATTTCTGTAGTGGCTATTACAGTATATAATGTATTTAATATTATTACAGTGCGTAATACTATTTTATAAAAAAAGATTAATCTTAAATTTGTATTCATACATATAATTACTTAGATTTCTAAATCATATATTAATACAAATATCTCTTGCACTTAAAATTAGTACAGTAAAAGAATAATAGTCGAATATATATTGTAAGTGAAACTTTTACCTCGATGTCACGTGGCTCCGTGATTATAACGTACAACATTGGACCCATCCACAATCTCATTGGTGTCACATCGGCGTACGGCGCGATGACATCCACAATGCGCTCGAGTAGTTCTGAATAAGTACAGTGTTTTCAAAGTGTTGTTAATCAATGAACAAAGTTTTAGTTATGTGGCATTAAAAAGTGTTTTTCGATAATCTAATTTACATTGTCTTCTAATCGACAATCTGACTGATTTTAATTATTGTGAATTCTATGTATCGTTCAAGTTGATCTCGTATTTTCTTACATGTCGGTGAAGATCGTTAATATTTTCCAATACACAATGAACGTATAAATATCTTAATCTTCACTTTAATTCCTTTTTTTATAATCATATAAAATAAATCAATATTTGAGATCTACTTTATTTAATTTTTTATAATAAATTTACTTAATTAGAAATAAAACCATCGTATTTTTTTGTTTGTTTTATTTTAGTATATTATATTTTTTTCTTTCATATTTGAAAATTATGTAATTTAACCAGTTTTTAAATTCAACAAATTTTATTATTTCTACATTTTTTTTCAAGATAATTATCAGAAATATTCTAATAACAAGAAAAGCATTTTGTTTGCACTAAATGTACATATCATTACTAAATTAAAGAAATGAGTTAGTGCAAGCATGTAAAAACTCAAACAATTATTTGGAGAATCAATAATAACTATAAATAGATAATAATATGGGTAATGGTACGAACTTTTATTTTTGATCAGCAAAACTGTGAATTATTTGTGAAGTAAATTGTGTTTATATATGCAAATAACAAAACTATTTTAGAATTTATTAAATTAGTACGAAAGATATAGATTTTTGAGACTTTTCATGGAAAACGATTTATAAAAAAAAAACTGATTCATCAAATACTCGCACGTACAATGTTTAGAATCTAACATTTAATGTTAATGGCTTTAAAATTTAAATATTGACAATATTGCATAATACATGTACTCTTAAAAATAGTAATTAAGAATGCTAAGTTTTGTGTGCAATAGCTATTTAGAAACTGAACGTAAAGCATTAAGGAAAAGTACGCGTGAGTACATAAAACTGTAAAAGAATTGTTTCGTGGTAAAGTTAACTTACTATTTAATGTCTTAGTTAGCTTTTACTTTAACCACGCTTGCAGTACTTGAATTCTTGAGATGACTGTACTTAGAAGACTGGCTTTACTTGCTTATAGATTACCTCCTGCGTCAATAATATTCTAGATGTGTACTCACGATCTGACTTGCATGCAAATTTTAGTGCATTTCCGATAATGGGATAAGCTCGGGGTCCAGGAAGCTTAACAGCAAGTTCGATAAGTCTCTTCTTGTTCATTATGTACTTCACTATAATCGCACTCAAAACCGTTGTCATCAGTAAAATAAAATAATCTACAAGTGTGAAAAAATATGAGAAACATTTCCGTTCTAATTTTTTTATATGAAAAATGTTTAATATCTTTTTTAGTACCTCGAAAATACAAATACAATTGAAAAACACGGACAGTCATGGTGAAGCGGAGTTTTTTCTTAAGTCGATCGACTGGACAATGCGAAACTATCGAATGCTTGACTCTTACTTTCGTATTTTGTTAGGCACTGGCCTTTAAGTAGCCCACCATGGTTCGTGTCTACGACTTTATTATCGATACGTGATTTTACTAAAAATCGACAACTTAAGCCAAATTTGTAATATCGAACAAACACGCCCCTCGTCTATTCTATTAAACACGCGTATACGCTTTCTTTGTTTTCAATATTAATTATGTGTTAACGTATAAGTGAAGAAGTACCTTTTATTTGTATGCAGCGAAATCTTTAAACTAATCTTCATAATGAAACACTATAAAGAAGTATCCCTCCTTCACTGACACCCGCACGGGTCAACATTAAAGATTATTAAAATTTTATTTAATAAGAATAGTTGCAAATGTTATACGTGAAAAATGCTTATGAAATTTGTATACATTAATGACTATTGAGTATTAAATTACTAATATATAAAGTACACTAAACTTCAGAAGCGTTTTTATTCAATTTTGCACATCGTATGTACTTTCCAGTTTAAGGCTCTTGTATGCCTTTGGAAAATTAATAAAATTCGATTCGATCCAATTCAAACCGATTTGACCCGTACTCAAGTTGATTATATCAGTCATTGGTATTTAGCATGTGTTACTGAAGTCCATTTAGTTGCGCGCAGTTAATAGCGAGTGTGGACCATTGCTCTGTATAACAAACATGATTGATCTCCTTTCCAGATAAGGAATTAAACTTTATTTGGAATTTTCCAATGCTAGCCTAAAAATATCGTGAAACATAAAAACAAGTTCAAAAATAGTTTGATTTTAATTTCATTAAATTAAATTTAAAATAATTATTTACTGCACTAAAAAATCTGAAAAGTAAACAAAATTCAAGGGGTCGAATTAATGCGATTATCATAAAATACAAGTAATTTTTCTAAATATCCTTACAAATGAATAATCTATCTAGAAGAAATTAAAGAGCCTTAATACGTATTAAATAGTTGGACTTAATGTCTTGATTTGATTTTTGAGCGTTTGTTTGCTGAAATATTTAAAAAATCGAATGTCTTAAAAATAGCATAGTTGACCGCGCTGGTAAAAATGTTGTATCAAGTATGTCTTTAAGGAGGTTCGAGCGGCATGGTCTGATAAAAAATAACATTTTGGTAAATACGTTGCAGATTAATGTCTAATCTTTAATATAATCATGCTATGTTGTACTACAGGAAGTACTGCAAACATATTTATAAAAAAATAATAATTTTTTACACATTATTAACACTAAACAATACAATTTTTGTAAAAATAGAGACAATAATTTGAAATTTTTGTACTGTATAAACTGTATAAAGAAATGTTATTTAAGCGCACTGTAAGAATTTCAAATAATTTAGGAAGATTTTCATAAAGATATGGAATAGTATAAAGAAAAAAATGTATATCTATGCACAAAACAAAAAAAAATCATGAAAAATACTTGACGATATATACAATATAAAAAATAGTTATCCTAAGTCGCTGTAAAAATTTCAAGTAGTGTAAGCATTTTTTCGAAAAGATATGGTAGTTAACAGAAAATTCATATATTTATATATTCATATAAACCAAATAAAAGAAATTTCAAAAATATTTTCTCTTTAACGAGCTTCCTAAATGACTTAAAATTTTAGCCGTGTCTAAGTTACCGTTTTTGTTAACAAGTACAATTTTCTTTAGCTCTTTGCCTTCATTTTCATTTTGGCGCTCGAACCTTCAGTGCTTGATTAACAATTGTTTAAATAATCATTCAATAAACTCAAATGCTTAGTGTTGTACGAGTCTTGGTAGAAACTTTACCCAACCGTTCGCCAAGTGTATACCAAATCGCAGTGATTTGGCCAACGGTTTAGCCGTCGGTTGGTAAAAATCCCACTTATTTCGTCACGGAATACCCATTGTCGTTGGCCAACTGTGACTTAATTTTAAAAGTAAATTTGTCACGTATCTAAATGTACCTGATGGTCGTAAAAGGTATCTAAGTTGAAATTTCGACCCTCCTTACGGTATCCAAAATTAAAAAATTTAGCTTCAAAGTTTCAGTTTTTAACATGGGAGGGAGCCCTATCTTGAGCTCTCATAAAACGGCAATTTTTATTTATTGTAAATCAGGTTTTCTTTACATCGTTTTGAAAAACTAGTATGTAATATAAAATAAGCATACATACTAAACCCGTTAGAGTGAAATAAATCACTCTAATTAGAGTGGATTATTCACTCTAAAAATATAGTGGAATTTTTCACTGTTAAGTAGAGTGGAATCTCACTCTATTTTAGAGTGAATACTTTTCTAATATACATCGACGAAAAACTAACCTATATTTTACTTTTTAAGTTTATAATATCATTCCCAGTAATAATAGGTTTACCAAAATAATCAAAATAAAGTCGTAGGAGTTTATATACACAAAATTAATTCTTCTGCATATTTCCTTATATAAATATTTTAAAAGATTTTTACGTTCCAATAAGAACTTTTAAAGCATTCTAAACTATAATAATAGAAACTTAAAGTATCTTCAAATTAAATAATACAATTAAAACAAACTTTCAGAGCATTATTTTTTTTTGAAAAATTTTCGTTTTTTGATATTTATATATAGTTTTTTCAGTATATGACTAAGAATAGTGGTTAAAAACTTAGTATGATTACAGTTTTAGGAGGAGAATTTTACTAGGTGAGTACTAATCGTAATGATATCAACCTAACCTCAAAATATCATAAAAACACAGTTTTCTTTGCAAATTTCGTGGTTACAGTATATATTTTCTTGTATTCTGTGTTGTAATGATGGTTTCTGCATTATAGAATGGTACTAGATAACTACTTATTGTGACAGTATCAACCTAACCTAAAAATATTGCTAAACACTTATTTGGAAATTTCGAGGTCAAAATATGATTTTTTGGTATTCTCTGTGTTATAATTTTTGTATTTACATCAGAGAATGTTACTGAATAAATACTAAATGTAGTAGTGTCAGCCTAACCTCAAAATATTGAACAACATATCTTCTTTGAAAATTACATAGTCAAAATATGTAGGTACTTTTGATATTTTCTGGATTTATAATTAATATTTCTGCATCAAAGAATGGTACAACATGAGAATCAACCGTAATAGTGTAAACCTAACCCCAAAATATCGCTAAAACACTTATTTTTGTTTCAAATTTCATGATCAAAATATTATTTCTTTAGTATTTTTCGTTTCGTAACTATTGTTTTTGCATGAATGAATGTTACTAGATGAGTTCTAATAGTAACAATATGCATGTAATCTCAATATATCGTAGAAACACGATTTTGGTTACTAATTTCGTAATAACAATATTTATTTATCGCTACTCACCTACAAAGACGCACACGTATATGCATATGCACAAACACACACACACACACATACACACACACACACACACACGCACGCACGCACACACACACGCACACACACACACACACACACACGCACACGCACACACACACACACGCGCGCACGTCTACACGTATACGCATATTATACACACAATAAATTTGAAGAATAATTATATTCCCATATTTTGAGGTTAGGTTAAATGTATTACGATTGGTTCCCATCTGCTATCATTCTTTGATACATAAATAGCAACTACAATACGAAAAATACCAAAAAATCATGTTTTGATGACGAATTTTGAAACAAAATATAGTGCTTCTGCGACATTTTGAGGTTAGGTTCAGACCATTACAGTTGGCTCTCATCTAGTAACATTCTTTGATGCAGAAACAATATTTATAACATAAAAAATACGAAAAATTCATATTTTGATCGCGAAATTTGCAATAAAGACATTGTTTGGCAATATTTTGAGGTTAGGTTGACAATATTACAATGAACACTTAGCTAGTAACATATTCTATAATAAAGAAACAATCATTATAACATAGAAAATACAAAAAAATTATATTATAACTACGAAATTTGCACACAAAAAAGCGTTTTTATGATATTTAGAGGTTAGGTTGACACCATTAAGATTGGTACTCTCTATTGATCATCAAAAGATTGAAGATTATTCATTCGTTATTTTGCCGACTCACAACTCACATCACAGAACACGTGCGAATGCGCGGGGTTAACGCGAACGATCCGACTGTTAGCACCATAACGTACCAACTACTTATTAGCGTTTCTTCCGAAATTAATTTTAATTAATGAGGTTCAAAACTGCGATAAATAAAATAAAATTGGTTTCCATTGTCATTTCACTCTAACTACTGGAGTGAGAATTAGAGCGAATAAATATCACTCTATTTTCTAAAGTGAAATATTTCACTCTAGTAGTTTAAGTGAAAAAATTCACTCGATTAGAGTGAAATTTTACTCTAAAAAATGAGTGTACCGATCTAAGCCGATCCAAACCTTCTACCAGGTTTAGCGTGTAGAAGTAATACATAAGCTGCACATAGCAAGCGGTACTTTTTAAAAAGATATAGCTATCTAAATGTATGCCCCAATGGTATTATTATATCTATATCGTGGTACAGCATATGCAAAAGTTAATGCCGTACTTTGGATTTTTGTACCTTTTTATACATTTTATATTTTCTACTAATATATTGATACTTTCATTATAAATATTGCCATTTAATAATGATTCTTTCGAAAATTAACTTTCTTACCTTACTGTCATCCGGTGAACGTCCTTAAGGAGATGTGAAAGTGAACTAATAATCCCTACCTTACCGGTATCACAATTATATTTTTTTCTCTGCAATAAATAAATATTTTTAAAAAACGCCATACTATCCCCTCCGTATTCTTACTGGAAACCTTCAGTTAAATTTTCAATAACTTTCATTATTAACTCCCGGAGAAAAATGCGTTTGAAAATATACAACTATAGTTTAATTTTCAAACGCATTTCTCTCCGGGACTTATTAATGAAAGTTTTTGAAAATTTAACTGACGGTTCCTGGTAAGAATACGGAGGGAATGATATGGCGTTTTTTAGAAATATTTATTTATTGCAGAGAAAAAAGATATAAATATGATGCCGGTAAGGTAGGGATTATTAGTTCACTTTCACATCGCCGCTCTGCTCCCCCCGCACTATCTCGGGCAGCTTATAAGCTTGAGTTTTTGTTTACGTTATCGTTGATTTCTTCTAATTAAATGCGGTAACAAAGGTTGAAATTTCGAATGCAGCTTGCTAAATATTCACTAATAAGTATGTAGTTTTTCATTATTGGCTCTGCACTTTTACACACATCGCACCCTATGTCAATCTTGTCTTATTGACTCCAGTCCCATAAGAGACCCTGTATAAAGGGTAAATTTCTCATTAAAATATCTTCAAAATAATGAGGTATAAAATATTTAAAAAATTTAGGCACCTTTATGATACTCTAAATAATTATAGTTTTCAATTTTATTAAGTTCTCTGTATGTTTTTGTAACTCCTGAACCTCCTTAAAGTTTTACATAATTTGAATTTTATTCATGTTTGGTTTACTTGTTCCTCCTCATACAGTGCTGGTGACTTTTTATTAATGGCATTAGTTTCGCAAGCGTCCCAGTTGCTTTATTTCGTGTATTCGTGGTGTGTTCTTTAAATGTTAGTTTTTGATTGACAGTTACTCCGAGGTATTTTACGTTTATTTATTTATTTTTTTTTTATTATTATTTAACGTCGCCATGTTTGTGCTTCCATGTGGTGCTAATCGGCGACGGGGGTCTGCGGTGTGTTTGTAAACAAAGCACATGTAATTTTTACAGAGGTGCTTGTATCAATCGGCAGAGACTAGGATTCGAACCCGGGTCACCGGCGTGGGAATCCGACACTCTACCGACTGAGCCGCCGCAGGCCCCAAATATTTTACGTTTACTTTCCACGGTATTAAATTTAGGAGGTTCAATTTTGTTATTAAATTTAGGAGGTTCAAGCCATTTAGTTCGGTTGCATTTTTTAGAAAAAATTATTGCTTCTGATTTCGCCGCGCTTATTTTAATTCGCCATTTAGCGCACCACATATTTATTTTACTAAGATGTTCATTTAGATTGTGTTCATTTAGATTGTTTGTCAGTGTTTTATTTCTCATTGATGTCCCGAATATTACTGTATCATCTGCATAAATACCCATTTTAACATTATGTTTAGTGGGGTGGGAATGTCATTTATATAAAGGCTAAATAATATTGATTAAAAGGCTGCTTTGTGGCATTCCTGCTTTTATCGGGAATTCGCTAGATGTTATTCCCTCGAGCATTCCTTTCAACATAATCTCTTTGGAGCTCTATACACTTGGTCAATCGCTTTTTAAGTTTTTTTAATCCTTCAGAAAAGTGCGTTTTCGGAAGTTCCTCAAAATAAGCACTTACAGAGGCAATGACGTCTTCGTTGTCCGTAAATCTCTGTCCACCGAGCCATTTTTTCAAGTTTGGAAATAAGAAAAAGTCACTGGGGGCTAAATCTGGTGAATACGGTGGGTGTTCGACCAATTCGAATTTTAGTTCTTCAATTTTAGCCATTGAAACGAAGCATGTGTGCATCGGGCGTTGTCGTGATGAAAGAGAATTTTTTTCTCGCCAAATGTGGTCGTTTTTTTTTTAATTTCTTCTTTCAGCTGCTCTAATAATGATGCATAATACTCACCAGTAATTGTTTTACCCTTTTCCAAGCAGTCAATAAGTATAATTCCACGTGCATCCCAAAAAACTGTAGCCATAACCTTACCAGCTGACTTTACGGTTTTTGCCTTCTTTGGAGCTGGTTCGCCTGTGGAAATCCACTGTTTGGATTGTTCCTTTGTCTCAGGAGTGTAGTGGTGTATCCATGTTTCATCCACAGTCACAAATCGACGAAAAAATTCCTCAGGATTCCGACTTATGCGCGCCAAAAGAGCCTCAGAGGCGACCACTCTATTGCGTTTATTCTCAGCTGAGAGCAAACGCGGCACCCATCTTGCCGATAGCTTTTTCATGCCTAATTTTTCATGTAGAATTGCAACAACTACACCTATAGATATCCTTGTGGCCTCAGCTAACTCACGCACTTTTAATCTTCTATCCTTCAACACCATATCGTGGATTTTATTGATGATTTCGGGAGTAGTTGCTTCTACGGGCCTTCCTGAACGTGGTTCGTCACTTATTGATATACGACCACGCTTAAATTCATTTACCCAGTTATAAACCGTTGCTAAGGCAGGGGCAGATGTGCCATGAACTGAGTCCAATTCATTTTTTATCTCATATGGAGTTAAACCCTTTAAATGAAAATGTTTAATTACCGCTCTGAACTCGTTTTTTTCCATTTTTCTTAACAAGCAATTTTTTTTTTTCAATTGGTTATAAAAACACGTAAACTCAGAAGATGTGGACTGTGACTGCACCATATATCTAGTCGGGAGTGGTGCTGACTGAAAACAGATGATTTGGAGCGATTCGCGCGCCATCTGTTGGTCATTCTAAAGACTTATTGAACTACCCTCGTATTCAGTTATGCATAAGATTTGATGTTGAGTTCCTTCACGAAATCCGAATTGTTCTTCTCTTATTTATTACGTTTATCTCTTTTTTAAGTCTATTGATTAGTACTGATTCTAAAGCTTTACTCACTGTATTTAGTAAGCTTATTGGGCGATAACTAGTTGGTAAGGTCGGATCTTTATCCGTTTTAGTTAAGAATAATATTAAAGCCTGTTTCCACTGGCCAGGAAAACAGTTAAGTTTAAAACAAGCGTTAAAAATGTCAGCTAATCATTTTAGCGCAAGGCTAGGTAGGTGTTTCAGATTTTTACAAAGTTTGAGATTTTATCGAGTCCCGGTGCTTTATTAATTTCATTTTCCTGAAATACTGCTTAAGTTCGAATCCTATTACTTGTTCGAATTCGTCTGTACACGGTTGTTACAAAAAGTCTGCTAGTAGTTTGTTCGTTTCGTCAGTAAAGTCTGGTAGTGATGAGTTGTCGTGTGGTGTAAAAATTTTCGCGAAGTTTTCAGCTAGTCGTTTAGATTTTTCTTCCGGTTAAAAATATTTAATGTCATTATTTTCATCTTTTGAGGGTGGAAATTAGTTCTTGATCGGGTTAGAGTTTTAGTCATTCTTGAGATAGAATTGTCTTTAATGTTTAGTTTTTTAACCATATCCTTCAAGGATTCGCATTTAAATTCTTTTATTTTTAGAGTAATGTCTTTGCGGTATCTGTGTATGTTTTGTTTTAGGGTGGGGCTAGGTTTTTAATGATATTCGCGTCGCCTTTTATTACATTGATTGATTAGTAGTATTATATCGTTTGATAGTGGCGCACTACCGGTTTTATTCTAGCTTGGGGGCGTAGAAATATCTACTGCTTCTGTAATTCTCTTTGTTAAGCTTGTGATAGCGTAATCAATTGGTTCAGTGCTGTTAAGTTTGTATTCGTTTTGTATGTTTTCTTTTATGTGCGTGTTGAATTTATTTTAGTCGGTTTTCACAAAGTTATTTTTGGCTTTAGGTACGTTAAATGAGATATCGAGATTTATTGTTATTTCGATGGGGTAGTGATCTGAGTTTAGCTCGTGTACTGTAGTCACGTTGGTTGAATAATCTAAGTTTTTGTTATCATAAAGTCAATGATGTCAGGTTTATAGCGTTTATTTACCGGATAATGTGTAAATTAGTAAATTGGGATGGTGCGTGTACATGTAGGTTTTATTTTTGATAATAGTTTCTTAGTTCTAAACCAAGTGTGTTGATTGTTCTACTACATAGTTGGATTTATTGTTTTTTACTTGGCGAGTTATATATTGAAACAATTGTGAGTTCTGTTCCTCATGTTTTTATATTTATTGCCGTGGCTTCTATCGTTTCAAGTTTTATGGTTATTTCATGATGTATTAAATTGTTTTTGATTAGGCGGTGCCTCTATTGTTTCCGTCTTTATGTTTGTAAGTTTTATAGCCTAGTGTATTAAATTTAGTTTGGTCCTGATTTAATATACTATGTATGTATATATATATATTTCGTGTACATTTATAAAATTTTCTAGTTCGATTTTTTTGTTATTGGCACAGAAAACTACCATCGCGGGAGAGTTTCGCTACTGTCGACTAGCCCGTATATCCGGTCGAAGTATAATAGCTAAAAATACAGCTATCGCATGACAGTGCTTTGAAGTGTGGTTAAATCGCTGACACTGAAAGCAGTGCTTAACACCTTTGGCTGGTAAATAGTCTTCGAACCTGACCTTCATGTAAGCAATAGCTTCTACTCTTCTAATTTTTGGAACTTTTTGTTTAATTGGGTTTTGACATAAATCTTCTTTCTTCGGCGGTGTCTACGATACGGGTAGAAAATCGTAGCCTATTTGTAATTCTGTTTAAATTAAAAAAAAAATTAATACAAAATAGTTATAGCTTATTTACGTTCCTTTGAATAACGTTAGACGGTAATTACTTCAAAGGTGCCGGCCGCGTCTACGGTCTAATGTCACGAGGATTTTCGAAGCACTATATTTTCTTTAATTTTGGATATTTAACAAAAATGCAAACAGTTATTAAAGAAAGTATGCTATAATCTGTCAAAATATAATATAAAAGAAAATCATGTTAAAACCGAGTTGTAATTAAATAAAGTAATAGTATATTTTTGTCCTTGCCGCTTTTCATCTTCACTATATCGCTTACACGTGTGTGTTTGTGTGTGTGTGTGTGTGTGCGTGTGCGTGTGCGTGTGTGTGTGAGTGTGTGTGTGTGTGTGTGTGTGTGTATGAGTGAGTGAGTGTGTGTGTGTGTGTGTGTGTGTGTGTGGGTGTGTGTGTGTGTTTTAGCGGTTTTTCGATTTTTGCCTTTTAGTTTATCGGTTTTTTGGTATGTTTGAAATAATATCATCAATTCATTTTATTTTGCATTTTAACGAGCATAAAATTACCTATCTTTTCAGACCCGAAATTTTAAATAAGCTACTTTATTTTTTCTGTTATACACGAAAACGTCGTGTTATGTTTAAACGGTGATACCTGGTATACGAATATTTTGTAAAACTTTCAAGTCTTTATCCTTTTCCATTTTCGTGAAAAAAATAATTTGGTAAAGAAAATCTTTCTTTTTGCGAACGATAACTTGAGTAAATCGTCATTATTCCTTCTGAAAATTTCCAGAAAGGTAGCTTTTTACTATCTCTTGAGACTGTTAGAAGCCTATATTATATGACCTTTATATTCCGAGTTATTTGAGGTTATCTTTTTTCTATATTTTTTTTATTGTTTATATCTCAAGAACGGTGCTGTCATTTTTTGCAAACCAGGGCTCATTTTTTTTCGTTTTTTAATGAAGATTCTGAATTGAAAAGAAATTTTGAGATTCATTGATCCGATTTTGTTTTACAATGATTTCTTTATTTTACGATATTTTACGATATTCTGAAATCGTTAAGGTACATTATTTTTGTATTTTTGAAATAATATGACTGTTTAATTCCTTCTTTTTTTGTATTTAATGGCCATGTGTCCCCTCTTTTTTGGGATTCCTTTTTGGGATATGACACAATGCATATGTGATTTTGTATTTTACATTTGTATTTGATATACTTATTTGTTGTATTATGCAATGTCGGAGGAGCGAAACCCATCACATACTTACTAGCATCTCAGACACTTTTGAGGGTGGCATATGTCGCGCATGAAAGTACAATACGTAATCGGAGATCTTTTCCAGACGGAAAACTCGAAGAAAAAATTCTCGAGTATTTTCACCAGGAATCGAACCTTAACAGCTTGAGTGTCTTGTATCGGTAGGCAACCGTCTTACCCACTGAACCATTTGATGTTGGGCCTGCGGCGCCTCAGTCGGCAGAGTGTCGGATTCCCACGCCGGTGACCCGGGTTCGAATCCTAGTCTCTGCCGATTGATACAAGCACCTCTGTAAAAATTACATGTGCTTTGTTTACAAACACACCGCAGACCCCCGTCGTCGATTAGCACCACATGGGAGCACAAACATGGCGACGTTAAAAAAAAAAAAAAAAAAGATGGAAAAAGTGGGGCATAACCGGGTACTTTTTTGAATTTCATTTATTACGAAAAAACTATTGTTCGCGAAAATTGTACTAACGTTTGATAGTATTCAGTGACTTATAAACTATTAAAAAATTAAATTTCTTATAAAAGAAAATAATTGGAAACGAAGAATAAGATTTTTTTTAAAATGTAAAAATACCCGGTTTTACCCTACTGGTAGGGTAATACCAGGTACCCATCTCAAACCATTTAAGAAACTATATGACCGTAAACTTCTGAATTATATTAATTAAAAAAGCATTGTATAATAACAGAATATTTATTCATTTGTAGTAATAGTCATATATAATTATATTTTACCAGCAAAAATCAGAAATAAAGACTACAAATAAAGTTTTCTTTTCCTACTTCAGGACTGATGCGCGCACCGTTGATATGCAGTGCATTGCATCCAATCCTCGATAAATGTTGAATATAATTCTTTGCAAAAGATACAAGCTTCTTCTTTTTCTTCTTGTAAATATGTATTCTCTTTCTGTTTTCATTTTTCTATTTAATTTTTAAGTTTTATCTTCTTCAAAAAGCTTTCTTTTAACTGCCTGTTTTTGCTTAGAGGCAATGTTCATTTCTAACGTTTTTTGGTAAGGAGATGAAGTCAATATGACAGTATCTCCTCTCCTTCTATTATTTTGTCGTACAATCTTTTCTTCTTCTAGTGGAGGAGGATTCAGCATAAAATGAGAAATTTCAAATTCTCATACGGTCGCTTGGGTTTGACTATCTTGAGAAGACAGTGACTGATTCTCAGAATGTAATGTTTGCAATTACAGTGAATTTATCTATTTTCAATATTAATTGATATTTAATGTTATTCAAAATACTATTGTATTATATATCTATGTAAAAATTAATTATATATATGATAAATTTTACTAGAAATGTTACTTGTTGATGCGCGGGGTTACCCGGTTTTGCCCTAAAGTGAAAAAAAAAAGTAAACAATATATGTAACTTATGGTACATAAAAATACATTAAACACTACTGCGATACAATGCTAAATACACGTAGAATGCAATGCCGTACTCACTGAAATACATACTCTATGTAAACTATTTCTACGATAATTTTATCTATATTACGATATTGATTTTTCTTTGCATAAAAATTTGGCACTTCTCTAAAACAAAAAATATCAAATGTGCGTATATATAATTCAGCTTAGAATGATCGTAGCGTTTATCTGCAACTAATATCATGAGTTTTTCACTTTTGTCAAAGCGCATCATAAAAAACAGGTGTATCCGGTTTGACCCGCCTACCCGGTTTTACCCTACTCTCTCGTATCTAAATACATCCGTATCTAGATACTGATGTATCTAGATATATTTGTCAGATACTTTTTATTTGGAGATTTTTAGATACTTTTCTTTTAGAGACAGTATCTAGATACAACAGTATCTAGCTACAATAGTATCTAGTTACACATGTATCTAGATACTGTATTTAACAAGAAAATATGTTTAAAAAATCAAGATAAAAAGTATCTAAAAAATGTATCTAGATACATCAGTATCTTGTATCTGTATCTTTTGAAAAGAAGATATATTTTGCCCATGACTGAGCACAATTGACGAACCATTGACTAACTGTTGGTCAATATTGTTGTTATCTGTTTGTAAAAAAATTGACCAATAATTAGCAGACATGCTATATTGGTTGGGTAATTTTCTACCAGGGAGTTAACCCTTTCAATCACTATGCCCATTTTAAAGGACATTAACTTTTCCACACACAAATTCAACTTTAAAGTTAATTTTTCAGCTTTAAACTTTATTATAAAACTTTATTTTAAAATTTTATTATAAAAAGTTACAGCTCTAAAATGGAAAAAATGTTTGGAATTTATTGAGTCTATGATAAAATAGTACATTATGTAATAAGTGAATAAAGTCAAAGATTATTCCCGAGAGTGGGTTTACTGCCCGACCGAAGCGAGGGCAATAATCACCCGAGAGAATACTCGACTTTATATATTCCCGTGTTGCATACAGAACTTTATTCCCGACTTAACGGTGGCTATATATTGACTTAAAAAGAGAAACTTCCTGTAAAACTAGAATTTATTGAAAATGTATATTAATATAGAGAAAAATATTTAAAAAAAAATGCATTTGCGGGAAAAAAGTAAACTTGCGGGAAAAAGTAGATTTGCGGGAATCATATGCTACTTTAGTCCCGCTCTTAAGGATCAATAAAGTGGCCATTACGCTTGAGTCGAGAATATAGTACATTGTGTATTAATAATAATAATAATAATGTATTTTTTTCGAGGGTATGTAGGAAATACCACCTAAGATACCCGACTGGGTCCGCACAGGATAGTGTGGGGCTAGTTGGGGACACATCCGCCGTGTGTATAATATGGGATGAAAAATAAATTAAACAAAGACGCGAAAAAATTACACAGCCGTTGCATCGCAAACCGACCCACTAAAACGTACCACCCTTTCCTCTTCTGGCGGAACCCACTCTGGTACCGTTTATCACATTACCTCAGGGTGGTGCCATTCTTGCGCCATCCGAAATAAGGCAATCCAAAAATCCGGCATATTCGGTCTCCGTACGGAAGGAGAAATTTCCTTAACCCTCCCCGTGACATTTATACAGAGAGAAAATGGTGCGTCCCCCGTTAAGAAGACGCCCCATCATCTCAAATCACATCTATTTCTAAATGATAATGATAATGATAATGAAAATGATAATTATAATGATAATGATGATAATAATGATAATAATGATAATGATAATGATAATGATAATGATAATGATAATGATAATGATAATGCTAATAATAATAATAATCATCCGAGTTTGAAAAAGCCCTCTCCACCCGTGTTACACATCGTATTTTTTTTAATAAAAGTATGAATAAGGCCCTTTTCAAGCATGCAAAGGGAATGGGGAAATGGGCGTTACGAGTCGTCTACTAAGAATTTCAGAAGCGGGACGTAAGCTGCAGCGGGAGGGAATGTATATTACCTCCCGCTCAGGCAAAGACGCTCAGAATGCTCAATTTTCCATTCACTTTGCAAGCATGGAAAAGGTACTTTTTCATGCACGTGTTGAGCAAAGTAAATAATTGTGAATTATAAATTTATTATTTTTGGTAACTTAATTTTTGTACATCTTCATAAAAAATTATTATTACACGGATGGAAGAGATGTATTATAAGTTAGTATTTACTGTATGAAAATTACCATTTTAAGAACGAATGGTGGGATTTACTTGCATTTTAATACATTTTACTGTATTTTGTAGCAGTTATTGTTAAACTTATATGTGATATTCTGCAATTAAAGCATATGAAATTTTACTATCTACTTTAGTAAAAACTATCATTTATAAAATTAACAAAAAAGTGTAGTATTTTGTGCTGAATATTATAGCAAGAAGTACTTGAATTTATAGTAATATTTGTTATATTTTCCGAATACTATATTTTTTTAGTAAATTTTACGTATTACGTATTAAATTCTCGTAAATATTTTAGTAAAATGTGTTGACTTAAAAAATCTAACCTCTAAAACTTATATGTAATCTTTTACAACTGACCACGATACTTTTAATTCAATGATACAAAATCTTTTTCATTATACCAATAAATGTAAGTTAATTAGAACTGCAACAATGAATAATTATATCATTATTTAATTGATGTTGATAAGATAAGCGTAACCCTGGTAACACAGTCTGACGCACTCGCGATTGCGCCGAAAGTGCACGGTGTGCTTCACAGTTTGTCTAGGTTTCTGCTGCACGACGATAGCGGCAGACGAGTACGTCAGGATTGCAGCAGACGTGTAGCCGACAAGTGCGACTAAGGGGGGTGAAATAACGCACTCGCGAGTGCAGCAGAAACATAGTCGAATTGTGAAGCAGACCACACATCGGCTGCTGCAATTGTTATGATTGCACGCACGATTGCAGCAGAATTGCGGCGAAATTGCGATGCTTTTGTTACCAGGGAAACGAAGCCTAAGTGTAACTTATAAGGATGATTCGAAGTAGGTCGGTTTTTTTCGGTAAATATAATATTATTTAAAATTAAAATGACAAATATAAAAAATATAATATCTAGAATAAATAACAATCAGGGAAACATTAAATTGAAAAAAAAGTATAAATATGAATTTTAAAATTACTATTTAATATTTTAGAAAATTACTATATTAAATAGTAAAAGTTGATAAAACACAAGTATGTTCAAACATTACAACAGAAAATAGTAAAAATTGTGTAGGTTCAATATGTGTTGTGGTGCCTGAATACATGAATTATAAAATATAAAAATGGCACACTTTAACCCTTAGCGGCCACACCTCAGCCAGGCCACATAGCGGCCACATGGGGTAACTCATTACCCCACGCTGAAAAACCTAGTTGTACAAGAAATATGGGTGTTTTAACACTTGTAACCGATTGTTTCATGTTTGTTGAAGTGTTCTTCAATATTTCTAATGATTTTTATCGGTCAATTTATAGATGGCGTTCTAAAAACTGGCCAAATGTTTTAAATGTTTTAGACCTCCAATTTCACTTTTTCTGAGCCTGGGGTAACTAGTTACCCCGTGTGGCCGCTAAGGGTTAACTTAGAACTCATGTTTCATAAGGGTTATCAAACCACACCTTACATACAAATTCTACTTTAAATATGTGTTTGTAACTTACTGAAAAATCAATGCTGAATTTCACACATGAAAAAGTCGTAACCGAAAAGGTTCATTCAATACAAGCCCTGTTCTCTCATACTGCCTTGTGAAGTACATATAATAATTGTTATAGAAGAATATAAATAAAAAGTAGTTTCGGTACTCGGACCGGTTAAATGAGTCATGAAGGAAATTTTAGTGTTAAAAATTCAATTAAATTTGTTTTCCATCCAAATAACCTACTTGAAGTTAATATTTGTTTATTAGGCAGGTTTTTTCATTATTACATTTTTTCAAGGCAGAAACTTTAGTATTATGTAGATTTTTATTGAATTAAAATAATAGAAATTTGTTCGTATTACTGTCCCCTTTTCTGTTACCATATGAAACCATGGAATATATTTATGTGCCCCATATTACTGTGCCTAATTTATAAAAACATTATTTAATATACTTCAGAAATATAAAAACAATAGTTTTCTTCACAGCACAGTTGTAACAGCCTTAACTTATTTCTAAACATTATTTGATTAAGCGTTTTTGGTCTATTATTTCTAAATACTGATTTATGTACAAAAGCACAGTAATCAGGTTGGGCTCAGTTAATCGAACCGAGTGCCCTTCATATGACGTATATCGTTTAAATAACTGATTTGCTATATATAATGCAATGTAGGAGAGACCTGGGAGAAACTGAACGCGAGAGCAATAGGTACAGTAAAAATTGAGAGTATCAATAATCTTTAGAGAACAATTACGACAGATATGGGATAACAATTTTCTATACTTTTATTGTGATTATTACATTTTCAACACGGCAATGATAATTATAAAAGTAATAGAAATTTACATTTGAAAGAGGAACGCCATAGTGGAAAAATCTGTATTCCATGCTTTCCTTTGTATAACTGTAGCAAATGGGACTATCGGACATGTTTGACAAAAATTTGGTAACCTTTGGCAATATTATCAAAATTAGGCAAAGTTGGGTAAAGATGGAGTATCCGCAAATTTAGACAACGATTGGCAAACCTTAGAAAAGTTAAAAGAAATTTTGAAAAGTCAAGAAAAATAAGGCAAAGTTTTGATGATGTTAAAAAAAGTTAGGGGAATTTCACTGAAGCGGACATAACCTCCTTAAAATTTAAAATAAATTGGTTATATATTTTTAGGCAAGAATGAATTATTCATCGTACATTACCTATCTTTACGATAAATTTGAACATTTTATCAAAATATAACTAAGGAAAAAATTCTTTTTTTAATTTTTGATGGTCATTAAGTCTTTTTAACTAATACATACTGCTATATTTATTCAGCTACAACAAGGTTTTTGAGAACCAAACTGATCGAATCGGGTATTTGAGGTTTTATTGTGTTCAAAATACATATAATTAGGTAAATGGTAATCAATGTGAGAATTTGAAATACAAAATTATTGACCAAAGTTATAGTCTATTTAAACCTGAATCATAAAATATGGTTATTTTATAAAATTTCATTCCAATAATTTTTTAGGATGCCGTTGTCTTTAACGGCTGGAACTTCGCACATAAGTCCATTATTGCTCAATGAAGGGTTAGTGAGTTTGAGTTTTGTCTAAATATAAGTATTTTTATAGTTATAAATAATTATTCACTGCTTGGTCGGTAAAAATCAAGGCGGGAAATTTGAATTCTTAATTGTCTTTCGGACCCCCTTAAAGTTGTCGACAGCTTCTGCAATGCACATAAACTAATAATTTGTGCTCAATTTATACACTCAAGGGCAGCTTTTAGTCGTTTTTATTAAAAATATTTTGAACAATATTAACGTCAATTGGATTATGTTTTTTGACACAATAAGATAATAATATTGATATGCTTATGTTATAGTACGATAATTTCCTACCTTTGACATATTGTACTGTTTGAAAAATAGTTTCTAATCATTTTCACATTATATTTTGTCTTTTTCATATTGTTTCGGACTATATGGATTAACGAGATATAATTAATGCAATTAATTAGAAATTGCTTCGCGATAGAAATACGATGTTCGAAATCGCCCCAATGTAAACAAAATACTTTGAACAATAGTTACAAATGTTTAATTCAAGTATGAGTCGACTAGCAGCTTAAAGCAAGTATTAAAGATGTTATTGAAAAGTTATTTGTTGATTAGACTTTAATTCGTACTTGCTAATGTATCATCACAATAATTAGTTTGTTGAAACCTTCAAAAACCTTCATTTTGTTGGTATCTAAAATTAGTTTGTCGATAATTACCATCAGACATTCCTACCGCAAGATATTTACTTCGTTCGAATTGGCCCCGGTCTCCCGCAATAGGTACACGAAACTTTACTCTGGACAACTAACCACGCCCCGAAACACAATAATCGAAATGTTCGAAATGAAAAAAATCATTTCATCACCTGCACGCGGCAAATTTTCCAAACCTCGGTCCAGCGCCGCGCGCGCGCGCGAGCCCACGGAATCCGCAGGTCGCGACATCTACGCAGCTTCCTCGACTTTCGCTTTCATCGCTCTCTTATATATGGCATGCGCGAGCTGCGCGAGATCCGCGAAATTACCACTTGCCGCACGAGCTTATATATATACTGGCTCCCCCGCGCCCCGCGCCGCGTGTACACACATCCTTCGTGCAATCGATTCGATAATCTCGAAATCGGCGCCGAGGTTTCACCTCTCCTCGCTCCTCGATCCCGTGGCACGCAGTGGCCGCAGTCCGCACACGATGGCATGACGTCTCGCGTATCCACACGCAGTCGGCGCGTGCTGTGGTACAACAACAACAAGGAGCACAGCGGTGAATCGCAAGTCCGCGGCTGCAAAAACCGAGAGCATCCGGGAGAGAGAGAGGGAGGGTTCAGTGCCACAACAAGGAAGTAGTCGCGAACGCGAGAGCCGTCTCTATAATAGTGCGCGATAGTGGCTGCCACTGCACCGCTGCAGCCTGCAGCGCACCGAGTGCCATCGTATATAAGATACATACATACACATATATATATAAGGGAAATCCAGAATTGGAGAAAGAAAGTGCACATCGACGAGGGACGAGAAGATGATCGTCGGCTGGCCGTCCTGAGAGTCTCGGTGCAAAAAGGACTCGGGAGGAGCGAATCGGACTCGAGAGGAGATAAGCACAGAGGACGGAAGAATATTACAAGTTGTAGGGGCAAGCAGCCGCGGTCGGCCGTCCGCCGAGGTGCGTGTGTAGCCGGTGCGCTTACACTTTCTCTGCACCGAATTTCGTTTCGCCAGACGATTTATGGATTCTTTTTGTTCGGACTTTGGTGCGTGTGCCTTTCTCTCCTCTCTTGCGAGCTGCCCGACTCGCAATCCGTGTGTATTATATATAGCTCCTCCGTCTCTCTCGCACACACATGCCCACATACACACATGAGCCACGGTCCGCGAGGTGCACATCGCGCAACATCCTCGTTGCTCGCGTTTGCGTTTCCGCACCGAGGAAGCTCGTTTGACATTGAGCGTCAATGCTGTTTGTTGACTTTCCTCGTTTTACCTTGTGCGATCTCTCGAATGCAGCTCCTTTTTTTTTTGCGCCGTGTTTCCGTCCCACGCGGGAGCTGCTGCAGCAGCCGATGCTCCAAACTGCCTTGCTATCTGGTATTATTATGTTTACGCGGCTTTTCGTCGATTCTCGTGTTTCTTTCTTTTTTTCGCTCATTTGCATGCTGGTTTTTGGGGGATTTTCGCTGAAACTAGTCAATTATTAAATCAAGTTTATGTACCTATATTTAAACGGCCGAGTGCGTAGAATTGGAAGATATAAGTTGTTTGAGTTATTTTATCAGTCGGTCAAAATTATGCAGCCTGGCTCCGATTAGATATGTTAAATGAAATTCGCTTGCTAAACGTGCATTTGCATAAATATTGATATTCATATGTATCTTATTTTTCATTTTTCTTTTCTGTTGAATTACTGAGCACTTATGCTTATTCATAACCTCCAACTCTACTAATACCACTTTAATTCTAGCTTACATTTGCTCAAGTTATTTTTATTGGATAATTGCTTTATTTATTTATTTATTTATTTATTTATTTATTTACTTATTTATTCATACACACATACAGAAGTATAAATATAGGTGACACTCTGTGCATACATTGTATAACTACAACTGATGTACTCAATTTAATCATATATGAACAAGTCCACCTTTAATAATAGTAGTTACAACATAAAAGTTTCATAAATACCACAAGTCTCAATAACACTGTACATTTTTTTAGAATACAAATATACAACATAGTAATAGATATTTTTATTGTTTGTATAGGGGAGACGTGCTTGCAAATTAGAATGATGCCCAGACTCTGAACAAAGGGTACAGAGTGTTACTTTAATGGATTTCAAGCAGGCTAATCCAGCTCCAGAAGGAATGCCTCTGAATCCTGATCCTCGTGGTGTACCACCCGACGTGTTGGTTGGGATGGATCCAAGTGTGACTACACAGATAACACAAGTCAGTCTCAATAATTCAACACCACCGCCATTATATTATAACATTAATCTACCTCCTGATCAGCCATCGATATCAGGGATTAGTGATAGGGGTGCACCCCCGTCGTATGAGGAAGCAATTGACCCCAATGGTATTTATATTTCACAATTTAAAGACTTTCTTTTTAAATAATTTATTTACCAGTTAATTAATCTCATAATATACTGTAAAATATGGATCTCTTGGATAAATGAATATTTTAGGTTAGACTAAGGTATAACAGAATTAAGTTACTAACTTTTCAATTGTATTTTCTCTTTGCTGCTTTGTACATTTTTATTCATAAAGTCAAAAGCTGTACATTAAGTGTTGTTTCTTTTATTTTCTTAACATTATATATTCTAAAGTAATTCTATTATATTTATATCTTTAATTAATAAATCACAATAAAATTATGTTTCTCATATAAATTTAACTTTAAGTTAATATAATAGTCTGTGTAAAAGTGTTTATTATAATTAAATATTTAAAATAAAATATTAATTGAATTGTTTATTTGTAGCTCCTCCTCCATCCTATGAATCATTATTTGGTCGAATGAGAGAAGCACACAAATCGCGAAAAGGCATATTTGACTTTTTGCAAAATATACTAGTTTTACTTTTAGGCACAAGTAAGTCATAAAAATGAACATCCTTAAATTCTGTATTAGCTATATTATTTACTTCATTTTGATATTTTCTTTCAGTTGGATGCACAATTATTTTGGGTATTACAATTGTAATTCCAATATGTATGATGATTATTGGTGGACTCTACCTCTATGATTGTCCACAAGGAGAATACATTCCTGTTTACTTATTAGTAGGAGGTGGATTTGGAGTATTTAAACAATTACTTCATTTGTCTGCGAGGGTACGACACCGTCGAGAAGAACAAGATGAAGAAAGAATAAGACAGTCTTCTACGCAAACACTAATTAATTGTTTTATGCTTGGATGGTTTATCATTGGTAAAAAAGAGGCTGATGTTTGATTATTTTACATGAGGGTCATTATATACTTAAATTGTTATTTTATATTTATTTTTAGGTTCTATGTGGGTTTACAAAGAATATCAACCAAATTATGATCCTGCTCTTGGTAAATATTGCAATAAAACACTGTACTTGTTTGCCTTCTGGTTAATTACATCAGTTTACATCATGCTAGCTTTAACAATTGTTTGTATCTGCAGTATTTCTTTGGCAAGTGTATTGTTTCAGTAGAAACTTTTATCCATGCAAAAGTGAAATATCAAAAGTATTTTTTATAACATTTTTTTATAATCCACCAAATTTATTTGGATTGATTGAAAAGTTTTATATTTATACAAAATCAATTAACAACTTTGTTAAGTATTTCGAAAATCAACAAATAGTTAAAATAATTTGCTATTCCTAGTTAACATTTCTTAACATTTAGACAGTTTTAAAAAATTTAATATTTAAAACTTCTTTTTATCGAATCAGTATAAGTAAAAAAGTGATAAAAATAAGCACAAAATTATTGACTGCATTTATGTACCTGAGACACTTTAGTGGCATTGAAATAAGGAAGTGATTTTTAGATCTGCATTATTCATTTAAGATATTTGAATTTAAAAGTTTGAACACTGAGAAGAAATCTACACTGTATTTATTGTTTACAGTATATTCTAACTTAATTCGATCACTTTGTTTGACATATTAAAATGTTACGAATTAAGAAAGAACAGGTATCTCAAAATAATAATTTAAGAAGGAAGTAAAGAGTCTTAGGTATCAATTTGTATTATCATCTTAATTACTGCAAAATATAAAAAAAATTATAATATATAAGAAAATAATATTTATGTTTACAAAAGTATAAGTGAAGACTGTCAAATGAATCGAAGTATATGCTCTTTAACTTGGTTTGAAGAAAAAAGAGAATTAAAAAATAGTTCACTAGCTGTTCCGCTAGTCACTGTGAACAAATTATGTAAATAGGAATTTTCAGCGCATAGAATTTTCCTTCGATGATATATGTACATGTATATCGATAAGGTCAAGAAAGACTGCACAAATTCGTCGCACTTTCTTTACTATTCTTCCTGCCTTTACTATTTTTATCTTACTAGCGATCTCCTTCTGTATCTATTTTTATCTATATACCATTTATTGTAATTCGTCAAATCTTCAGGCGTAATCGGTTCGTTATTTAAACTAAAGGCGATATATACTTAAAGAAAGTTATTGTATATTACTGTATTAAATTTTCATACTGTATTCTAGAGATTAGAAATTTTGTTACAATGACACGAAAAAATCTATTCTCTGTGTGACCAAGTCAGCAAGCACGATCTCTCGACTATTCTATAAGTATTCTTAGTCTCAGTATGTACTTAAAAAGTACAAATGAGATAAAAATGATTTACAATTGTCGACAGCATCGAAAGAGAAGAACACCAAAAGAGCTATAAATATATTTCTAAGAGTTAGAAATGTGTACATGCATAATAATTAAAAATGTAAATTTCAACATTAGAAAATAAGAAATTAATTTATGAACAAATATGGAATTTCCACAGTTATAAAGAATGTGTCAAGCATAACAGAGGTAGAACAAGGAGACAAGAGAAATATACTCAGCTGTTACTCCGCGATAACGAGCCGATTGCGCGCAAACACGTGTACTGATTTAACCGAACAGACTGTAAATAATAATGAACGATCGTGTAAAGTCCAAACGCGACAGAATGCAATATTTTCCATGGGCCTTCTAATGCGTCGTCGGTAAACAGAAATGAAACAAAAATTATTTAGAATCCCTCTGGAAAATTGCTCACTTGATCAAGTCACGCTTTTACTCCACGTATATATGTAATTGTATGTACGCTACGAATAAGCTCAAAAAATAGGTCAGAGCATGAAATTTGCATGCGACGCATTTACCGCTGATTATTACTAAATGTGTAATGTTATTTATTACATATTTCGATCATCAAAACTATCATTTTTGAAATCATGATATTTGTATCCATATGAGAAATTCGATCATGATCAAAAAAAAATTAAAATAAGTAATATAGGTAAACATAAATGAAAATGGCATTGATCGATTGAAATTTGTTGATTTTTTAAAAAATAATACAAACGATAAAATACCAAAAAAACATTTTGATAAGAAATTTTATTTAAATGGAAATTGATTCAATTTTATTGAGAGATATTACTTAATCAGATTTTCATTTCACATTTATTTTCGTAATTTTATTTTATTATTTTTGAAACATATAATTTTACAAAACTTATATATAATAGCAAAAATTTATTTCATGATGGGTATTCTACATCTTTTGTACATTCATGTGTATTATATAAAAAAAACATGAGATCTGCATTTTTCGGATGGACAATGACATTTTTACCAAATGCAATTCACACTGGATTTATTCAAAAGCGACGCGATTTGTTGTTATATATGTTCCGTTAAATAAACGGCTTACAATTTTAATAGATGTAGTTTTTACTTTTTATCCTTTCCATAAGTGCAGCAACGTCAACAATACTATATAATTATTTAATTAAAAGAAAAATATGACTATAATTTTTAAAAAATAAAATATACAATACTGATTTTGGAGGTCCGGAAAAATATTTTTATTTAAATCACCAGATGTTTAAAACGTTGGCAAAATGTTGTATACATAAGGTAAACTTATATTTATCTGACAAAAAAGTTTGCAGACTTTTGAAATGATTTTAATATATTCGCTATGTTAAACGTCAAGTGGTGCCCTCTTGGTGGCCAAAGTTCGGAATTTTGAGAGCCTCCCAAAGTGTCGTTCGAATGTACGCGCGAAAATGTAAGAAGTGTAAAAATGGTTTATCTAATTATTTAATAAATTATATAAAAATTCGTTCAAATGGCCAACTATTTGATGTATATAACGAGGTATTTTTGATATTAGACATTTAACTAACATCTGATGACTAATTTAGATCATTTAGGTATACAATAAATTAATTAAAATTAGTTATGTAAGCATAATGTTTAAACAATAATAAGCTAAAAATAACATAACCTATTCAAATGCATTTTATGAAAATACAGCTTTTTCCGGAAGCTCTTCGCTTGCAAGAACATTTAGAATCAATTTTTTGTGTTTTATGTATACAGAGTAAACCAGCTTTAATTCGCGTGCTGAACCATATAAAATACTTGTTTGGGCGCACAAATAAATGAGATTTATCTATTCTACCGATAAAGATGCGATACCTACATACATAAAAGAATTGGTTATTAAACATTTTCTGCTGCTACATATTTCTTCTATGTATTGCTTAAATTCGTTGTAATTTATTATATCTTTTACATTTTTTAGCTTTCGCGCGTCATTTTAAACGACGCTTTGGGAGGCTCTCGAAGTTTCAAACTTTGGCCACCAGATGGGCGTTACTTGTCGCTTAATATAGCGAATAAAAAAATATTTTGTACAACTTTCCACATAATCCAATGTATTTTAGCAAACCGGCGGTTCTCAATCTTACCGCAAATTCGTGGTGGCGCTAGTGAACGAAGCCAATAGGTAAATATTTAGTGATATATGTTATCCTATCCTATTATGTAAAAGAAATCGCACGCGCCACGTTAGACTCTTATTCGTCGATTTATATTGGTCGTTCATTTTCGCGCGCGTTTTCTGTGTATCCCATATCTATGTATATTCAAAAAATTTTATTTCCATTTTATCATTTTAAGTCTTTTATGATAATCGTACATACATTACATTTACTGTAACATTTATATTGCACAAAAGTTGAAATAAAACTTCTAATAAAGCTAATAATTGATCGCCGAGCTGGTGAATTCATCAAAAATTGGTTAGCTACGGAAAATTGTGCGCCTTATGAGTCTTAAAAAGTTACGTTGCAGCTAATTAGTTACATATATGTCGAGATAATTTCAATTTTGGCGCTAACTCGTACATACGTCCACGGGGCTAAGTCGTACATGTATAGGGGAAGGTGGGGCAGTACGGGCACCCTAACTTCAAAAGAATCCTGTACTTTCTATTTTGTACCAATACAAATTATTAAAAGTGCTTCTTAAAGTAGAATATCTCAAGATTTAGATACATTATTTTTTATTATAAAATATATATTGCATTGTTTTTTATAATGCAAAGTACAATACCGCTAAAACTGCCCATTTTCCCCACCCGTGGGGCACGATTGGCATGGAGGTGGGGCACGATTGGCACGGTGATTTATGAAAAATTTATTTAAAAAAAATATTGGACGTTACTATTAAATTTGCATTTTATAGGATTGAGGATCAAAACTAAAAACCAGACGTATGTGTTATAAACTTTACTATTTATTAAATAATAGAAACAATTATTACTTTACTTATGATTAGTTTTTAAATAACAATTATGTTTTAAGTGAAGGATTATTTTTTCCAATCACTTTAAATATTTATACTTTTAATCACATTTTGACACATTTTCTTTAAATTATAATTTTTAAATAACAATTCAGTTTTATGTGAAGAATTACTTTTTCCTTTCACTTTAAATCTTTGTACTTTTAGTCATATTTGATCACATATTCCTAAAATTTGGCATCGGAGTAATTACTTCTTTGGCCTTTCTTTTTATAATTTCTTACCATTTCATTAACACTGACTGTTTCACCAACATCTAAGACTCCGACTCCGAAATGTTAAGGGCGCAAAAGTAAGGTTAAGAAAATCAGCTGTTAAACTCGGCGGAAATAAATTGACGACTCACGTATGCCAATCGTGCCCCGCTAGTGGTGCCAGTCGTGCCCCATTTTAGAGTATTTTTATATGTAATATTACTTTTTTCCTAAGCATCGGAGATCATCAATCAAAAATACTATTAAAAATTTACGATTTAAACTGTAAAAGTAATTCCCTTTCGAAGCTCATATGATTTATTTGTTCTTGAGAAATAGATTAGAATTATGGAAAAAACAACGTTTTGAAGTCCTCAATTTCTAATAATTCTCATACGATTTGTATTAATTTTTTTCATTTAGGATTTGCAGAGGGAAAAAGTAAAAGCTATTTACAACATATAAAAAATACTATCATGTTAGAATATTCATTTATTTAGTGAACATTTGAATGCCCAATCCACCCGCCAAACCCATCGTGCCCCACCTTCCCCTATTAAATGGGAGAATTTAGAATTTTAATTGATTTTTTTTCTAATTTTTTCGGTGGCGAAATCTGAAATTTTTTTAATTTTCCCATTTAAAATACATGTACACTCGACGTGGGAAATTTCTGGTCGAATGCGTTTGAAATCCTCCAATGAAACCCAATAAAATTGCAGTATTTAAAAAAAATCAAATTTTCCACGGCGAGTGTACAACTTAGCCCCAGGGTTTGTACGATTTTACCCCAAGTGTAGGGCTAACTCGTACAAAATCACTTTTTTCTCTTAAAGATACATTAACCATATTAAGTAATGAAAATTGAACTTGAAATAAATTTAAATAGTTAGTTCATAACATAAATTTGAAGATTCACCAGTGCAGGATTTGTTATTTTTCTTTATAAGCGAGAAATAAATGCAAATAGTAAAAGTATACGAATTACCCGCCCTCTCCTCTAATAATACAATGTACTTGAACATGTCATTTAGTTAGAATGAAGATATTTTTTACAAACTTGTAGGGGTGAGTGGGTACATCCAACGGTAAAACCATTTTTCTAAATTTTTCTAGATAACAACTTTTTCATAGGCGTAAGAAACAAAATCGCATCTGGTCATCTTTTTCTTGACTTTTTGGTGATTTGACATTCGTACGCCTATGAAAAAGTTGTTTGCATCTAGCTTACAAATTATAATACCTATATATAGTTTCTTAAATAATATACGTATAATTTCTGAAATATTGATCTAGGTAGGAGTGACTCCTATGAAAATACTATAAAATTATTCTATTATTATTGATATGTGTGTATCTAAAAGTTGAAAATAATTTTTTTAAAGAAATGTAGTCCGGAAAGTCCATGAGTACACTTCTGAAGAATAGTTTAAAGCCTCGGTGACCATAAGAAATGTACCGCCTGATTCAGAAACCTGTGGTAAGTGGTTAAAATGGCTTAAATTCAATAATTTAGATTAGCGGCTTCTTAGGGGACTATAAAGACCACTTGGAGAGGTCTAAATCGTGGCCAAATCACATAAAACATACATATTTAAGATATAAAAACTTGCATCAGCTATCAACTAAGATTGCATCAATAGTATATTACGCATCTAGAAAGGAAAAGTATTGGCTAGTCCATAGCACGTGTAAATTGCCACCCGAGCCGAAGGCGATGAGGGAGGAAATGTGGCACTTTCGGCCAGGGTATGGTGAAAAATACTTTTGCACTGTATATAATGGATAATCACTTTCTATAGGATTTAACTCAGGCTGACCCCCTTAAACGGACATCCGAAATTTTCTATTTTTAATTTTTAAAATATAAAAAAACTATTTCCGGTTCATTTCGGAAGTAATATCGGTAATATACACATAGCTTTTAGCATGACACCATTCATAAAATAAACAATAAAGAGTGGTTTGCGCCTCTTTCTAGTGTAGGAGAAATCCCCGAAGAAAACTTTTATAATATTAATAATTAATAATAATAATTATTTTAAAGTCTAAAAAAGGACTTCCGGTTTACTTTCAGATCACTTTCGGTGATACGCACATAAATATTGGTCCAATGGTCATAAATAACCTAATTTATTGAGGAAACAATAAAGACATTTTATGTAAAAAAAAAGGTATGTTATGTGTATTTACGAGCGTACGAAATAGTACATTGTGCAACTAGGAGGACTCGGATGATGATTTGAGCAGAAGTGGAAGTCGAGGGCACCGAAGGTTCGCTTAGAAAAAGCTCTTTACACCCGTGTTACACACCGTATTTTTCTGAACAATGGCATGAAAGGCCCTTTATATTCCTGAGAGTGGGAGAGGGAATTGTGCATTTTGAGTTTGCGCAACACACTTAGAAATTAAAAATAAAAATAAAATTTTGTGGACATTTCCACTGGCGCGCATAACAGCGTGAATTTGGTCGCTAGTCGCGCATGCGCACTAGTAAAGTGTAAAGATTTCGAAAACAAGTAAGAAATTAATCCATTTCTACCTTGTAACCAGGATAACAATGAGCTCATTTCTATCTTATAACCAGGATATCAATGAGCTACCTTGTAACCAGGATAACAATGAGTTACCTTGTAACCAGGATAACAATGAGCTACCTTGTAACCAGGACAACAATGAGCTCATTTCTGCCCTCAGGGTAGAAATGAGTTCATTGTTACCTTGGTTACAGGTGAGAAATGAATTTTCTTAGCACTTTTTACAAACACGCTCAAAATGTGTAATTTTCTCTCTGAGTTTCAGGCATGAAAAAGGGCCCATTTCATGTCTAAAAGTTGTGTAGCAAATCGCGCATTTCAATTAGCGTATTTGAAAAAAGTGTGAAAAAAATTCACTTTTCCCCGCTTAAGGAGGGTCCATCTGGGCGGGCCGTACCTAGTCAGGGCCTGCAGTGGGGGATTTAATTTTGTATGCGTAAAAATAAAAATTTTGATGGTAAAATACTTGAAACTTTATCTTATTGATGCCAAAAGAAATATTTTCTTATTTGACAAACAAATATTAAATAAAAAATGTGTTTCATGAAGCGCTTATTTTGCGTACAGTGTTTTATACGGTCATATTTTACATTTTTGTTGATTATTTCCGAATTTCCATCGTGTACCTATTACTTTTCTTACAAATTCATCTGCACTTCAAACTCTTTAACATAATTTGTGTCCAATGCCAGCTGTCTTATATATTAAAAGTTATTAAATATACGTAGGAATGGGGAAAAAAGTCATTTTGCCCCGCTCTACTTTTTTCCCCGCTGTAAATACCTTTCAACTATGTTGTGCACGATTCGAAATCCGTGATCACCTACCCAACTTTAATTAATAAAAAGGCCCTATCTTGCCTTAGTTGAAAAAAATACGGTGAGCAACACGGGGAGAAAAGCTATTTCAAACTCGGGTGAGGTGTTTTCAGCACTTGCCTTTGTCTAGGCTCTCAACTCCGACTCGTGTTGAACACCTCACCCTTGCTAGAAATAGTTCATTCCCCCCCTTGTTGTACAATCTACAATAAAGACTCAAATAAACAGTTATATTTTATGCTGTTGCAGAGGAAAGACATCTTAAATTTTTAATATCTTAAATTCTTAAACTTTTTTATCACGATTTTGGTCAGATCTTATCCGAAATGTAAATCTATCAAAAGCACATTGTTAAATACAATGGAAAATGTACTTGATGATTTACTTATTCCCTTATAATTCCTTTCTATATTACTTTATACAAAATATTTATCAGGAACTGTTAAAAAAATAAAACGTCTAGCGCTAAAAGCTAAAGAAATTGTTAAAATAATCAAAGAAGAAGGAAAAAGAAGGGACACAATACCCATCGGAGAAACAAAAGTCACTGAGTGACTTACTATGCTACAAAAGATTGATCGTACTATATATTTTTAAGGTATTTAACAAGTATTTTAAACAAATAAATAATTAGAAAACATTAATTTAAAATTACAGACTTTATAAATTTCAGTTTAGTATACAAACGAAGAATTGCATGAATATTTGAAAGCCGCAGACTCGTGAATAGAAAAATACAGAGCGCATCGTTCCGAGTAAATAATTCCACGTCTAACGACACGTTTCGCGCGTGGAAATGTGCACAGGATTTAAGCTGCTTTGAGCGAGTAGCGCACACGATTTCATCCGATGGACTAATGTAAAAGGGCGCAAGTATACCGGAGAGTTTCGGCGCGTGGATAGTCGAAATGTAGCTTCGCTGTAGGAGGCTTCGAGCTGGTACTCGTAAGGGGTCTAGTTGACGCGGCATACGTGACCGGTAATGAGGTTCAGAGCTCGTCGTTCAGGCCATCGTAGTCGTTTTCCTCGTCGGCCTCGTCCTCGTACGACTCGTCGTACTCGTCGACGGTTCTCTTCAGGTACTCTTCCACGCTGCCCACCTCGTCCGCCTCGCATACCCCGTCGCTCAAAGTTTCCACGGAAGCCTGGGAAAATTCGTCATTTTATTTATAGTCGCATCCGTAAACCGGGGTGACTTTGCTGGGCGGGGTGACTTTCAGCCAAACCCAAAAAACGAAGATTCTATTCATAATACCTTAGAGACCATGGGGTGAAATATGATCCTTGACTAGGACAGAGACAAATAAAGTTTGTAACTATTGTTAATTGTAAGCTGTATTAGTAATTTTGTTTTTTTAGTTAGTTAGTCGGAGAAAAACAATGTTTAAAAGATTTTTCTTAGTGATTTTTACGAAATTTGTTTGTTTTCTGAAAAATAATGATAAAATGAATTAACGAGAAAGTAAATCGTAAAAGTTTTAATACATGTCAAAAGGACTTAATTACCGGCGCAAAAATTATTTGTTGATTGTGTCACCTAGAAACGTGCACACCGCAGAGTTTTCCCAAAAAATATTGTATTAACAATGGTAATATCTATATATTATAGTAATATTAACAGGTTGAGGGCGGCGTGACACATATATATGTCACGAATTGACTCAAATTTCTTTGCATTCTGTCTTACTGTCAACGTAAAAATTAATGAAACTTATTATGCAGCTAGTTAATGTATTCTTTAAGCATAGAAAGAGGTAGAGACATCGAATTTTTATCAAACGTTTGAAATTTTAATTAATTTTGTAGATAATTGAATAGATCGGCTTATACATTAGCCGCCCTCAACCTGTTAATATTAAATTCTTTTCAAAATGGTTGCTTTTAAAGGAAAAATTTCTATCGATTAATAAAAAATCTTTTTTTTTTTAGATTTTCGCAGTCTGGATTCTTAAAGACACCCCGGTTGTAAATTTGTACGAGCAAATAAAGAAAAAGTGCGAAATCGATTTTTAGTTTTGTGAATACCAATTGATAACTATGCTTTTCTGAAGGAAAGATAATACTTGTTATTTGTTTATTTCGTATTGAGAGTATTTTATACTAAGCGCGTGTCACTTCTGAAATCTGATTTCGACGAGGCTTTGTTAGACGTTTTCTGGTATATTATAACTAGAGATGAAACCTACAGTACCTATTATATGGTTTGAGCACATAATTCTTCTTTAAAGTGAATCTATAGCCAAAACTTACAGTAACTACTTTATGGTTTGAGCACACAGTTATTCTTTAAGGTGAGTCTACAGCTAAAACCTACAAAAAACTTTTTTGAATTTCAGTCAATACGATTTTTTAGATAAAATATAGTATATTGCGTGCCATGGGGGAGCAGTAGGTTTTTTTCGCCCGCGTGCTTTTTATGCCTATGAAGCGGTTGTTAGACAGAAAAATCCAGCCAATAGTGTTTAGGCTCACCTAAACATGTGGTATATCATACGGATGATACCCAGCGTTTAGGGGGGTCTAAACCCTCTTAGGGTTTATGTTCGAAAATTTACTTTTTTCTCTACTCAACTGTAATGGCCATTTTATTGACCTGAAAACCGGGATAAAAGTAGTATAAGATTCCCGCAAATCTACTTTTTTCCCGCAAATCCACTTCTTTCCCGCATTTGCAGGAACCAAGTGGATTTATGGGAAGAAAGTAAAAAAATTTTTTTGTAACTCATGCAAGATCTTTACATGTTTTTGCCCTCAAAACCGGGCCTAAAATGGCCGTTTACCGACTGACGGGCGTAAAGTACTCACTTTACGCCCGCTGGTCATTTTAGACGGGCGTAAAGTGACTGCTTCACGCCCGCTCGTTTTGCCAATAGAAATGATAATAAAACTGGCCTAAACTTTGTTTGTGAAAATCAATAGATGGGTTACAAAAAATATAGTGTGCACCACGGGCGAGAGAGCCTTTTTGACCTAGTGTGTTTGCAGTACTCATCTCCGGCTCGCTGTATGCACTCGCCTTCGACTCGTGCTAGCTCGCCTATGACTCGTACTGCAAACTCACACTCGGTCAAAAAAAGCCCACTTCTCGCCCCTGATACACAATGTACTATTCCCCCAAATGCATTTGTTTTATTTCCCGCAAATGCTTTCTCATTTTTCTTTCAATTTTGAGCTATTTCTTCCTCTTTCCGTGGGTCCCACTCTTCAAATCAATAAAGTGGCCACAATTAAGTCCGAAATAAAGTTTTATATGCAACACGGTAAAGTCGACTTCATTCTCTTGTTGCATAATGTACTATTATGCCTGCTTATTTGGAAGCGGGCGTAAAGTAAATTTCTTCTCGCTGATCTTTTTTTTGCCCGCTGGTCCGAAAACGGCCACTTTAGTCCCGCTATATAGACGTGACGTGGAAAATCGCTTTTTAGTGCATGTGTGACCAAATAGTACATTATGTAACAAGGGCAATAAGTCGAATATTTTTCTCGCGGGTGAGTTTGCGGCCCGAGCGAGTGGAGCAAAGTATCATCCGAGGGAAAAATCGACTTTTTTCTCGAGTTACATATAGTACTTTATGCCCATCTCACTGGTGCCACTTTTTGATTTGGAAAGCAGGACTAATGGACTGTTAAGACAATATTGTTAAAAGACAATCCAAAATCAGGGTTATTGGTAGAACTTGATTAAATAAAGGAATTTGGACTAGTTTCTAGCGAAGTAAAAAAAGTTACTTTTTTCCCGCTAATCATTTTTGCGGGCAATAAGTGTAATTTTTGTCTCGCCTTTCAGAGCAAGAAGTGGTCATTTTCGTTGGGATGGGCATAATTGTACATATTGCACACGTATTGCATGCATATTATTTTTTGAAACGAATGTGAGAAGGTCCATCACGTGAGGCAGGTAAATTTAAGTATAATATATTAGCTTAAATATTGCTATATAAAAGAAGATTAAAATAAAAGTGCATGAGCAGATCGAACGGCTGATAAATATATCTATAGGTATACCTAGATATATTACCTCGCAACAAAATGATTGTTTTCACACGCCGTGCGTGAAACAAAGTTTTCGTGCATGTTTTGGTGAAAATGCGTAAGTCGGGCACTTTGCGCACGCTATTCATGCATGAGAAAAATCGTATTTTGGTAGGTTTTGACTGCAGACCCACTTTAATGAAATATGAGCTTTTCATTATTCCGAAAACTTATGCTATATTTTATCTAATAATAAATTAAAACTGGTACGTTTACTTCTGATGATAACCCTGCCAGTTCTTATATTAGCAAATGATTAAAAAATAAATAATAATAAGTGGAGAAAGCTTCAATTTTAAATATCTATCATTTGAAAACAATATAGTACATTACGATACGTGTGACTTACACGCTAAACCCGTTAGAGTGACATTTCACTCCGAATGAGTGATATAAATCACGCTAATTAGAGTGGATTATTCACTCTAACAATAGAGTGGAATATTTTACTCTTAAGTAGAGTGGAATCTCACTCTATTTTAGAGTAAATACTTTCCCAATGGACATCGACGAAAATCTAACCTACTTTTTACTTTTTAAGTTTATAATATTGCAAGCATGATAGTAGATACACTTTTCCAGTAATAATAGGTTTACCAATAGACAAAATAAAGTCACAGTAGTTTATATACACAAAATTAATTCTTCTGCATGTTTCATTATATAAATATTTTAAAGTGTTTTTACGTTCCAACAAGAACTTTCAAAGCATTCTAAACTATAATAATAGCAACTTAAAGTATCTTTAAATTAAATAATACGATTAAAACAAACTTTCAGAGCATTATTTTTCTTATTTTTTTTTTAAATTTTCGTTTTTTGCTATTTTTATATAGTTCTTTCAGTATATGACTAAGAATAGTGGTTAAAAACTTAGTAGGATTACAGTTTTAGGAGGAGAATTTTACTAGGTGAATACAAATCGTTATGGTATCAACCTAACCTCAAAATATCGTAAAAACACAGTTTTCTTTGCAAATTTCGTGGTTACAGTATATATTTTCTTATATTCTGTGTTGTAATGATAGTTTCTGAATTATAGAATGTTACTAGATAACTGCTTATTTTAACAGTATCAACCTAACCTAAAAATATTCCTCAACACTTATTTGGAAATTTCGAGGTCAAAATATGATTTTTTGGTATTTTGTGTGTTATAATTTTGTATTTACATGAGAGAATGTTACTAGATGAGAACCAACCGTAATAGTGTCAACCTAACCTCAAAATATCGCTAAAACACTTATTTTTGTTTCAAATTTCATGATTAAAATATTATTTCTTTTGGTATTTTTCGTTTTGTAACTATTGTTTTTGCATGAATTAATGTTACTAGGTGAGTTCTAATGGTAACAGTATGCAACAACCTCAAAATATCGCAAAAACCCGATTTTTGTTACTAATTTCGTAGTAACAATATTTCTTTATCGTTACTCATCTACAAAGACGCACACACATATGCACATACACACACACACACGCACACACACACACATACACCCCAAATAGCACGGTACGTTCTGAGAACGTTCCAGGATCGTTGCTCTTGCAACTATAGAACGTTGCTATGAACGGTGACAAGAACGTCGTCGCAACGTTACTAGAACGTGAAAATGTCCACATTTGTAACAAAAGGCACGGCACGTTAATAGAACGTTCTTAACACGTTGTAGGTACGTTGCCAGAACGTTGACTAGCAACGTACTAAAAATAAATTAAAAAATTATTTTAAAAAAGGTAATATGAAGACTTTAAGATATATAGTTCACCACTTTGGTAGTGTCATCTGGATAATAACACCAAAACTCAGGGATTAAGCTTGAGAAATTCGAAATTTAATTAAAATTGTTTGTTACAAAATGAAAAAAAAAAAAGTTATAAGCGTTAGTCCCTGAGTTTTGGTGTTATCATCCGGATGGTACTACCAAAATGCTGAACTATATATCTGCATGCCATCATATTCCATTGTTTAAAATGATTTTTCAATTTATTTTTAGCACGTTTCTAGTGCAACGTTCTGGCAATTTACCTACAACCTGTTAAGAACGTTCTATTACGTGCATTTTGTTACAAACGCGGACATTTTCACGTTCTAGTAATGTTGCCCCGACGTTCTGGTCACCGTTCATAGCAATTTCTATAGTTGCAAAAGCAACGTTCCTGGAACGTTTTCATAACGTACCGTGCTATTTGGTACACGCACGCACGCATGCGCGCGCACACACACACACACACACACACACTCACACACTCGAACACATCCACACACGCACGTACGTCTACATGTACACGCATATTATACACAGAAAAAATTTGAAGAATAATTATATTCCGATATATTGAGGTTATGTTGAAAGTATTACGATTGGTTCTCATCTAATATCATTCTTTGATGCATAAATAGTAACTACAATACGAAAAATACTAAAAAATCATGTTTGATCACGAATTTTGAAACAAAATATAGTGCTTCTGCGATATTTTGAGGTTAGGTTGACACTATTACAATGATCACTTAGCTAGTAACATATTCTATAATAAAGAAAAAATCATTATAACATAGAAAATACAAAAGAATTATATTATAACTACGAAATTTGCACAAACAAAAGGCGTTTTTATGATATTCAGAAGTTAGGTTGTCACCATTAAGATTGGTACTCTCTATTCATCGTCAAAAGATTGAAGATTATTCATCCGTTATTTTGCCGACTCACAACTCACATCACAGATCACGTGCGAATGCACGGGATACGCAAACGATCCGCAAACTATCCGACTGTTAGCACCATACGTACCAACTACTTATTCGCGTGGCTTCCGAAATTAATTTTAATTAATGAGGTTAAAAATTGCGATAAATAAAATAAAATTCGTTTCCGTTGTCATTTCACTTTAATTACTAGAGTGAAAATTAGAGTGAATAAATATCACTCTATTTTCTAGAGTGAAATATTTCACTGTACTAGTTAGAGTGAAAAATTCACTTTATTAGAGTGAAATTTCACTCTAAAATCGGTTCACTCATTTTTTAGAGTGAAATTTCACTCTATTAGTTTAGCGTGTAAGTGGCCCATTATTGCACCGTGAGGTTAGCGCCCGAACGTAGCAAGTGCTATAAATATAATTTTTGTTCAATAACGCGGTATTTTGTTTGTTTTGAGCTAACATTATTTATCTTAATTCCAACAATATAAAAATTTATTTTGCAACTTGGATCAGATGAATCTGAACTGCGGTTGGACTATGTAGGTCACTACATCGACCTCACTGCTTTAAAAGGTGTCTAAAGGAATGGACCCTATTAGAAGCGTTTGATCATTTCTGAAGGGCTTGATAATTATTATCGGACTGAAGATCAATCTTTATCACCGATTAATCCGCTTTCTTGACTCAGTCCTTGAGGCCGAACGTGTATCAACAAGCGAAGTCTTGCGTCCTAACCATAGTTGAACTTACAGACGCCTCTCTATATATCAACATTCAAGAATATTTTTGGTATTTTATTTAAGGTGGTCTTACAGTAAATTTTGAAAAATTTGCTATTTACATGATAACATTTTTTTAAGTTGGTGGTTATATTTGTTACCGAAAAACAAAAGTTTTTTGTAAATTTTCATAAATTTTTAGACAGTTTACACATAGTTATGTAGGAGAAACTAGCATTTTTCAATGAAAATTGATGTTTTTTCAAAACTGTCCTTGCGCATAGGAATGCAAGTATAGCATTTGAAAAAAATTATGTAATATCTAACACCTGCACCACACAAAACTCCAAATTTTTAAAAACACAATTATAAAGAAAAATAAAATTATATTGAATTTTCATTGTATAAATAATCTAAAAAAACGACATTTTTAACTCTATTCATGGGTAACACTTTCTTAATAAATTTTCTTTGAAAAATCGGAGTTCCTTGTTCTAATGCGAATAAGTTGAATAAGATATTCTTAAAGTTTCAGATTAATTCATTGTAATCTTATGCGCATAAAACTTTCTAAACATTAGAAAACTATAAATGGAGAAAACCGCACTTTTGTAAAAAAAGAAAAATTCTGATGCTTTTAATAGTACATTATGCATCAAGGGAGTAAAGTGGGCAATGTACGCACTGCGTGACGTTGCCGACCGAGCGACGCGAGGTCGGCATTTCACACAGTGCATGCTTGCCTACTGTACTCCAGAGGTGCGTATACTACTTTTCACCACACCCCCGTAAAGAAATGACTGTACGCATCTCAGCAGGCCGTACAGTACCCCATGCTCTGCCTAGAAGTAAAGTGACTTGTGTACGCGCGACGCGCTGTTTTACCGCTCGAGACGCAGTCGAGAGCGGAAAAAGGCGCATCGCGCATGCGCAAGTCACTTTATTCCCTAGGCAGTCCATGCGGTACTGTACGGCCTGCTGAGAGGGCGTACAGTCAGCACTTTACGCGCAGTGTGGTGAAAAACAATTTTTCTATCGCAAAATATCGATCAAAATTGTTTTTGAATAATTTCTATGTCATCTGAAGTTTGTCTGCATAGTATAGAGTGAATTTGGACACGGGTTTGGATTCGGTTACTGTAGGAATACGCTGAATTGTGTGCAATAAAGGTCGGAAGAAAAATACTTATATAAATAACTATTAATCTCATTAAAATTATTTTTATGGACAATAATGTCAATACAAAATCATTTTCTGTTCTAAAAATATACAAAGCATCAGGCAATGAAATAAAAAGAAATCAAGTTGTTCGTCAAATTTTACTGTAGGACCACCTTAAACGAGTGTGTGAATATGAGATATCCATTCCGTGAGTATAGCCTATCTTTTTTGAAAACTCCATATACCAGCATCATGAAACGTTTGTACTTAGTTGTATTAAAATTTCGTTAGAAATTGGTCAAATTTGGTATACAGAAGTTTTCGGGGTCAGTGATTACATTTCAAAGGTTAGAATTTCAAGAAACAAATTGGCGGAGCCAGTAACTATAGTGTTTACTGAATCTTATGCATATTTCGATAAAAATTGGTAAAATTTGGTATATAGGAGTTTTCGGGGTCGCAGATTATGAATCAGCAGTCAGAATTTAAAAAATAATATGGCGGAGTCAGTAACTATAGTGTTTACTCAATTTTATACGCATTCGATAAAAATTGATAAAATTTGGTATACGGGGGTTTTCGGGGTCGCTGATTACCAATAGCAGTCACAAGTTCAAAAATCAAAATGGCGGTGTCAGTATACAAAAAACCCCGTATACCAAATTTTATAATTTTTTGTCGAAATATGCATAATATTGAGTAAACACTAAATTACTGACTCCGAAATTTTGTTTTTTGAAAGTCTGACTGATTCGTAATCAGCGATCTCGAAAACCCCTGTATACCAAGTCTCGTTATTATTAAGGTTATTAATACATTGATTTCTTACATAGCGTCCGAGGAAGTAAACTTTGTATTAAAAGTTTTTTACAAAAATACGTAGATGCGAGTTTTGGCTGCAAAAGTTGGATAAATTTACGCTCCAATACCAACGAAGAACGCGTATATCTACATATGTATTTTTTCTTCATTTGGTTCATTACCGGCGCGGGGCCCACTTTCCCAAATCAAACAGCGTATCCACAGCGGACACGCTTTTAGGTTTGTATTCCCCAGTGCAGACGAGGAGAAATACAAAAAATCGTGCAGATACGGTTATCAGTCTGCAGATACCCATTTTCTTCGTTTGTAATTCTCTCAAATATCTGTGGATATGATAATTAGGACCTAATTATCACATTACAATAATTACAATTGGTAATTACTATTAGTATCTGTTGCAACGCCGTTACCCTAATCGGGTCCTGGGCGTAGTCGTCCAGAGCGGACGGGTGGGCCTATCACCACTACACAGCGCGTCTTCAGGTTGCAGATAGAGGAACGACCCCTGAGAAAGAGGTTAGCTGCGAATAAAGTGAATAAGCAGTCGCGGACAGCCGATAGGCCCAGGCGTGGATGTGATGAGCCCGCACTGGCGAACGCATTCATCTAGAAACACTACGCAAGCACCACAACAACTAGAAACACTATACAAAATCTCTTATCTTACTTTCTTCTTCTACCTTACTCTGTAATCTATCTCTTTTACCACACATTTCAAACAAAAAATGGGTCATAAATCCTGCTGTCGTGGAGGATGCGGGAGCGATGTCAACTGGAGGGGATGTGTAGAATCATTCACCACCTGGTCTTACACGGCAATGAAGCCAGCGAAGTCGCACTGCCTTGCAGGGGGGCGTTAGGATATGAGAATGAAACCGAGTGTGTCTGACGACGACTTGACTATGTTCTCGCCAAAGTCGGAAAGCTTTCATACTTAGTTCTAGGGAGGTATGAGGGTTATCACCCCTAGACGAATGGACTCACCTGCGATCGGAACAGGATCCAAAACGCGCGGGTTTAACTTACTATCATGGCTCAAAGAAAACAAAACCAAACCAAAACCAAAAGGAACTTAAGGGTAGGAACCTGGAATGTACGCAGTCTACACAGAGCGGGCGCGTTTCGGGAAATCATAAATGAAACTAAGAGGTACAATTTAGATTTGGTAGCAATACAAGAAACCCGATGGAAAGATAACGCGATGCTTGGATCCGGTAACTTCACCTTTTTATATGGGGGCGTGAGCGGGCATTCCCTAGGCACTGGATTTCTTGTTAACAAAAGCATCATATATTCCGTTAAAAGTTGCAATTTCGTGAATAATCGACTATCGTATATCATCATCGAAGGAGCGTGGAATACTTACATGGTTATTAACGTCCACTGTCCTACGGAGGACAAAGAGGAAGAAGTCAAAGATCTTTATTATGAAACTTTAGAGCAATTAATCGATCAATTCACGTCTTATGACGCCAAAATAGTAGTGGGGGATTTCAATGCAAAAATAGGGAGAGAGGAAATATTTAGGCCCACTATAGGCAAAGAAAGTATGCACGAAACCAGCAACGATAACGGTATTAGGTTCATAAATTTCGCGGCCGCAAAAGATCTTATAGTCAAGACCACGTCCTTCAAGCACAAGGATATACACAAGGCAACGTGGACATCGCCGGTCGGGGCCACGCACAATCAAACCGATCATTTTCTTATTGATAAGAGGCGCCACACCAATGTACTCGACGTAAGGACCTATAGGGGGGCGGATTGCGACTAGGATCATTATCTAGTAGTGGCCAAATTAAGAGCCAGATTAGTAGCCGGTCAAAATAGTAAGCGAGCGAACAAAGTAGAAACCTTTGATATTGGAAAACTACGAAGCGGGGTAGAGCGAATCAAGTACCAAGTAGAAGTTAGCAACCGATTTCAGGTGCTCGAGGAAACGGATGCACAGACGGGAGTAGATGACGATCCGAACAGGTTATGGGGGGCTATCGAAAAAAAGGCCGAAGAGCAAACCAGGGTTTGACGAAGAGTGCGAACTCTGGTTTGAAAGGCGCAAGAAGGCTAAATTAGATAGCGTACACAATGAAAGCGGTAAGGCCGTAGAAGAATACCATGAAATAAGAACGCAAGTGGGTGTGATTTACAGAAACAAGTAGCGCGAGTATCAGAAAAATTAAATTAGAAAAATAGAAACTAATAGTAAGGAAAATAATCGGCGCGAGATGTACAAAGGAATAAACGCTATTAGAAAGGGTTTTCAGAGTAGATCGCAGTTAATGAAAGATAAGGATGGGAACCTCGGGACAAGCGAAAATGAACTATTGAAATTATGGAAAGACTATTTTGATAAGTTATTAAACGTGCATGAAAACTCCAAGGAAATGGGAGACGAAATCCAAACTGCTGAACTCCATATGGACGAACCGACCGACAAAGAAGTAGAGGCTGCGATCAAAAAGCTAAAAAACAATAAGGAAACGATTCTATACCAGCTGAACTACTTAAATATGGGGGCACCGCGCTTACATCTAAAATTGTTGATCTAGTATGTGCTATTTGGAGAAATGAAACAATACCAGAAAATTGGAAAGAATCCGTCGTCATACCGATCTTTAATTAGCGCGCCACACGTGGCCTTCGGCCGCATGTGACTTGCACGCTCCGGAGCTTCAGAGCGAGCGCTTCGCGTTCGCTCTTAAGCTCCTCTGCGCCTTGCACCGCCTCGCGATGCAAGGTATGCAAAACGCGAAGCGGCACGATTAGCGGCACGACCGCACTCAACACACGCTTCGCGCTCGCTTGCCTTACCGGTGCTCGCGTTGCGCGCTCGCCTTGCTCACGCCGCGCGTTCGCTTGATTGCCTGACACTCGCGCGAAGTGCTAAACTAAGGCTTACATTTAACGCTGACACTATTATCTGTTTGTATTTAGTAAAAAAAAAATACTATTGTGTTTAAGTGGTCGTACTTTGGATATAAAACTTTTATTGAAAAGCGGACATCTTTAAAAAATTTTAAGATCGATTGGGCGGGCTGCACCGCAATTGTTATTAAATGATCTGTACGAAAAATCGTTTTTTAGACTGTTTCTTGTGTAAAAGAATTTTTAAAAAAATATTTGCTACCATAAAAAGTTGTGTTTTTTTGAGATCTACAACTTTTTCATTAAATTTTTTTACGGAAAATACATACCTGCAAAGTTTTATAGTAAAAAACTGCAATTTTCGATGTCAAAAATCGTTTTTGGACTATTAACTTGATTTAAAAGCATTTTCGCGGCTGGTGTCAAGAAAGAAAAGTTTTATTTTTCAAAGATCTACAACTTTTCCATTTAACTTTTTCATTTAAAATGCATAGCTGTAAAGTTATATAGTGAAAAGCTGTTTTTTCGATGTTAAAATTCGTTTTTGGCCTGTTAACTCGAGTTAAAAGTATTTTTATAAATAGATGACAATGGGAAAAAGTTGTATTTCTCAAAGATCTACAACTTTTCTATTTAACATTTTTTCGTAGAATGCTTAGTTTTCAAGTTATAGCCCAGAAACCGTTTTTAGCGATTTTTTATAGTTGTCGCATTCAGCGTATATTTGCAGGATCAATCCCAAAATAGGACCATCAGATTGTTATACTCAGGAGAGTTTCCAAAAAAATTTTGAGCCTGATCTGCTAAGATTTCGTAGAAATAATTGTGTAACATGAATTTAAAAAAAAATCACGTAAAAACACGTAAAAATAAGGAAAAAGTGCTCGCAATTTAAAAACTACGTAACAGGATCGGGATAAATAAAAATAGAATTTCATATTGTGCTGGAGGAGATCTCTCCTAAAATTACAGCTCGATTGGTAAAAAATTGCGTGAGATATCCTATCTCACACATTTTTCGCTAACGAAAATACATGGCACTTCCGTGTCGCGGTCGTGCCTAAAAAGGGAGATAAACCAGACTGCAATAACTACCGGGGAATCTCACTTTTAGCTACCTGCTACAAAGTTCTGTCAAACGTAATACAGGCCAGACTCACACCATTCGCGGAAGATATAATAGGAGATTATCATTGTGGATTCCGGCGCAACAGGTCGACGAGCGAACAAATGTTTACCATAAGACAATTATTAGAGAAAAAGTGGGAATATTGCGAAACTATACACCAGTTATTTGTGGACTTTAAGAAAGCGTACGACTCTGTCAAACGAAGCAAAATGTATGAAATCCTAGTGCTTCTTGGCGTACCAAAAAAACTCGTAAAATTAATTCAAATATGTCTGAACGGAAGCACTGGAAAGGTCCGAGTAGGCGGTAATGTATCCGAATCGTTCATGATACGCGAAGATTTGAAGCAAGGTGACGGGCTTTCAACGGTACTCTTTAACTTGACGCTAGAGTATGTTAGAAAAATGCAGGCTAGCGAGCTACCCATGGAAGAATTTACTCTCGGCACAATACTGTTCGAGTATTAGTTGCCGGCACTACCAGTACTTACAAATGTAAGAGGTCCAGCACTGAGATATAACGGGGATGATAAGAACAGGCCAGTACAACACTTTTCTTCTTGATATATTCAATATTGTACAAGAAATATACATTTTTAGGCACACTAGAGACACTTCACTCAAAGTTTAGTGTAATAATCATAACTACAGATTACTATTGTGTAGCCAAAAAATTCACGTAAGCTTAGCAATCGTACATTAAATTAATATTATATTAAAAACTAGTCTAAAAAGTAGGTTAAGTTACGCTTGGCGATTTCGCAATATTTGTTTTCTTTCAATGTCGGCAAAAAGTATTGCACCGACTCTGAGACGTTTTTCGGGCCAACGTCGATTCTTTTTAATAGCCCATTCTTAGCAAAACGATATAATCCATGTATTGGTTCAGTGCCGAAAAATAATTTACTGGCTTACAATATTCAACCAGAATCGGTCCGAACTATCACTGCTGGCAAATTCTTTCATGGGTAGGCGCAACACTGAACGGAACAACGCAGATTTTAGGCTATGCGGATGACTTGGACATAGTGGGAGATAATGGTGAAACGGTGGCGAGAAACGCGGAAATCCTTATAAATGCGGCTAAAGACACGGGGTTAGAAGTGAGCGAAATTTCACTTTTGAAAATGTTAGCGAATTCAGATATTTAGGTACAACTATAAATGATCGAAATGAAATTAAAGTCGAGATTAATAAGAGACTTCAATCGGGTAATGCTTGCTTCTACGCTGTGAATAGATTACTTAAGTCAAAGCTACTGTCGAAAAATGTAAAAATAAGGATATATAGGACTATAATAATGCCGGTAATCTTGTACGGGTGCGAAACCTGGGCGCTCACTAAAGCGGAAATAAGGTTCTGCGGAAAATATACGGGCCAAAGAAAGATGAGAAAACAGGGGAGTAGAGGAAACTGCACAATGACGAGCTACATAATTTGTACGCGTCACCAAATATTAACAGAATAATAAAATCACGGAGACTAAGATGGGTAGGGTACGTGGCAAGAATGGGCGATGATCGTATGGCAGCGCGCACAATGAAAGGAAAACCGAAAGCAACGTGATCTCTAGGTAGACCTAGACGCAGATGGGAGGATAACGTAAAAGCAGACGTAACTGAAATTGGGCGGGAGGGCGCGAAATGGATGGGGTTGGCACAAAATAGGGAAACGTGGAAGGCTTGCGTAGATGAGGCGATGAATTTTCGAGTTCGAAATGCGACATAAAAAAACAAAAAAAAAATTACTATTAGTATAGATGAATGTGTTTTTTCATGACGAATCCAACAGTATGAAAAACTCATTTTTCGTAAAAAATGAAGATACCCACTTTTTTCATTTGCACGCACGTGCGTATAAACCATTGACCATCAACCATCATCCATAATCCTTGGATCATCAACCATCGCGCATCAACCATCACCCGTCACCCATCAGCCATCAATCACTGCCCGACAACTATCAACAATCGCCCACCAACCATCGCCAATCAACCATAAACCATTAACGATTATCAATCACTCACCATTAATCATCCATTATCCACCATCCATCAACCATCAACCATCGCCCGTCAATCAGTAACCATCGCCCATCAACCATAAACCATCGCCCGTTAACCTTCAACAATCGTTCATCAACCATCATCAATCAACCATCGCCCATCAATTATTAACCATCGCCCATCAACCATCAACAATCGCCCATCAGCCATCACCCGTCAACCAATAACCATCAACCATCGCCCGTCAACCATCAACAATCGCTCATCATCCATAATCCTTCGCGCATCAACCATCGCTCATCAATCATCGCGCATCAACTTTCAACCATTGGCCATCAACCATCAGTCATCAATCATCACCAATCAGCCATCTACCATGCCCCATCTACCATCGCACATTCTATCATCGCGCATCAGTCGTCGACCATCGCGCATCAACCATCGCGTATCGACCATCGCGCATCAAACATCGCTCATAAATCATCACCCATCAACCATTAACCGTCGCGCATCAATCATCGCCCATCACCCATCAACCATCGCCCATCATCTATCATCCATCACGTATCCAAGACAAACACCCACGCAAACATATTAAATATTTACGTTTCAAATCCCAGTATGAACTCCGAAAAGGGAATAACATTGAAAATCAAGGTTATAAAAATGTTTAAAAATTAAAATAAATATTATTCATAAATTTAATTTAAACATTTAATATGTTTCTATGAGAGCTTGAAAGTATACTATTTTTATATTGGCTATAATTGGAAAATACGTATTACAACGGTGTTTTTACAAATATATAAATATTTTATAAGAATTTTCTGATAAAAAAGTTATAGAAGTTTATAAGAAAAGTGTTTATTTCAAATTAATGAATAATTCATATTGAACCATTTTATGGTGTTTAAAGGAATTACTGCTTAAAGAAAAAATTAGCAATATAATAAGTTTAAATGGTTCAATATGTATTTTCATATAGAAAAATTATATGTATTTATTTGCACTACCCTATATAAAAAAATATTTACAAGATTTTATTTAATCGTAGTTTTTAAGACATTTCGGGTGCAAATACACGTATTAACGGGTGTAAAAATATAAGTATTTATATGAATTTTTCATAAATATTAAATGACAAGAATATGGGATATTAGTAGAAAATCATATAAGTATTTACTGATAAATCATTTATCATCTCGTAGTTCACGAGTGATCGATAGGTGGCAAACGTCTGAGTTTTCGATTCACGCGACCAAATGGAGGGATAAAGGAAATAAAAGGCGGCGCAATATAGCCTTCTACAAGAAACAGTTCTTCGGAGCTCTCTGCTCTTTTGACATTTGCTGGATCACCCAGGATGTTGATTACCAGTGGAAAAGAAGTTTTTCTGTTAATACAGTAAGTTTTTATTATGTTATCATTTTGACTTTCCTAATTTCATGAATTAATTAGCCAGAATTGAATAAAAACCGTATTTTTTAATTTCTATCAAATTTTCGTTGATTTTGGTTTATAAATGTGTTTAGAATGTACAAATGTGTTAAAAATTATTATCTTTACTACTTTATAACTAAAAACTCGCTTTACTTCGAGTACGGGGCAAAGTGAGCCCAAATGATTTTTTTTATTATATTTAACATTAGAAGTGGTTTTATTCAATTTAAGAGGTTAAAACTTTTAGGTATCATTAATGAAAGTCCAAAGTATACTTTGAAACTAATTGCAATGTCTTCAATTCATACATGTTCTTTATTTCGATCAGCAAACTCTTTCAGGCTCACTTTGCCCCCACTACTCAATTTCCTATACTTAGCAAATATAATAATTTAACATATTTCAAATATATAATAATAATTTAAAATTTAAATTCAAATTCACAACAGGAAAACTAATCTCGAAGTTCGCCAATACGGAACTTCGAAACTTTTAGTGTACCCTAAACGTCAATATCAATTAAAATAAATAAATTGCAATAATATAGCCACAAGCTTGAACCATCGGAGTTCATCAATACGGAACTTCGACTAATAATCTTAAGCGATAATATTACATATATATATATATACATATATATATATATATATATATATATATATATATATATATATATATATATATATATTCAAATTATAAAATAAAATAAATAAAAATCAATTAGCAACAAGCTAGAGCCATCGGAGTTCGTCAATACGGAACTTTAACTCATAAGCAAGCTATAACACAATACATATATTAAAATTATAAAAGAAATAAAATAAAAACATTTCAATACCATGTAGCAACAAGCTTGAGCCATCGAAGTTCGTCAATACGGAACTTCGACTCATAAGCTTAAGCTATAAATACATTTATATATATATATATATATATATATATATATATATATATATATATATATATATATATATATATATATATATATATACACCAACAATTAGTCCTGCTCCTAAAAACACAATAATAACCCTTTTTCATTCCCTCGAGACGCTTGGCACTAACGGTTGAGGCTGGGGAATGATCCTGAATCTAAGACTCCTTTCAAATAATTAAAAGATTAACGAATTTAATTAAAACCGCGCTTCCATTCCTGATACTGATTCCGGGTTATAAATGGAAACGCTTGACCCGACAATAACGCGCGCTATTACTATTGTCAAGTCTATTTCGAACGTAACAAGTACATGAAATAAAAAAAATTATAAAAATATACTGACCATTTCATGAAAACGGACGAGTGAGAGAAGCAAACAAAATCGACGACCATAAAAATTAAACATGCATAAAAACTGAGAAATAGATTGTCCAAAGAGAAACAAAGAATATGGATCACAGCGGAAGAGTAACAGCTACAAGTATACATAGCATAAAATAAAATAAATAAAAAAAATTTTAAACCTACGCTTTTATTAAAAAGTACTAAAAAGAAATAAATAATTCTAGTTTCTGATATAGCAGTATTTTCACGATTACATTACTATAGTACTAAAAATAAAATCATGGGGCGGTCATCAAAAGATTTAAATTATATTAATTAATATTTGAGATGACTCTACCAGCACCTTAGGCTCTGAATATTCTTCGAATATTTCCTTGAATATTCATTCACATATATTAATTAAAATATAACCTACTTGAAGCTTTTTATGAGCGCCCTACGATTTTATTTTTAGTACTAAGTAATGTACTCGTAAAAATACAGCTATATCAGAAACCAGAATTATTTAATCCTTTTTAGTACAATTTAATAAAAGCGTAGTTTTTAACATTTTTTTATTTATTTTATTTTGTACTTTTTAGTTATTCAATATATATATATATATATATATATATATATTCAATATATATCTATACATATATACTTTGTATGAAGCTGATTCATATTTACTAAATAAAATACTGTGTCTGTGCCTCTGCATATGATGTATATGTATATATGTGTGTGTAGCTGAGATTTTGCACAAAAAGAAATTTTTAAGAATTGAATGACTAAACAGTACAAAATAAAATAAATAAAAAAATGTTAAAAACTACGCTTTTATTAAAATGTACTAAAAAAGAATAAATAATTTTAGTTTCTAATATAGCAGTATTTTCACGAGTATATATATAAAATGAATAATCTTAAATTTCTGGGTCCAGATGAGATGTGTTGGTGTCCAAACAAAATATTTTTTCATATTATTGAATTGTCATCAATAATACAAAATGTTAGAGCCCTAAGCTATCGGGAAGTGTCTAGAAAATCAATCGCGCGTTTTGACGCAGAAATAAAGCAAACTAAATAAAAGCGTAGAATAAATGTTGGTAGATAATCAATTATACAATCTGTAGAGATAATTAAAAAAATATCTTGCAATCTGGTGTGGATTTATTATTTTAATATATAGGATATTATAAGATTACAATGTCTAATTATATAATGAAACTAAATATTTTAGAATAAAATTAAATATACTTCTGAAAATGTTTGAATGATTTATTCAGTGTAAGGATTACGCAAAATTCATTTTATTTTAAGTAAGATCACTGCACTCTTGTTATCGTTAGTTTTTATTTAATTTCTATTTATACATTCTCTCGCGATAAATGAAACAATTTTTTCAGCATGCTAAGATCTTATTAACTCATCAGGTTAGTTGACATTCAAATTAGACTGAACTTTGATTCAAAATAAATACAGCGCAATTTTCCTCATTTCTTGAAAAACTTTCAAGTTCATTCGGTGTTTATCACATACGTGAATGATAATGGTAACATAGATGCATTAAAACAGTCTAGTCCACAATAAAGTAAAAAAAATAATTTAAATTAAATAAAAATCAAAGTAACTGTCCGTATGCACATAGGTAACGAAGACAAGTCACATGTATTTCCAACGACTTCCGTTACTTCCTGAATTTTTCATGCGACTTCCTTCCGCGCTCCTGCATACCGCTCAATCATTCGCGTCCCCATCTATTTATTAACTGCGCGCGAGCTTATCCAGTCTGAAAATCCGTGGTTTGGTGATTTTATTAAAGCTGTCGTTCCCCCCGCACGTCGAAGTTATAAAAGTCCGAAGGGGCCGTCGCGGCGCTAATTCGGAAGTAGAAACAGTCCGGACCCGCGAGACGCGGTCGCGAGGCGGAAGTGCCTGTTTAGGATGTACTCGATGAAAATTCGTTTTGATCGTGCACTACTGCTGCTGCTGCTGCTGCTGCTGCTGCTGCTGCTTGATTGCTGCAATTCTCGCGGCTCTCTTGCTCTTTCTCTGTCGCGCAGCTTCCGGCCGCAAGCTCGAGGAAACGAATTTTAACGAGAAACGGAAACGATGCCGACGTATATATCCGCGCCGTGGCAGCGCGATATCGACATTTTATCGATACCCACGTCAATCTCGCGTTAGGTATTTATGAACTTCTGACTGATGCGACTTAAAAATGTTAATATTTATACGTGTTGTATGTAAGTGTAACGTTCTTTTATCTTATATTTTTTACTGTCTAAATTAATTTTTTATTGGCTTTATTATTTCTTTTATTACTATCCTTGGTCCTACCTGTATACCCTTTTCTGTTTTTTACAGGTATTTCATCCTAACAAACCCATCCTAATTCCCCACACCATTCCCGCATCGCCCAAGTTACCGACAATAACAGGTTTTTACCTATGTCGGCAACCTGTGACGGAGGATAACCTGTAGGAAAACCTTCGCCAGGACGCGGTGCTGTAAGAAAATCAACTTGCTAGTCAAGTATCATTCCTTATCCTACTGGAAAAAAACAGTACTGTCGATGCCCTTGGTTGCGCGAACGTCACTCATCGAAGTACAACCGCATCGCAACGCAGCTGAACTTTCGTGAGCGATCCGCCACGCAACCACTGGTGCCGGTTCTTTATTATTGGTTTTAAAAAGAGAAGTTAGTAAATATTTATGCATATTTTTATTAACATTTTCAAAGAATGTTTTAACCCTTTTGCTCCCACCAGAACCAATTGTATTGTATATACCGATATACTAATAATGTTAATAAAATATGCTGGAACTACTATATAGAGGCCCATTCAATAAAACTACGGGTTCTGGGCTTCATTTTAAGGTGCCAGCAAACGATCCCGAAAGTTTCATAAAAGTCGTGACCCGAAGATCTGACACTCTCCTTGTTAGGTAAAATAATTATTTCTGGTCTTGAAAAAGATCATGGAGTTTCTTAACTTCAGTAGAATAAAATTATCAATTGCAGAATTATTGTTAATATTCTAATTTTTGTGTTTTAAGTCAAAGTAATTTGTGGACCGTTTGTTCCTTATGGGAACAGGGAGTAAGTATAGAAATAAATTATACATAATATACAAACATTCGTGTTCATGCACACGTATGCACACTCGCAAACACACATACGTAAATGCATACGCATCTGCAGAAAAATGTTAAAATTAATATAATATTAATAAATATTATTCGAAAACAGGGGAACAAAATAGTAGCATGTAAAAAGTAGGAGTATACATATATATATTATGTATATGGATGATTCCACATCAAGTGAGAAAGTTAACAATTTAAAAATTCTGAAACTTTACGAAAATTATGTATTGTATACCCAATATATGTAAAATAAGTTTCAAACCCCTATCTCTATTGGTTCAGAATTTATGCCAAAGTGAAAAACTTAATTATTTACATTTTTCTCATGTTTCTCAAAATGTATGTATTTTTCTCTCGAGAACTATAAAAGATAAAGTATATTAGTCTGTGTGTTTTGAAAAGAGAATTTGATGCAGAATATAATAGTACATTATGATACGTGTGACTTAAGTAGTCCTTTACAGCACGGCGCTAAACGCCGTACTATGACGGACGACTTATGACACGAGTACCGTATTAGTATTTTTGCATCATCAAATTTAATGATTTTGATTTTTTATGTTTTTTATTTTTTATTTTTGAGCCAAATTTCTGCCCAGATACCGATGAAATTTTAAGTTGAGCGCCACAAGCAATTTTGATAAAAAAAATTTCAATGATAGTTTTAGATGTATATTTTAAGATAAAAGAAGATTTAGAATGATACTATAACTCAGTTACGAGAAAAAATTAAAAGAAATTGGCTTATTTTATCAGAAATAGATTTGCATGTTGAATCCCATAAAAGCCTGAATTTGGGGTTTGAAATTTTTTTTACATATTTTGGGTATGCAATAATAAATCATTTTCTTAAAGCTTCAGAATTTAAAAATTTTTCACTTGCTCACTTGACGTGGAATCATCCATATACGTATTCGCGTTATTTAATTTATTGTCTCTTGATGATAATTCCAAAAGTTATTTCAATGTTTTGTGATATTAAGAAATAGATTATGTTTTGTTCCTAAAGGGACCAAACGGTCTGTCAAAGAAATTTTACGTTATCGGCATGTTATATTTAATATTAATGTTTCTGTACACTATTGGGAACATTTTAAAATTCATTTATTGAGCCAAATTAATTAGGGAATGAAAGGGTTAAGATGTAAAAATTTAAAAATTTGCGTATAGCATTTCTTTGTAATCTTATGAACAGATTCTTTCAGCTTTATTACATTTATTTGTTCTCAAAGAGTGAATATTCAAATTTGTGACAAAGACCGTATCGTGTAAAATATAGTAAATTCACTTTTTTAGTCGGCCGCTGTATCTTAAATTCGATTAAATTGTTTATACAACTTAATTTTTAAAATCTAATGCTAGATTTGGAATGAGCGACCTCGAAAACTTTTTAAAACGTATAGAGTTTATATATACATTTGTTGTTTCTTTGAATTTTTTGTTACTATATGAGTTACTCTCAAGTTGAGAGTAACACTTAACATAAGTAAATACTCAAGTTTTTTTTCCTTCTTTCCAACCCGTATAAGATGTATGCTTGTTTACGGGACAGTCTTACCACCCCCTGTGTGAGAGTGTTTGATCCTAACCCCTCTGTATCTCCTATCGTTCCATTGTTTTTTCCCGAGAAGCTTCGGACAACCGCGTTCCAGAATACACTCAGAGAAATAAGTTCTTATATCTAACGGGATTCTTCTTAAATATGCGCCAAGATGAAAATCTGCTTGATGCAAAACAAATCCTGCTTTCTTGAAAAGATTCCATTTGATTGAAAATGACTCCTCTCGAAGCCAAAAATGCCACTTTTTTTCGACTCAAAAGGATTCATTTTTAATCAAATGAATTGTCTTCAGTCATAGGGGAATCATTTTGAATCAAGAAGATTTTCATTTTGGCGCATATTTAAGAAGAATTCCGCTTTAAGTAAAAACTTATTTTTCTGAGTACGATTGTCACTTCTACGGTAGAGTTCTTACTCCCGTCCCTAACCAGCTATTGTTCCCGCATTCGCTTGGTACAATGATGTGAGAGAAACCATAACGAGAACATGGAAACCAATGGAAACCTATACCAGAAACAACAATAGCCCGCCACCAAGGTATTAACAAATTTTAACAAGCACTTAACAAATTTTTCTTGCGAAAAAAGTCAGTGGTGCCGGTAGTGGGAATCGAACCCCTGCCCTCCGCGTCGACACTTTACCCACTATGCCACCGAGGGGCTCTCACTCAAGTTAAAAGTAGCACTTAATTGAGTGTTACACACAAGTTGAGAGTAACGGTTAATTGAGTATTATACTGAAGTTGAGAGTAATGCTTAATTGAGTGCTACATTGAAGTTAAGAGTAATACATAATTGAGTGTTACACTAAAGTTGGAATTGCGAAATTACATTCAAGTTGAGAGATTGTAGTTGAGTGTTATCTTTTAGTATTTTTTAGTGTTATTCTTTCAAGTTGAAGGTTATTCTCAAGTTGGGGGCTACTTTCAACTTGAGTGTACTAAATATCATTCAAGTTGAGAGTTCTATTGAGTGTCATTCTGCGTATTTTCTTTGAATGTAAACATTAAAAATTTGAGTTTTTTTCCGTAAGGGTAGTTTCTAAGCTTCGGTTTATTTTTTGTTTTAGTATAACATTCGGCATATAATCTAGCTGGGTCTGATAGTATTAATTATATAAAAGTATTAAGAAATATAATTATATTATATTACAACTAAAACAAAAATATATTAAAACTTTAACCGTAAAATTACATTATATCGGTGGCTCCTAATAAAAAAGACGTATCACTCGCGAACGCGGCTTTTAAATAGACCGCGCGAAATACGTTTTTTTTTCATAAAATTGGATGTTTTAAGGTAACTTTAAGGTGTATACAAGATGTTAATGGGTCATAAAGGGTCTAATTTCGAATTATAAATAATGCACGGATAAATCATGTGTTCCTCTACCAATGCTTACATTCTATAGCGAATCAAATATGAATCGATTGAAAAATGTTGACTGCAAGAGTACTTCTTCTACTTGGGCAATGAATTCAACAACATAACCCCTAACCCCATCAATGTCTCGAAGCGAGGTATGCATTTCCTCCTCGTCTTACATAGTAAAAATAAGTATACAAAAAGCAAAAGAAAGCCTACCCCTTGCTGAAGCGGCGTGGGCTCTGGCGGCAGCAGATCCGGATTGTAGGCAGTTACGCAGCGCGCGCGCCACACCGGGATAACTCCCATTTTTAGAGGCGCCGGTCTTTCGTTCTCCGAGCTCTCAGCTTTGCGCTCTTGAACTGCGTTTCCGCTCTCTTCATCCTCCTCCTCCTCTTTCTCGGCAGTTTCCGGCTCCAGGGCTGCCTCCTGCAGGACGACGTTATTATACAACGCGCTTCGGATTCATTGACGCGCTTAATAAGCCGTTAATAGGTTTTAGAAGGGGGTGGGGGGCGACGCTTAAATGCATTATTCGCGAGTATAAATGCAGCAAAATTCGTGAGAAGCGTGCAGTGGCTACATACTAATCGCTTCGCGGTCATTTAATTATGGAGTGAGATGTCACGATATAGTGCGCTCACAAGGAGAGTATCACAGCTTTGAGAAATTAATTTTTATGAGTTTGAAATTTGGAAGAGATTTCTGGCATTTAGAAATTAAGCCTAGCATCCGTGTTTCTTCTAATAGAACTTTCTAAGTTATTTTCGTAAAAGATTATACTTATAAGTTTTCATGTTAGAAAGATTGTCCAAAATTAATCTTAGAAGGAGTTAAATTTCGTTTTTAGTTTCCAGTTACCATCTTCAACTTTTATTATCTTTTGGATCACTTTTCTAGCATGAAAACTTGGAGATTTATGATCAGATGTACGTACCTTTCTGAACTAAAATAATGTATATTCGAAGTAAAATAGCACATATCTCGAATAGATAGGCCTATTGGAACAAACGACGGGTGCTATGCTTTACTTATCGGTACCAGAAACTTCCTTCCGATGCGTCATAACACTTCGTTTCTCAAAACTGTAATACTCTTTTGACAGGATCGAGATGTATGAAAATTATTGTTTGTCAAGGATGCTCTTAAGGTTATTACTCAACATACTATAAGTCTAAACGTGAGTCAGACGAATTTTTGTGAAGCCAGGTTACACGAGAGAAAAGTTATTAGCATTTTCATTATCACGGAGTCTTTCGGAAAATACATAACAAAATTTGACCGTTTGATTTTTGTGAAAATTTTTTGTAGTAAGAGATAGATGTTTGTCGTACATTTATCACTTTCAAAAACTATGATTATAGGTAGCTAAAAGTATAAAAATAAATTAATTGAATACTACAAAGGTGTCTTTTGTTGTTTATTTGACTGTGTAATCATGATTTTCTATTAGTTTATTTGATCGATAATTTAAACAAAGTTTACCTCATTGTCAAATAAGAAATTGGTAATTCTCGTATAGAAGTTAAAAGCAAAAAGAATCACGTGAAGTTGATAAAGATTGTTGATAATATGAGTAATTATAACTGGAAAATTTTATCTTTGAAACACGAATATTCCAGCAGATTACCCATAAAATCTACTTTTATTTTATTTTTTAAGTCATGGTATTTAATGTACACATAAGCTTTATTTCCTTTTAAAAATATTATTATAAATGGTTGTACACTCGACGAAACAAACAACTGATCGAATTTCTTTGAATTCTTTTTAAATACGGCAAATTCATTGGATCGAATGCCCGTTATCGCTAATCTTATTGGAGGATTTTAAAAAATTGAAACAGTTTCGATCAGATGTTTGTTCCGTCGAGTGTACCGTTCAACAGATTTTCTTTATTTTATAGTGTAAATGCTGACTGAAAACTAAAGCGAAAAAAAATTAACTTTCAGAGTTTTTCTCATAAACCATCACTGAGCACTGTAGAATATAATGCCATAAAATTAAATTACAAGAATTTAGTTGTTAAGTAATGTTACATAGATTTTGCGTAGTTTTTATTTTTTTTGTACGCACGGGTTTTGCATAATATTGAAAAATTTGTTGCAATTAACATTTTTAAACAATAATTTTAGGTAAAACAATTATTTAACAAAAAATGTTGTAATAGAAACTTTTAAAAATTTAGATCATTGTCTAAAAAGAAAATAATAAAAAAAATTTAACGAAAAAATACTCGGTTAAAGTTGTAGTATATATTAAAAGCAGTCAAACCACCATCAGAACAATAAAATTTCATTTATCGAGTTATGTAGAATCGTGCACGTCGCCAAGTTCCTCCAATAAATAAGGTATCGAACAATGTCTTAATACATATTGCGACGGGTATGATTTAGCTTTTAAGGTTTCACGCGACTTAACATAAAGATATTATCATGCATTGCTGGAGCATCCAGTTTCTGGTTAATCGAACTAAACTGCACATTGCTGCTGCAACAATACTTTGTGATTGCTCTCACAACAATATTATTTTGCTGTGACAACCATACAATATCACCATTCACCGACAACTATAATATAGTTATGACAGCAATATATACGGTTACTCGTGCAGTACCAATATAGTTATCATATAAATATAAAAGTATTGATGTTATTAGACCCATTCCTTTTTCTCAGTGCAAATAGTTACAGTTAAAAAAGTTTCAGATTGATTGCTTAAAAAGAAAAATGTTTATGAACTGAAACAAAGATGTGGGTAGTCCCCAAAAATTAAGAGACTGACACATTGACTCTCTTACATGAATAATAAATGTGTTTAAGAAAAAGTACATATGAAACCAGATATCCTTTGATATACGAACTGCTTTCATATAAAACGTCTTACAGTATGATTTCTTGTAACTATAGATATATTAGGCTATGGAATAATTTACCCATGAAATACGAAATTGTAATAACTTTAAATTGTTTAACAGCCTTCTAAAAATTCAATGAGAAAATCAAGTGTAATTTATTCATAGTTTAATTAACGGACATTATTCTTATATTTTCTTATCTTTATTATTTATCGCTTTTTATAAAAATGCACGAAGTTATCACGTACTTATTGTAATTAGGCTGTATAAGACTATCAAAATATTTTACACTAATTAATTTTAAATAAACAAAGATATAAGTAATTTCAAACATGCGCTCTGAAAAGTAGATATGCACCGTCAGGCCGTCCGAGTGGTCCAAAATGGAAAAATAATTTTTTTTTGTCATATGCATTGTGTGGAAGCGATATATGTGCCACGAATTGATGCAAACGTTTTTTCATTTTGTGTTACCTACTGTAAAAGTAAAAATTAATGAAATGATTTATACAATCGATTTTATTACTCCACAAGATCTTGACGAGAGGTACAAGAAGTATCGTGTTATTATTGAATGTTTAAAGCTTGTATTAATTTTATGAATAATTGCAAAAATCGACTTATACATTATCCGTAGGAGAGAATGAGGCTAATTTGTGCATGGGATAAATTTTTGCAATGCTAATATCTGGAGCTCAAGTTTTTATTCAAGCTTGTTAATCAAGCATATTAAGGTGTCACAAAAGTCAACGAATTATTACCCTATTTTCAATTGGTCATAGCTTTGCACCGGAGCATCCATTTTCAATGAACAAAAAAGTCTTTTCTTTTACTTTTATATACTTTTTAGAGAAAAAACTTCCGCCTTTGTATGCATAGTTATTACCTGTGCAGTAAATCCCTTTTTCTTGCTATAGGGGAGACCGGGGTAAAATGAGCTTTCTCTATATTTCGACATAAATAAAACCACTGTGGGGTAAAACTGTACACCAAATTTTGGTTTTGTTCAATTTCAAACAATTCATATTAAATTACTAAATGGACATTCAGAAAAATTCAGACACTTACTTTGAAACATACACATTCGATCTATGCACCGACGAAAGTAATTTAAAAAAAATGGTGAATTTATAATGTCATTTACACCTAAGTATATAGAAATGATCCTCTCTCCCCTACTCAACCTGTTAACGAGTAACGTTACAAAGATACACTTTTTTCATTTAATTTTCTCAAAATTAAATGAAAAATGCGTCTTCTTGTATGTGCCTGTAAATATAAGGATTGAACCTTCATACTTTATGGGGAGCTCTAAAGACATCTTCTTTTTAGTTTTTCTGAATTTTATGATATGGAATTCCGCAAACTAAATGTATATATGGATCAGATAAAGTTGACAATTTTGTAATGGGGACCTATAATTAAATATTAGCAGCATAGAAGCCGATATAATTTGAAAAATTGAAAACCAATTTTATTATAATAATCCCTGTAATAAGGCTGAGACACATCTTTTTAAATACTTTTTCGATTAAAAATATATATTTTTTAGGCTTTGAGTAAAGTGTTAGAATGCTTTATTATTTTGTCAATATTTAGTTTTTTTTTAATTCCAGTTCGAACGATAAGCCTAATATATATGCAGAAAATTGCTTTAAATATAAGCATTCAAACAGTAACGCTGCCTCTTCAAAGTAAATTCTTCTTTATTTATCTTTTCATATACTTTAGGATCTGAAAATCTATAAAATACTAAAGGTCCCATTAAAGGATTTGCACAATACGTATTACGTATATTGTGGTCGAAAACTACTTTAACTGCATTCTCATAATAATAAGTTACGCAGATTTTGTACTTGTTATAAAACGCTTGAAAATAAGCAGCAATATTTATTTTAATATACAGCAGAAAGAAACTTATCAAGTGGATGTGTCAGTCTTTAGCAAATACCGTTCACTCTTTTCTATAAATAACCTTATTTTCAAACGGAAACTACGTTCAGGCGATTCTCGAAGCCCTAAAATGAAACATTCAATATGTTTTTTTTACGGGACCGACAGTTCTACTCCAGGCGATAGAAAAAATAAAAAGGTATAGCAAATATCTGTGCATATGTGAGTAGACGTATAATTCCAAGTGTACACATGTCTTGCTATACTCGACATACGTATACGTATTTACGCATACACAAGTTACTCTGGTCTTTTTCCCCATAGCATTGTGGATATATTCGCTTCTAAAAAGTGATACGAGTACTTGCTTACCTCCAAAGTTTCGTCAGTCGCAAGGGTAGAGAGGTCCGGATCGCGGATGTGTACGTAGTAACCGTGTTGCATGCAGCCGTTCTCGAATATGTAACAGCCACGTCCCTGGGGCTGTGTACGAGTTATTATAGTTTTATAAATATCAGGTATGACTTATAATACTATTCTAGTATAATAAATAAAAAAAAAAGACGAAAAGCACAGTTGAAGTTACGATTTAGCGAGCACAAATTAGAATAAAGATGTATGTTTGTAAATGTGCCTACATCTGGACAGTTCCTAAATTAGGACATTCTTTATTTAAGGGGTTACACCACCCTGAGACTTTCAAAAAATTGAAAATTACTTAAAGAAACATCACTGTATACCTATAAAAATAAAATGCCGCGTAGAAAAATCCGAATCGCATATATTTTTTTAGTATTAAGCTACTATTAAAACTTTAAACAAATTATTGGCTCTAGCACCTACAATATCCAACCGAATGCTTTGAAATTTTTTACAGTGTCTTTAGAAATGTATTATCTAGGGAAATACGTAGGATTTTTTAGATACGTAAAATATTTTTTGTTTTACAATCGTTTGAAGTTGGAATTTTTATGCGAAAAAATACACTTTATTTTCAAAATCGTGCCATTTTTGCAAAAATCAATATTTTTAAAAAATCCTACGTATTTCCCTAGACTTTTTGTTTTAACAGCCAAACTGCGTCCTCCAGAAGCGCCACCGTGGAATGCCTTCTTAAAAAGGGTGTTAGATGTAATTCACCGTACCGCCGCCATGTTGCATGATAGAAAAACAAAAAAAATATCTGAAAGTTCTTCAATATATGTATAATAATGGACTCATAATAGAATTACGATATATATTTTTATTTTTGTGTAAAAATTCTAAAAAGCTGCGCCTTCAATTTGACCCGTCAGGATGGTGAAACCCCTTAAGCATTATCCGGGTAGGTTACAGCATTGGCGTTTATAATACTGAAACTTCGTGAATAAAGTAGCATGAAGACTTGAGTTTGGAATTATAAGTTACTAATACAAACGAAAACAAGACATCTTATTTGCAGTAAAAAAATCGATCTATGCATAAGTACCCGACAGATTAATTATTTATTTTTAGTTAATAGAATAAGGTATTTATGCAATATTTATATGTATAATACGAGTACCTATATACTTTTTAGGTTACAACTATGAACATGAAAAAGTTATATTTTATTTCATTTAATTGAGGAACTTAAAAGGAGGATGTCCATAGTGTCCTTCTTGGGGGGGGGGGGGGTCTATCCATCGTTTCAAGCTCATTAACATATGAATTTAAAAAAAAACTTTGACTTATAAACCAAAAGTCTATCAAAAAAGAGATATCTAATAATTTGCTCCATTTGAAAGAAAGTTTGCAGTCTAACTATACTCGGAACTTTCTACTTATTTTTCCGAAATGAGGATTTCTGTTTTTCAATTTTCATATTTTTATGACTTCTATACAATGGTATTGGTTTAATACGTTTCCTTTTAACGGATTAAATATTAAAAATGCATGGGCACTCTCATTTTACTTAAATTCATCATATATTTACGGTAAATAAAACATTCTTATTTAGTAATAAAATTTCATGATACCTAACATAAATTTTGTCATATACCATTAATTTCAATTTCAAGTAATTATTTCAATAAAATAATTTTACATAAGAATTAAAATAATAGCTCTTTTAGACAGTTTAAAATTAAAAATACAACAATGTCCGATATTAGGCACAGATTCTTGACGTCATCAAAGTTCCACTATATTATCCAGTTTTATTTGTGATTGAACTAAACTCAGATGTTTGGTACAGGCACATCTAATTTAAGCAATAAAATTATATGCGTTATTCTTAATATAGAACTTCCAGTCGTATATATATACGGGAGAGTTACATGTATGTAGTTACCCTGGTAGAATAAACGTTGACAAGTTATTAGCCATATTCATATAGATACTGCTTATGTTTCTGGTGAATGTCTAATTTAGGATATATAATCGTCAAAAATCCTGCTTAACGTACACAGATGCTTTCTGCAGGAATCTGGTTAACAATATACTTAAATTATGCAACTTATTAAAATAAAATTAAAATAAATAATACAATTAAATAATCATTTATTAATGCAATACTTAAATAGATAAAAAATAATAAAAAGGTTAAGTTTATTCAGGTAAATATTAGGGGAAAACGGTACAATGTGGCGCAGCGCAGAATGTGCGCACATCTATTTTAGGTACTTTGATTAGTTTTCAACAAATTAAAGTGACTTTATTTAGTCATCTAATATACTTAATGTATCGTGAAAAGTTATTGTATCTTGTATTATATTATAAAACTTGCATTTAATAAAGTTACACATAATTAAATGTTTGTCACCCTGAATAAAGTAAAAAATTATTTATATATATACACATATATTGGACTTATCTACTATTGATTTCTATCTTAAATTTGGAAAAATAGTTTACATATATTTCATAAAACATTATAAATAACAGATAATCTGCTTGTGAGCAGTGTGACGCAGCATAATTAAACACATTATAAATGATTGTTTATTTACCAATCAAGTAAGAAAATACGTAGAAGTGAATTTCTAACAAAGTTATGCATTAAAAACTGGCCCAAGTATGCGAAAAAATTAAAATTAAAAGAAAGTATGGACTAACCTAACTTTTAATTTTGCACGATATTTTGCGTGAATGTTTTTACAAATTTATTCAATGTCATACGGAATTAGTTATTTAATTAATACTTAACATCACAAAAGTATTGTACTGTTTAAAATTCAAATTTAAGCGAATACGCATTTAGACTTCAATAAAACTTTTTAGTAGTTATAGCTAAGATATCAAAGTACCCCTTAAGACTTTTAAACATAACTTTAAGTGAATGTTAACAAGTATTTTTTCCCGGGAAAAAATCTTTCAAATATATACATACATGGACATATATGATCATATATAGCCAAATATGATCATAGGGGAGAGTCACCCAGTTTGGGACAGCACCCACTTTGGAACATTACTGGTTTCAATACTTTCCAAGTATATGCAACTGAGGTGGCTAGGGGATTTGAAGTAACATTGTAAAATAAGCATATTTACAAAATTTCAGAGTTTTAGTTAATTCGTATAATGAATTATTCGACTTTTTATATTCAATTCAAATTCGCCGTTGCTTAGCGCTAAATTTGGGACACCCGTGCAACATAAAAAAATACATATACAACCGTTCAAGAAATATTATAATTGTTATAATAAGGTAATATTTTCTTTAAAAAATTCTAAAAACTAACAATGGAACTTATTTACAGTGATTAAAATTGTTTTAAATAAAAGTGCCCCAAAGTGGAGGACCGTGTCCCAAAGATAGCGACACGTAAGCCTCATTTTTACGTTAAATTACAATCACTGTAATTCCTTAATCTTAGACAAATTTTAAAACAGTGTTTCCTAGTACTAAAAGCTATCTATAGGGACCTATATATCTATTGTAAAATTAGATTTGAGCAACAAACAAAGATTTATACACAAAAATCCTTAAGTGTCCCAAAGTGGACGACTCTCCCCTGTATCAATTTTGTGTCTATATGGCTATATAAGATCATATGTGGGTGATTGTCAGAAATATGGTACTTTTTGCTAATTATCGGACCAACCTAGAAATCTTCTTTTGGGTTCAATTTTGATTTCAAAATTTTATTCATGGTAAATGCGATATATTTTCTTTAAAAGTTATAAACCATTTTCAGGTGATCAAACATTTGTTTAAATTTATGAAATAAATTTTTTTAGTTACAGTTATTAAAAAAAATTTTAAATAAAAATATCAAAACTTAGTCCGTCAGATGAATGCTATCATCCGTATTATACATCTGAAATTGGGAACTAGAGCTATCTGCAATCCAGTTTTTCAAGCCTTATTACTAAAACTCAAATCGGAAATACATATTGTAAGTCATATTTATTCAAATATGGCCTTTTATGGAACATTTTTTCCCGGATTTCTCTCCTATAATGCAAAATAATAATTCTTTGTAATAAATTTGCGATTAGATTAAAATTTTTAACGTTTTTTTTTATATTTGAATTGTAAATTAAAATATGTTTACAAATATGATTATCAATGAATCGATTCTCAAAATGAATCGCTGGGTAAAAATTATAGCGAATGAATCTGGCTAATAGATCGTAAACAGACTAGAAAAGATGGTTAATTTTTTACCAGGGTAGTTAGTCTGTCAATCATTAATCGTGAGTTATATAACCATGTGTCAAAAGCTAAAATAAAAAGTTTTCTTCGAATTTCTCACATAAAAGACTAAGTACTACTTTTTTCATCGATAAGAAGAACCGTACCTCCTGAGTAAAAATGACATATATTAAATGACGTATAATTAGTTGTCTTTACTCGAGTTATAAATTAGTGCAAAATTAACATAATAAATAATTGTTTTTATTGAAAATTATTGATACATCGCAATACAATAGGTTATTAAAAAATAAGGAAAAAAATTTGCCCTAAATGGGATTTGAACAAAAAACCTCTAGGTGGCAGGCCATTACCTGAACCACTAACTCAACAGTCTTGTTGCAAGAGCTAGTATCTAAAATACATAAGTTTTACCGGCAGTCACCTTATATATAATTATATATAGTTATATATAGTTATATATAGTTATATATAGTTATATATAGTTATATATAGTTATATATAATTGTATATAAATGAATTTTTACAAAAGAAAGTAAAATATAGTCAGTAAAAAAATGAAAAGTTAGGTATAGTTATAAATGTTTGGTTATATTTACTCGTATATAAAATGTATATATAAAAATGTATATATGCAGGTTCCTGGAAAAACAACTTAAGTCCATTTTTTTGAAAGTTGAGTTTTAAGCGATTTTGGTATCCTTACGCATATTATATTTTCTGATAATAATGCAAATAATCGGAAAAGAGTGAAAACAAATGACCATATCCACTACTTAAATTTTTTTTAACATGTTTAAATGAAAAATAAAAACTTTAAACCTTAACATCTCAATAGCATAAAAAGTGGACTTAAGTCGTTTTCCCGGGAGTCCACAGATATATGCTTATATAAAGTTATATACCCGTATATTATAGTTGCGTTATAATTCTGTTTTTGAGAAAAATTATAATTTTAAACTGTCAGGAGCACAAATCAAGTTAAATAAGTTACACGATATAGATCAACAAAAGCCAGAAGAATTAACATTCGATCTGAACTTTATAAAAGTATATGCGTGGGTTATAGTAAGAGCTGGTACAACATATACATATGAATTATAAAACAAATGAAAATTAATTCGACACTGTATATGTAATATTAAAAAACCATAATACACTATACGACGAAGCCAAATTTTATTTTACACAAAATCAAAGTTCATGCATGTACCTTCAGTCATTTGTGATTGAATAAAACCGAATTATTTTTCATCATAAAACCATGGCAAGACTTTCGAATATTTTACTAATCAATGAAGAACGTCTACCAGTGTTTAACTTACCGGACATAAAAATATGTGCAACTGTTAGTTCTGGTTGGTAATTACATTTGTAAATCTCCAAATTTTCTGAATAAAATTATTTGATTTAATGGCATAATCTGTATTTTTCTTATTTATTAATTGTTATTTATATAGACGTTTATATATCCTTATAATATATATAATTAAATATAAGTGTATATAGTTACATATAGTTATATATAATTATATATAACTGTATATAGTCATCTATAATTATATATAATTATAGTTATATATAGTTATATATAATTATATACACTTGTATATAATTATATATGTAATTTTTCCTCGGGATATTCTGATATTCGATGAGAATACGTCATAATACCCATTGGCACTCAATCGAATAATTCCATGCCCCACATCACTTAGTCACTCATTCATCGCAAGTCTGAATATAGGGTCTTCACGGATTACCGAAAATGAATAGAGCCGACAAAACGATCGCGCGCAGGTGTTGCGCAACGTTGTCGCGGACAGGTGTTGCGCAAGCTGGTCGCGTGCACCACTCTCTCCGATCGGGAAGAGAGTCGTCTAGTGTGTATCAATAGAAAGCCGAGAGCAGGAGAAGCGTCACGTCGCGGCACACCAACCAGATTTGCTTCCCAGAAGCCGTGAAAACGGTGCCGCGGATGAATGAGCTGGCCGGTGCCCTGCATGCGGTCCAGGATCCAGGTGCCGTAGAACTTACTGCCGCAGCCGGCGTACGAGTAGGTGCCCAGCCCGTGGCGAAAGTCGCGACGCCACGTGCCCTCGTAGACGTCGCCGTTGCGGTACTGATAGGCGCCGAAGCCGCACTTCTTGTCGCGCCTCCATTCGCCTATTATGCATTCGCCCCTCGTTAAAGTGACAAGTCAATTAGGGGTGCTCGAGCAAAAACGGACAGCTATATCAAACTCCGCACTTCATTCTACATTTTTGGCGAATAATTAATTCATCCTTCTTCATTTACGATATCTTTAAGTTACAAAATTGATATATGGTATAATCCCTTAAGTACAATTTTTTTGAAAATTCATATAAAAGTCAAAACTTTCAAAACTTCATCTATTACTTTCCCTTTTTCATAATCTACGCTTTATCTACATATGCTTAAGTGGAAGCCACAAAAATAATATCAAAAGTTTCATTTTCCAATTAAATGAGGTAGTTCCTAAAAAAATGTTGCTCAAATTGTGTGTCAAAAACAAAATGTAAATTAGTGAATTAATATCCGATTTCTTTCGAGCACTCCTCTATTATTTCATTACGTCGGATGACAGGTAGACCCAGACACCTCGCTGATTAATAGACAAACCAGAGACGTCGCCGTTTCAGTGAAGAACAGGTCACGTCGCCGTTTGAGTGAAGTACCAGATTCGTCGCCGTTTGAGTAAAGAACCAGACACCTCGCCGTTTGAATGAAAAATTAGACACCTCGAAATATATTTTCTTCTCTCTGATTTTAAGTTGGCAGCACTGCGGGAAATTAAAAAAGGCTTTTAGTAAACTTTAGTATTTGTATACTTTTTAATATTCTTGTCTTACGAAAAATGTATTACTAAAACATTCAAGTGGATTACAATATTAGCTTAAACCAAGAGTTATACCATGTCGAGAAATTTAGTAAGGTTATCGAACTTCTACATTTTAGTGGCCATAGCAATTTTTTTAATTCTTGCGCATAATATTATAATTTAATTTTTTAAACGATTGCTTGAGTTACAGTTATGTATAACAATGTTAAAATTATTTTGTATTATTAAAAATAATTAATTATCAATCTATGAGTTTGTTATTTCTTGTAGAGTAAAGTGCTGTAATTACTTTTTTTAAATATAGTAGTAAAATCTTTTACTTTTATAAAGTAATTAATTATAAATGTGTACTTTAATTCAGAGCAAAGTCTTTCATTTGCTATTTTAAAAGTATTAAGGAGGCCAGCCTAAAAAGGAGAGTCCACGACCTGCGGAAAGCGGTTTTCCATGAGGCTTCAGGAATTTGTTTCTGGTACCTAAAAATGAGGCCTAGCACTCGTAGTTCTGTCTCATAGGCCCTTGGGACAAGACGTAACCTTTTGTATTGAAAATGCGCGTAATTTTAGTAAAAAATGGTACCTATACTTCATATTATAAGTCTGTACGATTTCTTGCTAGAGAAATGATGTAACAAGATAGAAAAGTTGATTAAAAGAGTTTTAATTTAAACTTTGTTTCATATAAAAATATTATTCTTTTGCAAAGTTATGAATAATCAAAAATAATGGCGAAAAACGCATAAAAAATGAAGGATTTTCATCCCTATAGATTGAGTAGTTTATCATGCATTTTTCGTCATCATTTTTGATTGTTCATAACTTTGCAACAGAATAATATTTTTATATAAAACGAATATTAAATTAAAGCTCCTTTAGTCAACTTTTCTATCTTGTTACATCATTTCTCTAGCAAGAAATCTTGCAGATTTATGATAAGAAGTATAGATACAAAAGGTCATATTTTGACCCCAAGGGCCTATGAAACAAAACTACGGGTGCTAGGCATCCTTTTAAGTACCAGAAACCACTTCCTGAAACATCTTCGAATACCACTTCCCGCAGGTCGTAGACTCTTCTTGTGAGTTAAACTCGAATAAATAATTTATTCTTTATGTGCCGATAAAAATTTTTATTATAAAAGTAATCATTATGCAATCTTCTTTTTGCTATAAATACTTGATAATATCTATAATTTTACCGTTGTAAAATCTCAAAATCTTTCTCCCACGTGATACAAGATATAATTACCATTGTCAATACTATATTTATTGGGAAAACTTGGCTGCGTGCACGTTTCTTGGTGACACGGTCAACAAAATTTTTTTTTCTGACTGTAATTTGACTCTTTATGACATGTACTAATACTTTTACGGTTTATAATTTTTTAAAATTATTTTTAACATTATTTTTAGAAAACAAACTCATTTTTTAAAAATTACAAATTAATATTTTTAAAAAATATGTTTGTTCCTTGAACGATTATATAATAAAGTTTTTAACGGAGAAGTAACTGTAAATGTTATAGTATATACCACAAAGAGTTAGATTACCGTCGGAAAATTTATTTTTGTTGATTGTTTCACCTCGAAAAGTACACTCGCAGTTTTGCCAAGAAATATAGTATTGATAACGGTAATATCGTGTGTCTCGTGAGAGAAAGATTTTGAGGTATTACAACGGTATAATTATAGATATTATCAAATATTTGTAGCAAAAAAAAATTTCAGAATGATTGCTTTTATAGGAAAATTTGTTATCGGTATATAAAAAATAAATTGTCTTATCGAGTTTAACTCAGGCTGGGACCCTTAATACGTTTAAAAGAGCAAATGAAGGACTTACTAATGAGTCATTACAGCACTTTTCTTCAAGAAAAAAATAAACTCATAGATTGATAAAGAATTTTTCTTAAATAATACAAAATCATTTTAACACTATCCTGTAACTCAAGCAACCATTTAAAAAAGATTAAATTATAATGTTATGCGCAAGAATTAAAAAAATCCCTGTGGCCACTAAAATGTAGAAGTTGGATAACCTTATCTAACTTTCTCGACATGGTATAACTCTTGGTTTAAGCTAATATTGTAATCCACTTGAATGTTTTAGTAATACAATATTTTTTAAAAGACAAGAATATTAAAAAGAATACGAATATTAAAGTTTACTAAATGCCAATTTTAATTTCACGTATGCATTTCAAGGTACAAACAATTTTCGAGTATGTCTGGTTTTTTATTCAAACGGCGAGGTGTCTGGTTCTTTACTCAAATGACGACGTGTTTGGTTCTTCACTCAAACGGTGACATGTCTTGTTCTTCACTAAAACGGTGATGTGTCTGATTTCTCTTTTAATCAGCGAGGTGCCTGGGTCTACCTCCCATCCGGCGATTACTTCTATTTATTTGCGAAACTGGGTGATCAAATATTTTTATTCCTAATGTCTTAAAACATGTTTCTATAATAATTTTAGCATAACTTTAATAATGAAATTAACATTAATTACCTCTGCAAAATTTAAAGCTATGTTAGTAGTAACATATAATTAAAAAAGAGCTAAGATTGATCTATAAGAAAAATAGTATATAACTCACCAAGGGAGTAAAGTAGGCTATTGACGCCCACGAGTGAGGGCAGCAAACTTGCAGGCGTCAATAGCCCTCATTGCTCTCGAGTGCAGTATACAACTTTTTCTCATGCCCGGTAGAAAGTTATTTGTGTTTATCCCTGTTGTCAGAGAATAAAACGCCAAATTCTCTCACGCCTAGATACTGTCAGGTGCATACACGACTCTCTACTTTTCCTCCCGGCTAACGCTGCCTATGTGTTGCTGCCCTCGCTTCGCTCAGGCTGCAAATTACACGGGGGACATTAATCGAGAGCAAAAGTAGAGACGAGCATCCGCGTCGCAGTTTCTAGAAGTGAGGTTATGTGACGTTTACGACCCTAAAATCGGGGATTAAACACAAATAACTTTCCGCCGGACATGAGAAAAAGTTGTATACTGCACTCAGGAGCAATGAAGGCTATTGACGGGCGTGTTTGCTGTCACTCGCGAACGTTAATAGCCTACTTTACTCCCTTAGTGAGTAATATACTATTAAATTTACAATTACCTATAGTTAGGTCCCGTTAAAACGACCCAATTCTTAACAAGTTAAGGAATTATCAAATTTAGTATTAAGATTTGTTTGAATGCTTCAGATAATTCTCTGCATAGAAACACCTTTATTTATACATTGAGTAAAAGTTAAAAGCAGAAAAAATTGATTTTAATACAAAAAACAATCGATTTTCCTGGAGAAAACTATTCGAGATGATATGTATAAGATTAGCGTTATTGACATAAGAGCCCATTTACTAATAAAAAAAGCTGAATCTCACATAAAGAGTAAAACAGTTACATCCCTACTTCGCCTAACCGCGACAAGGCAGCTTCACATATATATATATTATATAAACTCGCGAGAATTATCGTCGCGATCAATCACCTTCGTATCGAGTTCCGTCCGGATAATGGAAGGTGCCCCTGCCGTGTTTCATGCCTGCGCGCCACTGGCCGTCGTAGCGCGCGCCGGCTTTGAATGCGTAGACGCCGCGTCCGTGGCGCAGGCCCCGGCAGTACTCGCCCTCGTAAGCGTCGCCGTTGACCAGCAGAGCCCGACCGCGCCCGTGCCGCTCGCCGGCGTTGTTGCGCTCGCCCTCGTATTGCTGCGCGCACGAACGCGCAAGTTGCGTCAATTGCGTTTGTTCATGTCAACGTACTTTTTTTTTCCATTCAAATAAACGCGTAAATGTGGCATTTGCATCAATTATAGCTTTTACGGTTCTGATTGTACATTGATACCAATGCCAAAAATAATTTTCAGTTACAAAGTGCAATAAATCATAATGCAAATATTTATTGCAGCAGAATTGAATTTAAGGGGGTAGTCGTCTTAAGGTAGCTTCCTGGTAATTTTTTACCGTAAAATTGATAAAATACAGAAAAGTGCTCTGTACTCTTAAATGGAGAACATGCAAGTCGTCCCAGTACAAGAAAACATTTTTTTATAGTTGAAGTAATACATTAAAAATAAAGTTTTATCATTTTTATCTAATATAGTACCTGACATAGTTACCTGATATAGTATCAAATGTATATGATACATGAAAGATTTTAAATAATTTAATAAATGTGATATAAGGATGCAATACGTAATATATCAGAATTTTAGTCTTGTTTTTACCAAAGTTCCATTTTCTCAGCTTCAAGTTTTCCAGTATGCTAAAGTTGATTTGTGTCAACATATTCAGAAAAACATTTTGAATCTTTTTTTCAAATATTGTTTGATGTATTTTGAACAAAAGTTAGCATTTTTTAATATACTTTTATTGAATTACTAATGTCATATAATAATATTAACCTTTAAAAAATCACGAAAATATGACATTTATTTATGATTTCAACAGATTATATTTCTATAAAAGTAAATTAATAGACTTAAAAGTATAATAAATACTAACTTTTCTTCTTTTTGATGTCCAGAATTATGATAAATTTTCCTAAATTTGTTCGATGAATATCTTGACGCAAACCAACTTTACAAAACCTACCTTATTCTGGTCTAAAAATGACTAATGTGTGCATATTTTGTATTACAAATATTAGGTAATTTTTTCAGTTTTGTATCGTGGACTAAACAAGAACTTTGGAAAATCATCAGAAAGACAACTTAAGTGATTCTCTTCGTTTTTTTCTGCGGAAAACACGTAGGCAACATAGAAATTACAGACAATGCTTTATTTTGCCAGAAAAATGTAAACTACTTTATATGAAAACTCAATTTCTTCATTTTTTTGGTTATTTGTTTGTCACCGCATCATGCATAAACTACTGCCTATCTTAATAAAGTTTTAACGATTCTCTTCGTGTTTTTGCGGATAATCACATAGGCTGCATAAGAATTATATATAATGCTAAAGTTTTCCAGAAAATGTAAAATACCTTACATGAGTACCATATTTTTTAACATTTTTGGTCATTTATTTGTTATTGCATCACGCAAAACTACAGCACCGATCTTAATAAAACTTTAATGATTCTCTTTCTTTTAAGCAGGTTCAGCAGTTACAAAAAAATACAGAGAAATTGATAAAATTAAAAACTATAACTGTTTAGAGTATCATAAAGTTGCCTGAATTTTTTGAATATTTTATACCGCACATATTTTGACGATATTTTAATTAGAAGTTTAGCCATTATACACGGTCTCTTATGGGACTCGAGTCACAAAAACAGATTCACATAGGGTACGATGTGTGTAAAAGAGCAGAGGGAATAATGAAAGTGCATACTTATTAAATGAATATTTAGAAATCTGCATGCGGAATTTAAACCCGCGTTGGCGCATATAATTCGGAGAAATCAACCGTAACTTAAAGAAAGTCAAGCTTGTAGGGTGCACGGGGAAAGGGGGGAGTCCCTCTCTTCCCTGAACCTCCTTAACTCCAAGAAATATATAGTGTAAGTGTGGGTATTACTGCCGACGCCACGATTGCTGCGGATCTTACAAAGTCGACAAAAATACTATTTTTTAATAAGTATTCCTTTATAAAAAGTTAATTATCGCTGTAACTTTTGAGAATATGCATGTTTGTGTAAGAAAGACCCGATTTTATTTTATATATTTGTACAATCAAAGAAGTCGACCGCAGTAATACACCCAATGCCTATTCTTGTTTTACCGCGGATCCTAACCTGCGAATTGTATACACATAGGAGAAAACCGGGTAATGCTGGTCACTGGTTAATTCCGGTGACCCTTATTTTCAATAATCTAAATATTTTTAGGTAATAATTCGAATAGTATATTAAACGCAACATAAAATGCAATTAATCTTATGTTCAAACAACCTTCTATTCAGTTTTATTCAGGAATTATACACAATCAAAGTGTAGGCCTACATTTCTTATCAGAAATCTCGTCTATAAAATAAACTTTTATGCATATTATTTGTTACTTTATGCAGTTATTTTTTTCAATTTTATTAATTTGAACAATTTAAGAATACGAAGTAGTGAAGAAAAAAGAGTATAAACCTATTGCTTTCTTGTCATTTCAATTTAAATTACTAAGCAGAATTGGGGTAATCCCGGTCACAATATTATTTATATGACACTCCCGAAAGTGAGGCTAAGAAAACGTTGCACTGCGCTCTCAGGTAGGGTAACTTTGCTTAAGTGTTTTTGATTGATCAGTGATTATGTTATTACATATTTCACTGTGTAAGTGCGAATAATAATGCGGCGGTTAATGTGAAAGTTGGCATAGTGCGTTTCTTACACATAAGAATTATACACGTAATTATTGTGCACAATATAGCATTGGTCAAGTATATCTATATATAATTTGACCAATGCTAAATTGTGTAGAATAATTAAGTGTATAATTCTTATGTGTAAGAAACGCGCTATGCCTGAAAGTTCATATAATTGATTTCAAGAAATTTTTCACCTATAAAAGTAACTTTCTAATAGTGATCAGAATTGTACCAAGGCTAACCGGATTACCCTTTGATGTGGAGTAAATCAGGTCAAAATGCTTTTTTTTATTTCGACTAATAGCTAAAGTCAATGATTTGAACTAATATAATAATTATTTAAAGTTAAAAAGAACACTTTGAAAGTGGAAATAACAAGCACGTAATGTATGCCGAGCAGCAGTAATACAAACTAGCAACAGTGAATGTTTTTAAAGCAAATATTAAAAAAATATACGTTCTGAAACCTTTCTTTTGACATGAATTAATTCTTGAAATGGTTAGATTTGATCTAGAAAAAGAATCACATCATTATTTGTTCATACGCGTGATATTTTCAACGCTAAACTTAACCAAACCGAAAACTTCGCAGTAATACCCACACTTACCCTAGGCCATATAGGAATTAAAAATAATGCATCAATTTTCCCGAAAAATGCATATACAATGTAGGCATATATATTCTATATTACACATCTCAGACACGTGTATATATATATATATGTGTGTGTGTATTCTACATATATCGTATAATTTACAGTTTGAAGTACTTATAACACTATTATATGGTAACTTGGAATAAAATTAATTTTTTAATACGATTGTAGCACGACTACCCCCTTATATAGAATTGCAATCCAAAATGGAATCTAGAGAGTTTCTCCATTTTTAATTTTGACGTATTTTAAGCCGTCATTTAGTGAGATGTTGACGATATTAACAAAAAATCTTTAAATTTTATTTCGATTACAAAATGGAAGAAATATTTCGCTTTGGCATGAATTATATAACCAAATACAACCTTAAATCAAATATAAGAGTATAATTTATTTGTAAAAATGTTGAACGATTTATGGCATAGTGCGTTTCCTACACATAAGAATTGTACACGTAATTATTGTGCACAATTTAGAATTGATCAAATATATCTATATATAATTTGATCAATGCTAAATTGTGTATAATAATTACGCGTATAATTCTTATGTGTAAGAAACGCACTATGCCCGATTTATTGAGATGAAAAATCATTGGTAATTTTTTTAAAAACTATAATGGAATAGTAAATAGTACCTGCAGTTGCAACTAAAATTCAAAATAATGCATACGGTTAAGTCTTACTCAATATTAATAGTTCCTATTTTTTTAAAACTTGTTAAAGCAAATATTATAATCGTATCCTATCATTACATAACTTCTGTTGATAATTAACAGATTTATAGCTTATCCTAAGTATTCCATGTTCAACGCTAAGCCAATATTATATATTAAATATAGTTAACCTAATATTTGAATTGATAATATTCACATTTTTTAAACTATAGCTTTTCATTCTATACTAATGATTGCTTACCCCTAAATGATTTTCGATTTCACTTTCACCACTTTCAGCTTCCCCGATCGATTCATCTTCACTCATTTTTCCGTAAAAATTAGTACAAGCAGCTGATATTCAGATTCAGAGGTACCGAATGTTGTGAAGGCATATATGTCTTTATATATACATAGGTTATATTATTAAAATATTTTTAACACACACAAACATACACATATATATCTACATGAGTCATTCCAAACAAATTTTAAATATTCGTGTGCACTCAAGTTTCCAATTTTGTTCTGCAAATTTTTTTATGTGAAAGTATACATTAAAACAGACTCTTTGGTAGAAATTAAAATGTTTGAATTTTTTAATTGCCATTTAAATAATATCTTTTATTATATTTTATTTTTATTTCTCAAGCACTTAAGTCATTCAGGCTTTTAATAGAAATATTAATATCTGTTTTACAAAGTTAAGTAGCATTTTCCCAAAAAGACGAAAATATTTTATTCCTGGAAATTGGCATGCAATATCGTTGGATTAGTCAGTTGCGGAGTCAGTTGGCATGCGATTTCTGGGAATTTCAATATGTTCCATATTTTTATTGAAAAATTCTTATGACGCGATGGTGAGGAAGAAAGGTTGAAGAAATAACATGTCCACTAGGGTGTCCCAAAAAACACAATTTTCGATTTACGTATGCGTAACCTTTTAAATAGCTCCAAATTACAAAAAAATGAGAATCCTTTTTGGATTTTGCTTGGGGTTAAGATTAAGAGGTCGCTCAAACCAATCTACTTTAAACAAGAAACAATTAGTTAATTTTAGTCGTTTTCTCGGTTTTGATGACTTATTAAAATATAATTGATATATAAACAATTTTGCGAGGTTCTAGACATAGTATACACTTGAAAAGATATGCTCAAAGCCTTTAAAAAGCCAAGAAACAGTTTTCTTCACTCTATAATCGATTTTTGGCTTTTTTTCTATTTTCTAGACTATTTTAAAATAATTCTAGAAACTCTAATTTAAGGTTTATCGTTCTCTCCGGGGCGTCAGTTTTTTCGTCTTCGAGAGTAGTGTGAGAAAAAGTCTATAAATTATAAGGCTCTTTATGCGTTTGAGAGGGCGGTAAAGTAACCTCCTCAAAAGACGTAAGAATAGCTGCAATAATCAATTTTCAACTTATTTATACATATATAATTGTGCATATGCATGCGCATGCGTGTTCGTAAATGCGCGCGTTGGAATTTAATTTCTATTTCAAATAAAAAATAATATAACATTTATGAAATTATCTTATCTTTGTTTTACTTAATAAACTTTAATATACAATAATAGTTATCTTTACATGTGCATGTATGTATATATCTCTATGTGAGTATATACATATATTTACATATATTTTCAAGTATATAATTACTATGCCCAGAAACTAGCCGAATTGTTTATATATGAATTATAATTTATTTGAATCATGAAAATAGAAAAAACGTCTGAAATTAGAAAATCGTTTCTAATTCGAAGTAAATTGGTGGAGCGACCTCTTAATCTTAACCTCAAGTGGAATCCAAAAATGACTCTCATTTTTTGATAATTTGGAAGCTTTCTAAAGAGTGACGCATACGTAAATCGAAAACTGTGTTTTTTTGGGACACCCCAATGTCCACGTAGGATCACGTCTAAATGTGAGCAATATGAGTGTGCCCTGTAGGTGTGTTTTTTCAGAGGGATGTGACAGTGCGTAATTAAGAAGTTGCCGAGTTTTTCTTGAGCAGCTTGCATGTTTTTTCGCCCGACCAACGACCCCCCGATACATGTAGGGTCAATACTATTTTCGGATTCGGGAAAAAATTATTCATACGATATTTGATTTTTCTGTACTTGTTTATTTATTCCAACAGATTTTTAGTATAATTTATTGAAGCATAAAAATTAATATCTGTAAACTAAATGTAGTAAATGTAAATACTTTATTTACTTACATATATTTAGTACACGTTGTCTAATTCTTGTCCGTTAAAGTTTATCCGACTATATACATAGACGCTATCGTCAATTTTGTCTCTTGATATTTTCTGTAACATACAACCCTACACAAAGTCATCTCATACTCGCTGAAATTCTGTATATAAAAATGCTATGAAATGAACTCACTCGATTCTGCGACTTTATTAACCTTTTAACAAGAACTCTTGGCAATCTTGATAACTAACTTTAATCTCTTTTCACAGAAATATGTGTGGCAAATCCTAAAAAAATGAAAAGCTCTCGTTAACAGAGTCGCTTTGTATGGACGAAACATTAACGTCAAAATAAGGTTATTCTTTTCGTCTTTGTACAAAGCTTCAACTTTTAACTTTCTTCGCATCGGCATGAAATCTTCATGTAATGGTACATTGTTAATATATTTCTTATCTTGTACTATAGACAACAAATTAAAAAATTTACATTGATCGTCGCAATTGAAAAAATTTACAATTTTCTTTAGAGCCAAAAAGCTTATTAATGAAATAAAACGACTTGCATAAATTTCATTTTAATTAATATATGTTACTTGTTGCTATGAAATCAAATTGTTATCTAAACTTAACTCTATCTTCCTGTCAAAAGACCGATTAAGGCCTGCTTTTCTTTTTCCTTCTTTCTCACAGTATCCAAATTACGTTGCTTCCAACTGCTTTTGCGCAATTTAATAGGGCGAGAACCAACGTATCTTCCTGAAACAAAAAATAATTAATAATTAATATTTAATTCTCTATTGCACAAAAAGATATCCGTTGAAATGATATACAATTTTCTAGAATTAATTTAGTGCAATAATTATTTTTAATTGATTAACAATGTTTTAATCTTTCAAAAAACCGTCAATATTGTTATCAATTCCGACATAAAACGTTAGAGGTATGTGGAAAATTGAATAAAGCTATCATTCGTTATATTTTACTGTGCTTGATGAATTGATTAATTGATCAGGATATTACGTTTATATATACTTTTAAAAATCAAGCGCTTTAAGATGCAACAGGTGAATTAACAAAATGTTCTCATACTGTGTATAAATTTAGACACTACTACTATGAAGACAAATTCTTTGTGCTCCGATTGTAGCTTGGACAGTCGTGACAAACAAATTTTTTCAGACTGATGAAATGTATTACACAATTATTTTATGATATTTCTTATCAAAAATTTTCATGCAATTATATTTTAAGAATTTACTGTCAAATAAACATTATTTTTTTGTATGTATGTATGTATGTATGTATGTATTTATTTACTTATTAAATTTAGTGTTTCGTCAAGTATAAAAATAATCATAGGTTTAATCAAATTATTAATCTTTTTTAATATTATTTGTGTTTATTGTTTGAAAATATACAAGGTAAAGTTTTTAACAAAATCCTTTTTTCAAAAACAACACGTTTATCTGTTATCGTACTTTAGCGAGGTAACCCTCTCAGTTGCGGTTAAAAGATTGCAGAACTACTTTATCGATAAGCTATTGTGTCGTTTTTAATAAAGCTGAGTCCCGTTTGTAGATGAGCAAACAGTGTAGGCAGGTATCTACGTAACCTAAATTCAAAATTAGAAAAAACAGATGGTCATTGTTTTTAACTTTGACTATTTGTAAATAAGATATATGATATGACGTATGGAAAGAAATTATTCAGAATTTAATAATCTTATCCAAATTTTTATTTTCTTTTGCTGATACATATTTAGATGCACCAACCGACAATAAAACGGTATTTATAATAATTGTAAAAACTTTAACTACATATAACTAATTTGAATTTGTAAATAAGAAATTGAATGATTCACAAGGAGAGTATCCTACCACCGGGAGACGGATTTCGGTGTGGCTTTGGGTTTCTAGTACCCAAAAACGAAGCACAACACCCGTATTTTTTTCCAATTTTCCTTCTTCTGACCATAACTCTAAAAGTATTTATGATAGAACAAGTGTTCAAAGTATAATAAAAGTGGTAGGAAAGAGCTTTAATTTAAGCTTCGTTATATATACACACTACACCGAGATTAGTAATTTTACTACTCTCAGAGTAAGTCCCATAATTCTTTACTCTCAGAGTAGTATTATTACAGGCAATCTTTTACCGTGAAGGAGTGTCATACCTTTGTGAAACGATATTTGATGAGGCTTTGAGAGATGTTTTCTGGTACCTATAAATTAAGCCTAAGACCTGCAGTTTGTGTTAATGGGCTCTTATAATCGAGATATGAGCTATTTTATTTAGATTGTACGTTATTTTAGTGAAAAAAGGTATCTCTTCATGTGTTAATAACTATGCATGTATCAACGCTGGAAAATTAGCTTAAATGATAATAAAAGTAGACGAAAAGAGCTTTATTTTAAGCTTTGTCTTAACACAAAATGAAATGCCATTTTCACTAAAATAACGTATATTCTAAGTAAAATAGCTCATATCTCGAAGATAAGGACTCATTGACACAAACTATAGGTCACTTTTTTACTATCAGAGCTTATCCATAACGTACAAATGAATAATCAAATCATTAGGGCGCTCGCGATATAGCTCTTTCTCCAATAATCTGATACTTGAGCCACAACATGCTGTTTTTATGAAACCAGTGTTTGCCCTAGAACAACTGAAACTACTACTAAAATGTGGATTTTCACTTTTTATGTTGTTTTTAATAACAGAATTTTGGAAACTAAATTACATCTGGACATATGTCTGAAATTTAAACCAATTTTTTTCTCAAGATCGTAGATATTTTTAAAATGATTGAAATAAAAGTAATGAAAGGATTTATTTCTCCACTAGTATTTTCAACTTCAATTCGCCGTAAGTAAATTGCGTTTACAATACTTTCAAAAATTGTTTTGAATTTAAAAAACTTAATAATTGAAAATTCATTATAGTATCTTGAATAAGTATCATATTTAATAAGAAAAGAAATTTCCAGGATAAGTTAGAATGCTGCTAATTTATGAATTAAACAATAACGTTAAAAAAAGAGATCTAATTTTACATTTGAGTTGAAAACGGATGAAAGGATTTAGAGCAGGTGCTATTGTCATTATCAAAACCTTTGGGACAATGAGCACTGTGGAGACTTTATACTAAAGGTAAATTGTGACGTGCTTCCTACTCTCGTATAGTGAGATAATTCTGTCGCACATAAGGTATTTTAATTTAAGATCTACAGTAAAGCAAACGACATTGAAGCATTAAATTCTATTTACAATAAAAGACAATTTATCTTTTTTAATTTAAATAAAATAAAAATTTGTTGTTCAACTAATATGTATCAATAAATTTGAGTTAAAGGGCTAGTCATGTCAAATAATTTTCTTGCAATGTTTTTAAAATTTTGACCATGAGTTACTGGTTACATAATCTCTCGCTGGTCTAAATTTCATAGTTTCATACTCATCCTGAAAGCTTGATGTATTTAACACGTAAAGTCTATACGCATCATGTATTAATGATGTATTATTGTGTATAGATTTTAATATTTTCTTAGAGTTTGTTTATAAACTTAATATGTTATACAGAATAACTATAAACATTACGTAAAAAGAGAAGAAGAACAGCTAGCTATCACATTCTATAAACATAGCAATCGTAACTGTGCGCTCAATGTTGTCGCTGTATCTATAGTGTTGTAATCCCATTTAATAGTTTATATTATATTTCCAATTTAGCATTTTTATAAGATTTTCACACTGTTTATATATGTATTATACTACAATATAGAATAATTTACCGTTTGAAGCTCTAATACCTATTATATCCCGATTTTAAATAAAATTACTTTTAACTAGGATTGTAGAACGACTACCTCCTCTAAGACAAACGACTGACAAAATAGATAATCATTACGATATACAATTTTTTGCCATTGAGGGCCCAGATCCGATAACTCACCAAGCGCTCGAAAACATGTAAGTATTGTCTAAGTGGGTGGAGTTAAGGTGGAAATCAAAATCAATCTTAATGAAAAGTAAAAAATACAATGTTCAGTGCTCATCAAAATGAAATTTTTCGGAACTAGGTGGTTTTTTCAAACAAAAATTATTCGCTGAAATATTTTTCGCTGAATAAAAGTTCTCTGATATTAAAAGTTAAAACGGAAAAAAACAAAACAGATTTTGCCTGAGTTTCAAAGGTAATAACTGTTCGGCAGCTAGGGTAGACGACCCCATTACCGGATACTTAGTGTCAAACTCGCAGTTTTCAAACGATTTTAAAAGTTTTTTTCAACTAATTCTGTAATCTGACCAATGGAACTCGATTTTTATCTCTTTATTTATACATTAATTTTTCTGAGATGAAATACTGATAAAATAAATAAATATAAATCAAAAAACAAAACAAACTTTTTGATCCAATTACCGAACACGATAAAAGTCCGCAAACCAATTACCGTGCCCCAATTACCGAATACTAAACCCAATACCGTACCCTAGTTAGCGGATATTTGTAAAATATAAATATAAGTAAAATATACATTTTTCATTTAAACTTTTGTTATCAATAACAATTTGTCACGCTAAATAAATATTGAATTCATGAAAAAGGCCCCTGAATTGCTGATTCCGTGTTTCAATGGTCGTCCGATAATTGCGGAATCTATGCAAAATGATACGCAAAAAGACCAGTTTATTGGATTTGCTTTAAATACGCAAAATTAAGGCAGATTTTTTCGAATTTCTTATTTTAATTTAAACTAGAAGCCAAATAGTACCAATAATTTTTTATAACTTTAACTAATGAAAATATTATTTTGGGAACATATACGTAGTTGTTATTTCTTAACGTTTTGCGTTAAAGAAATGAGTAAATCATGCTGATCTGGAGAACAACAATAGGGAACATGTATGAATCTATATATTAATTTTATTCGAAAGTTCATGAAAAAATAATGGGATTTCCAAGACAGTTTATTTTTTTATGTGATAGATTTTATAATAATAATATATTAAAGTTACGCTGGAATTGGGTGATTGTTTGAATTCCTGTCACGTGACCTTTTCATGATGACGTAGATGTATCACCGTTCAGGGTCTCTATCGGTGAGTCTGAACATTTGAAATACATATAATAATTTTGATACCCTCCGATGGAGGCGCTGAGCGGCGATATATCCTAGTCATCGTGAAAAAGTCACCGAATTTCAGCCCAACTTTAATATATTATTATTATAAAAGTTATCACATATAAAAAAATTGTCTTGGGAATTTTATTATTTTTTCATGAACTTTCGAATAAAATTAAAATAATAATTTAATTACGACTCATGCAAGTTCCTATTTTATTTAATGATTACAATAACTTAAACCATCTTTATAGCACTGTGACTTAAGTAGTCCATTATTGCACCGTACTTATCGCCCTCGCTCTTTCGGGGGCTAACCTCACGGTACAACACTGGACTGCTTAAGGCACGGCTAGACGTGACAGTGGATTTAGGCAAGCAGTGCTATAAAATAGTATACGATACTTGTGACGTAAATGGTTCAGTTTTACACGGCGCTAACTATGTGCCGTGTAAAAAAGAGCCATTTAAGTAACACGTATCGTAATCTACTATAGTATTACTGTTTTTGCAATAACTCGTAACTAAATAAGTTAAAATTTAATAATAATAATATATAATGATTCAATTTAGTCAATGTGGTTTTTCAGAAAATCGACAAATTAATGTACTGCCCGGTAATTGGGTCCCCGATCATATTGTCTTGGAGACCCCAGCAGAGATTTTTTGTCAGTTTTCATAGCATAACTATGTATTGCTTTGCAATGTTGCCAAATGTAATATTCAGCGAATAATTATTTCACGAAACATTTTAAGTTTTATAAAACTTGTTATAACTTCTAGTTTTTTCGAGTTATAAAACTTGTTTTCTATAACCTCGGCGTCGCTCGACATTGGGATAGTCGGTCTAAGGCATTTTGATTTTGTCGTGGAACAGAAAACGAAAAAGATTCGTACTTTTCATCAAATTATGCTATGGACATACACGTAACAATTTAGAGAGTCAAAAATAAAAATAATATTACGTGACTCAGCAAACAAATTTTTTAAATTTAAAAACAACATTTTTAGGTATGTATATCTAAGACGTCATTCGATTTAAAAGTTTTGATTATTGTTCTTGGATAAAAAAAATACTCTGGACTGCAAATCCGAAAAACAAACATATTGAAATAAAAAAAATCGTATGTTAAAATGTAGTTGAAAATATGCTTAAAAATTAAAAAATCTACGAATGTTGCCATTCATTTCAGTGGTTTACATAAATCTCCATTTTACGTAGCTCAGTTATCTAATTTAATACGCATTATAGAATGGTCTGTTTATAATACAATTAACAGTTTTCTAAATCAAAGTTGTAGTTTAGACAAAGCTTTGATGCCAATCCAATAAGTTCTTAATTCGGAATTGTGTCAATACTGGAAACGCCTCCAAATACAGCATGCTAGCTGACGGACGTGATTGCGGTCATCAGAAAAATCTGTAACAAAAATCCAAAACAGATCTTAATTTACATATAACAGCCATCGCACGAACTGGGGACAAATAGTTTGAGTACTGATTTTTCAAAATGGCGGGCTTTCAAAAATTTGAAAAAAAGATTTTTTTTTAAAAGCCTGCCATTTTAAAAAGTTAGTACTAAAACTATTTGTACACAGCTCATGCATAAGCTGTTTATATGTAAATTAAGATCTGTTTTGGATTTTTGTTACAGATTTTTCTGACGACCGCTATCACGTCCGCCGAGCATGCTGTTTTTGGAGGCGCTTCCATAATTGTTTTTTTTGTATACATCAATTCTGTAATATACTGTCGAATTTTCAGATTGCTGCGTTATTATTTTCCTATAAAATAAAATCCCTGAAAAATTTTGGGCTGAGAATGTAGAATGTCCCTTTAAGCAAATTCTATTGTGAAAATTCAGAATATAACTACCACACACAATATTTATATGCAAATTGATTTGTAGATTTCGTTTCACTCCAACTCGACGGATAGTGATATACAACTTGGTCGAAAAAATTGAATATTTTTAGGAATTGAATATTTTAAAAACAAAATATTTTTTTATTATAATATTTGAATATTTACTAGAACAATTATTTATATAAATAGTTGGGTAAATGCTTTATTTACCCAGCTCCCCCTCCCCCTTATTTACTGGATGGACATCTTGCCAGTGACGCTCATCCAATGACACTCCGACCAACGGCATATTTTTAAGGTTTTAACACGTTGTTATTAAAGAACGCTTTTATGCACTTTTTTGAAAATCACCCATATACAAATCTAATCAGCTTCTACCCAGATAAAACATGACGGCATCCGCCCAACCGATCCTACGAATGTCCCCCCGCAGTCCAAGTGGACGGATAACGTCATTATCGCCATCAAGACCCTAGTGAAAACTTTCCCGCTCACGGACGCGTTCCGCGTCGACTCGTCCGTCAAATGCAATCTCGCACCGATCGAGAGTCCCTCGTATAGATATGAGCCAGTGCCGCGGATCAGCAGTGTAACTTTGATCAGGGGGTGCAGCTCACCCGTTTCAGCTCGACCGTCGAAACGCTTCAAACGGGAGCCTCCGGGGCTCGCGCTCGCCTCATATATCCGTTCGTGGCTTCATCATTTCCGCGGCACATTCAGCTCTCTGAACGCAGGGGAACTCTCTCTCTCTCTCAGCCTGTTGTTTCCTTTCGGCCAAAGGCGCCACCCGCACGCGGTCTTTTTCCACTTTTCTGGATGGTTGAGCTCCCTCGATCCCGGGAGGCAGCTGTTGCTTCGCGTGTTTCTCCCGCGCTAGCTGTTTTACCTCGATGACGAAAGCAGCTACTTGTTGCTCGGTAAAATATGCACGGATCGAGGACATGAATCAGTGATTTTTGAGAAGCCCGCGAGAATTAGGCATGATCTCCTGCGATGCCGCGCTAGTCGCTCTCTATGCACTTGTGAATAAGTCGTTGATACATTTAGATTAGGGAGAGTAAGCTAACTTGCGTTAAAGCCCCTATAAGGAAAACAGTCATATACGAACTTGGTTTTTTTCTTCGTGTTATATAAAAATGTTGTTGATCATACTATTCATACTATGCAATAACGATCAGACATAGTAGTTACAAATTAATGAACGGTGCTATAATTACTAACTGACGTAACGTTCCGGATTGATGTTTTTTAAAACTTTCATTTCTAATCGTTGTTCAAATACGTAAACAAGTATTTTAAGGGTATATCTATATTTATACCCTTAAAAGGATTAACTTCGATTTGGATTTTAACTGTACATATTAACTGTACTTTTTTACCCATTTGCACAACGATTAGAAATGAAAGTTTTAAAAAACATCAATCCGGAACGTTACGTCAGTTAGTAACTATAGCACCGTTCATTAATTTGTAAAACCATCGGCGATATCTACCCAATATCACACTCATGAATCATGTCATTATGTTATGATATTAAACTAAATTATAAATACCTAAATAAGACTTGACAGTATAAATTGTACAACTGATACAATGTTGAAATGCTCACTGTAACACTTAAGTGAAAACTGCCGCTTATCTACGTACATTGTACATATATTAAAGGGACTATGAAGTGTAATTAAATATGTATTAATGATACCTACATAGATAAATTTCAGAGAAAAGTACATTTAGATCGAATAAACATATAATATAAATGTTTATAGTTATATAATATTTGTTGAACATAATTTATTTAAAGAAGCTCATGGTTGTTAAATTTCGAACAGTTTCTCTTTTCTAGAATAAGTGAATACAGTTTTCTGGGTCATTAATTTACAAATTTCATATTCTCATAGATTTCATTCACAACTTTCGAATAGACTTGACATTTTACTATATAAACGCGCTATAAAGTTCGCGAATATGTATATAATTTTTGCGAACGTGGGAGCAAAAGACTATTTGCTCCTAAAATTGTTTTTTGGTAGCATTTTTATCGAACTCATTTCATCCCCACTATCGAATACCACCTATAAAAACAAGATAAATTTGTATAGATTTTAGGGATTATTTTTTATCTTAGCTCTATATTGGGTGTTATTGTTTTGCGTGTTTTATGATAACTTTAAAGAATTGAACTGAAAATCGATAGCACGCTAAGTGCGAGTGATTTGGACTTTGTACAGATTGTAACACAGTATTCAATAATACAATAGAAATATTTGTATAGCGCACGTTATATAATATTTTGGAATGGTATAAGGATGCTCGAGCGTTTGCCAGAACTACTTGTTGCGCCGGACTAATTCCGATTTATGCTACTGGTTACCAGTTTTCTGATTATTACAAACGGATAAGTAATAACTATATTTTATTTATTATTTATGCCTATAAACCATCGATTTCATATTTTAAAAAATACGTATATAATAGTAATTTTGTTTTGTAATCAAATGTAATCATTTGCTCAGATTCATTTAAAATGCATGACTTTGAATTTAAAGTTTATATGCCATATTAAATACATTTCTACATCTCTATGTGGGTGATTGTAAAAACGGTATTTTTAGTGTCGCCAATACACTGAGTAGAAAGGAAATAATATTACGGCCTGGTAAACGTTTAAAGTTCTTAAAAACGATGCATTTGAACATCTTAAACACAAAACTAAGACAACTATGCTATATTTTTAACACACAAATAATAATATATATGTAGCCTAAAAGTAATTACCGTGGCCTGTTGCCATCGAACAATTCGCGTAATTCTGAATTTATTAGACAATAACTTTAGGATTTAATTATATCTAACCTATGGGACTTTAAAGTATATCATACGTACAATATGTTCTAATTTTTTCAAAATTTTTTTTTAAACTTAACTGTCTACAGGAGTGTTACGAATGTTGTCGCCAACTTTTTGGGTTTTAAAATACCAGCTCAATGTATCGTATTGTAATTAGTACATCAGCTTAGTAGCGTCATCTAACCTATAAAGTTTTTTAGTTCGAACCCTATTTAGTTCGAACTTCAAACAACTACGTAACCGAGAGACCCGGTTTTTATTTGCAGTTATTATAGGTAGTTTTAACGTTTTTCGTTTTAAAATTCCAAAAGCTAAAAAGATACGTAATTACCGTGGTCATCCAATTTATTGGTAAGTCACATACGAAAAAAAAAACAATTTATGCGATATTCTGACGTAATAACGTGTGTATATATACATCATACTACGCGGAAAAATATTTTTATTACACTAAAATAAAACTTCGTAATTTTAAAGTTAATTAATACAATCAACAAATTGACAAGTAGAGAAAGAAACTGCATTTTCAGAAAAGTCTGTGTTCATGATCATCTCCCAAATATATCATAGATTTAACATTTTATGACTGTCCTGTCGTATACTAAGTAATTTGAGTTACTGTGCACAATATTACGTTTTCCGCTTTACAATCAGCTTATATCCATTTCAAAATTTCTTACAATGTCTTCAATTATAGAAAATATGTAATTATAATAATACGTGCCCGTCGTCCAGTAGTTCATGGTGTAATTGAAAGAAAATATTTTCCACTAAGAAAAGTAATTTTTCTACAGCTTATCTAGAAAAAGATTAAGAAAATATACAGTACCGTGCTAAGTTTCTTGAACGCTTTATGAAAAAAAATGAAAGTTTTAAATCACGATATCTCGGCATCTAAGAGGGCTAGAGATAAAATAAAAAAGCATCTTAAAGTAGACGTAAAGAGCTTTTTTTATGCATGTGGCTTATTTTTATGAATTTTTCTCGAGTCCTGACATCGTCTGGAAGACAGCCTTTTTGTGTATTTTTTAAATTTTCGTTCAATCACTTATAGTTTTTTTGGGAAATGAAAATAGCTATAATCTGAATACATGGTTGGAAAGTAGACGGAAAATCATTAAATTTTATCGTACATAGTACTCATACTTGCCATTATGGCGCTACCGCGCCCCTTGATTTTTATACGAAATAAGTTCAAATTGCAGTTCATTCCGTCTTCTTTTATTACATTTTTGGGACATTCTTCAGCATACAAACTCGCAGTTATGATCAGAAGAAGACTTACTATTTTTTATTAAAATAACGCAGTTATAACGGAGTAAAATAGATATATCTTATGTAGAGAGACCTATGAGATTATACTGTGGGTGGTAGGGTTCGTTTCTCACATGGTGCTAGTTTGTGCTAGTAACTATCTTTGATAGTTACAGTATTAAAAAAAGTTTTTATATAAAAGAACGAATATGAGTGATTGTCAAAAGGTTAAACATTTTGTACCGGATCGATAAGATAAAGAATGTTGTAATTAAACTGTATCAATCTGTGAAAAATTATTAGTCCAATATTATTGCAATATTATTGCAAATCAACGCAAGTATGAATTAGATTTCTATCAGCTTATTTTATAAGCAAATTATTTGAATGATAATAGCATAAAACAGTGTTATGTTGATTAAAGTGATTTCCACAGGATCGACGATATACCAAAAATTGAGTGAGATAATCTTTATTAGAAAAGATTGAGTGCGCTTCGCGCGCCAGGTTATATTTTGTATTTACTGACATTCATTTTTTTTTGCAAATTTAATTATGGAAATTAGAAATCGAAAATTTGTGTTAGATTCGAAACCTCGCGGTGGATTTTAACATAAGTAAAAATGTGTGTGTGTGTGTGTGTGTGCGTGCGTGCGTGCGTGCGTGCGTGCGTGCGTGTGTGTGTGTGTGTGAGAGTCTATATATTTGTCAAGTAATCCACGGTTAACTTTAAGGTTTCAGGGCTCATTTTTAGCTGGTAAAAATAAGTTTTGCGTGGTCATTTTTTGCAACACAGGTCTCATTTTTTCGTTTTCTAATGAAGATTCTACATTAAAAAGAAATTTTTAGATTCATCGAACCGTTTTAGTTTTACAATGATTTCTTTATTTTATGGTATTTTGATATGTCAGAATGCATATGTGATTTTGTACTTTACATTAGTATTTTATATACTTGTTTGTTGTGTTGTGCGATGTCGGGCGGGAGAAATCGATCACCTGCTTACTAGCGTCTCAGACACTTTTGAGGAGGCTATATGGGCGCATACGTCCTGCTTTAGACAAGCGTCATACTCACTGAGCTAAGGGGAGCTCTATGTTCGCTTCATTTTACATTTCAAAGAGTATAAAATTACTTATAAACGGTGATGTTTTCTTTTTTTTATAATTTTTCCATTGATATTTTGAAATATTGATTGAAAAGCTATTTAAAGATTAATGAAATAATGTATATTACTTAGTACTTTTTATGCTTAATTTATTATAAATCTGAGTAAAAATGATACGTATGAACGATTTAATTACACACTATGAGTGAAATTTCAAAGTGAAATGCGACTCGAAGAATAAATGAAATAAATCACTCTAATTAGAGTGGATTTTAACTCTAAAAGTACAGTGGAAATCTTTCACTTTTAAGTAGAGTAAAATCTCACACTACTTTAGCGTACATACATTCCCCATAGACATCGATGAAAAACAAACCTATTTTTTTATTTTTAAGTTTATAATATATATATAATTCTATGGGAGATTGAGAACAAAAAAAATGTTTTTATTTCGACAAAAATTTGCCTTTTGGTATGTAAAATGGTCGTGGATTTTTTTACATTTTTTTAAGTCCATATATTTAAAGTTGTTTGAAGCTAAATATGAGTTTATTGTCAAAATGTGCATTTAATAATTTTTTTAATAATATTTCATGTTATTTTGATTTTTTCTTATATAAATATTGCACTTCTGCCATTTTACGACTATGGCAATCAATTTTGTACTGAAAAAAAATATCTTCTGAAAAATTTTAAAAACGACTACATTCTCATATTTAGTCTTGATGAACTTTGAACCTAACGGTTTCAAAAAATCTGAAAAAATTCAGTATATTCTACATACCAAAAGGAACAATTTTACCGAAGAAATAAAAAAAATATTTTTTGATCTCGATTTCCCAGAGATTTATCCTTTTTTTAATTTTATATTTTTATGAAAAATTGAAAATAAAAAGAATTTAACCCTTATAGGTATTTGAAATTTTAATTAGAAAAAGATATATCAATTTCAAGTTAATTTATTAGAACAAAAATTTTTATATTAAAACAATTAATTTAGTTTGAGGAAGCTAAGTGCGAATGCATTGGTAGATTTTTTTTTGTTTCTGAAGAACGAAGGCGGCTGACAAATAATTTTTTTGACTTGTCGATGCTTTTTTATTTTTTTCGCGATTTTTGGAATTTTGGATTAATTGATTGATTAATTGAAAAAATTTCTGATCATTAGTAACACCGAGAGGAATATTCAGTAAAATTTTTAAGTCTTAATATTTTTCTGTCTCAAGCGTTAAAATTCAAGCGTCACTGGTAGCATTAGCTACACTTGTTTTAATTCAAATGATTATGGCGCCATAAAAGTGTAGATATATATTAACTATTAATCAAAAAACAATAAATTGATAATTGTAACTAGTATTTTTTTGTTCTCATTTACCATCCCGCACAGACACTATAATATGTATTTTTAATCATGTTGATAAATTTCTGAAACTGTTAATCTCTATGTCACGAATGTTTACTTGTATTTGTTAGTAAAGTAAGAAATTAATAACTTTTTTGTAATGTATATATCAAGATGCTTGAGAGCCCTTTATAGCAAAGTAGGAATATAATTTGGTCGATGGATGAGTAATAAAAAACAAGTGAGATAATGGTTGTTTTCTAAATAATGTAATAATTTTGTAATAATGTAATATTTTTATCTATCTAAATCTTCTCGATATATGAGCTACATAACATAGGAAAAAAAATATTAAACTCCACTTTATTGATCGTGCTTTTTTATGAGATACAAGATATATGCTATAAGTAGCCATATTTCTCAGATGTAACGCACTATCATTCTCCCCTCCAAAATCAATCGTCAGTGATTACAGTATTTTCAATCACTTGCCATCTACTATAAAGCCCTCCTCCCCCACTCCAATTTTAACTATGACACTCTCGCATAAGTAATCAATTTTCGTCATGTTGCTGCTCATCCTCTGGGACTCATTTAGAAATCCGACGACCATGCGTGTAAATATATTCTCAGCCCAATCTGTTTATTTTTGTCATCTTCCCATATGGCCTACCTATGATGCGTACACCTGAAACTTGCCCACGTAATCACGAGAATGTCAATTAAAGCTGCAAGTGACATATCTCGTCGAAAGGGACAGTTTTTTTTTTGCGAGCGTTTAAGAAGTTACTTAGAGTACGCGTAGAGGGTTCTTATATGGAGATGGATCGCTTTGGCGGATGTTCAGTTTCAGGCGATGCTCCGCTAGGGTGGGCGTTAAATGGGATACGAAAAAAGAAAAGCGAGAAGTTCAGAGAAAAGAAAGAGAAGCGAGATATTTACAAACGTTATTGTTAACGTAAACTGTTTCGAAGAAAATTTTTGCATGATTGGGCTGCCAACCTGATTATATTTTTAATATTTAACTGCTTTTCACTTATACGAATGATTGTTTAAATATTTTCTTATTAACGAAATGATTTTAAAATTAAAAGTTAAAAATTCTATCATATACATATCAATGCATATAATATTTATTAATTAATTATCTTTTAATGCATTTAATTTAAAAATGTAAAAAAAGACCATTAATAAGAGGTAAATATTCAAAAATGTATTTTATTACGCGTATAGACATTATTATTCCAATTGAAATTAGTTCTAATCATAAATATGAAAAAAAAATATTTTTCTTTACTTTATAAATTCGTGTATTTTCATTCTGTTCTATTTTCTTTTCTTTTACTAGGTATCTTTATACCTTCTTTTTATATGCATTGACAAAATTTTTGTACACGGCAAATAACATTTTTATCTCTAATACCAAAGGAGGATGCCCACAGATTTATATAATTTAAGCCGTTGAAGGGTAACGTATAAAATTACTACCATTATTTAGAGATCGGCAAAACATGAATTTTGGAAAAAGAATTGGCCTCCCTAAGTGTGGAGAAAGTTGAGGAAAATGAGATGAAAATGTGTAAAATATCAGTAGAAATTCCCGAGTTCGGTTAGGCTTTATACATTGCTTTAAATGAGACAAATCAATAAATATTATTTTTGTCAGCTTTCCCTGCCTTTGAGGGTATACATTTTTATTATGAAATTCATTTCTAAAGGAGCCTTAATCGATGGTGTATAGGTTTCATACGTTCCATCGAGGGGGCCGCTGTGGGCATCCTCCTTTATAGCTTATAAATAAATTAATCTTTTAGATAGATATAAAGATTTGTAATTAATTAGCAAAACGATAATTGAAATAATATAAAATACATAGTGTCCTGCTTTGTACTTTTCAACAAAGCGATAATACTTTTATAGTTTTATAAGAATTACATAAGATAGTAAAATTCAAAGCTGAACGAAATAAATTCATACGATTAACATAATACTTTCAAATCGCTATACTTCTTTTAGTAACCTTATGACTTTATAATAAATAATAATAAATAAATGTAGTTGTTAATGAAATATAACGAACACAATACCCTCAGACTAGTCTTATTCAAAGCCAGTTGAATATAGAAACAAGAAATTTAATGCGAATTATTCCAATTGAATTTCTCTCTCTCTCTCTCTCTCTCTCCCTCTCTCTCTCTCTCTCTCTCTCTCTATATATTTTCTTCATAAAAGTAACGTATCCACTCTACTTCTCATGCATTACATTTGCCGTTACTATCTGATATTCTACTTCCGCATGTTTTTCCATCGTGAAATGTACACGATCTTTTTAGTTTCTCTTGTCCACTTACAATTTTTCCATTTTTATGGCATTGACTCGAAGTCCAAGGAAAAATCATTTCGTACGATGCAAGACTTAAAAATGTGAAGACATGATGTTTACGAGACGAAGTGTACCTCAACGCGTTTGTCCTGCTACACACATTTAAGACTTGTCACGTCTCCTCAAATTTATGTAAAATTCATCTGCTATGAAAATACTACTCTCATGCTTGTGTTTATGGATTTTCGACAATTCGAGCACATGATTTTCGAACAAATACATGAATAATTTTATTAAATCAACTTCTTTCTTAGTTCACGACAATTTAGATGGTTGATTATAAGAAAAATACAAAGAAAATAGAATGAAGAGTGATGGCGAGAATGAGAATATTCTATTAATAATAACCAGATTGTATTCACCAACTAAAATTGTACATTCTGAAGTTTTTTATACAATACCGCGAAGTATGAATGCCGATGACCTCGATTGGAATCGCTAAACTCCCAAAATTTATAAGTTTCATAAATTTACTTATTTTTATCGTGTGTAATGTGCGTGTGGAAACATGGAAACTTTACCATATGAGCTAGATAAAATATTCTAGTTTTCCATGGAGAATTAAGTACTTGTCTTACGTAATAATAATTATTGAAATACTAAATTGAAATACTAATTGCAATACAAATGATAAGAATAATTTATTTTTGGCAGGTTTATATGAGGAGTGGACGAACAAAACCAAATAATTCAAATTTTTTAATTCTGAGAAAATTAAATAAAAGCTGTCATAGTTTTTTATTAGTTTAAATGGAATAACGCATTTTAGATGTTTTGTTAATACCTGGATTTTGAGTTTCGATTAAAAATAACAAAATAAATATGAAGAAAACAATGTATTATAATGAAGAAACGTAAAAAACCATGCTCACCAAAAGTGGATTTATCCAATTTTGTTCCCTCACTTCCCTAATGATTTATTCACGATTTCAACATTTATAAAAAAGAATACTACAAGAAAATTATACAAACATAGAAAAAAAAATGGTTATGTGCAAACATTGGATTATTCAATTATGCATCAGAATTGCGATATTATCAGATCAAAATTAGAAGCTAAAATAACTTGAAATTGTTATCAAATTATAAATTTTAGACAGTCAATTTTGAGTATTTATACTTTCTTCCGTATATCACAAGATTTTTGTATACATTATTTGAAGTAACAAATTACTGTATATACTTAGTAATACCCTACTTTTATTCACAATAATAAGTCCGCCTTTGCGGGGTTGGAACAGGACATATAGAACATTCTGCGTCCGTATCACCTACATGCGATATATCTGGTAACAATATTGAGTATTTGACTCAAGCAGCATAACCAATCTAATTTCTGACTATTCGGAACGTCAAGAGTAAAAAATAAGGCTATATACATTGCGGGAATCTATAGAAAATCAACGCAAGCTCTCGCCTATGTCAAATCTTATTTAAAATGTAAATCTACTTGAAGATGCATATATGAAGCTTTCTTAAAATTGATAATTTAATTTCACTATTAATTTTTACAATTAAAAAAATGAATTATTGTTTATTAAAGATATGCTAAGATAAACCCATAATCGTCAATAACTTCTGAAAAGATAGGTTTCATTAATTGTACCCATTTCATTGCGTTTATTTTACATTATTAAAGATTTGATATCTTAATAGAATAGTTAATAATTCTAGAAAAATTAATTTTATGAATTGTGCTTCAGCTATACATTAAACAAATATTAAATTATTAAATTTATGTTATTTATATAATTATCTAGGCTATTATATTGCATAACTGAATTTTCCAAATTGATTAGAATAAGTTCGTTGATAATTAAAACCTTAATAAAGACAATTTTATGTTTGAGCAAAAAATGATAGGCTAATTAAGTTTTGGAGATTGATTCTTAAAGAATGTAGTTATAAAGGTGTAGCGTAAACAAATTTCGAGGAAAATATTTAACTTTTTGTTTCAAGAACAAATTTTAAAGTTACAACTTGCATTCCTGCACTTCACCTTATAATTTTAACCGATGACTCAAAAAATATTTTTCAGTTTCCTTCGAATCCTCATCGACGTAAACTACGCTAGAAATATTTTGCAACGACGATTCATTATTTCACCAAAACGAAACTTCCCAGCGCTTGAAATTCCGAATCTCCAACCTTGCGCGCAGTCAGTCGCCTGAATTTGATCAACCTCAGCACCGAAAACCTTCTGCACGCCTATCAATACGTGCGTTTCTCCACGCGCTCACCCAGCCAGACTCTGCGACCGATAACCAAACAATGAAAAAAATAACAAACAATCGTAAAGATTAAGATAGTAGTAAATAAACTTTAATAAATCTTTCTGCTGTGTCTCAGTAGCTACGAAAATCGTTGCTACTGCTATATCTTACTTACAGATACTTTTTCTCCTCACTCGAATAGGAATTAAAGCATTCTATAAGTTTGATAAAACGGATTGAACGCGTAATGATGAAGAAATGAACTTTCAATGTAATTTGAAATTTCAACAGGTGATTACGCTTGCAGTGAATATATAGGTACTCGCATTGTGTATTTATTGGCAGTGCTGATAGCATGCATAGATGTTTTTGTTTGGCGGTATTCATGATTTGGATAGAAAACTTGAGCTATTTAACCAATCTGCTTGAATTCTCTACATTGAACTAGATGTAAGTTAATAATAATTGATAGTAGAATATAACATTCTGTTGTATTACTTATATTATTAACTTAGATATATTGGAAGGCTTGTAATCGACGTTAATTCTAAAATTCTTATTGTTTACACCGCATGTCTATACAAGTCTATATTCGTTGCTGATAATTGCCTCAATGCTACTACTCAATGCTAGTATTTTGATAAAATTAGTCGTATGAAACTTTGGCGGGATATTTAGTTCCAATTCGGTCGATTCATCTTGCTAATCGGCGCCGTCGGCGTGCACGAAATGACGGTATAAATATAGACGTAACACGGCCGCGCGCTCGCGCACTTGACAATGCGATGCATCTCCGCGCCTGCTTTCCCTCTCCGATGATGGGAGCTTTCGCGACGCCGTCGTCGTCGTCGTCGCGATGTCGCGGATAAGCCGATTGGTCTCGCGCGCCTGCAGTGGAGGGGGAGGGGAAGGGGGAGGATATCTTTGTACATAATACGCAGGCCGGGCCGGCTCTCTCTCTCTCTCTCTCTCTCTCTCTCTCTCTCTCTCTCTCTCTCTCTCTCTCTCTCTCTTGGCCGAGAGAGTAAAAGGCGCGCGCGGTGGGAGCCGAGCGCAGGCGGGGTGGTAGTAGGGGGTAGTTCGTGCGCGCCGCTGAATGAAGTGCCGGGACGCACCTCGGCGCGAGGCACTTGGTCGCGGTCGGCCCGACTCGGAAGTCAGCCCCTGCACACACGCCGGAACGAGTGTATCCTGCGCCGGGATATACACATACGCAAACGCGACGACGACGAGCGACGGCTGCGCCAACGAACGAACGAACGATCAACGCTAATCGCCCTGCGGCGCTACGACGAGCGAGCGACAAACGATTTTACTCTTTTTCTTTCCGAGGCGCAAGCGTGAGACTTTTGGACTTTTCTAAAGGGCTCCTGACTCATTTCACAATTTAGAGACTTATTCGCGAGCGACGCCCGATTTGGACTCCACTCGACCGATACTCTACCGGGAAGATACTCAGGAGTTTCAAGAGCTTTCCGAGCTGTTTGTAGGTAAGTCATGCTGCGAGGTTGCGCACTGTTCAAAAATCATTTCCTATTTTACGCAATTTTTTTCTAATTCATTTATACTAATATATTTCACAATAGCAGTGATTTTTGCAAAATTATACAATACGATTTAGAGTGATCTTGTCAATTTGCTCAGGGGAGAGCTTAAGCCGGTTTGCTTACTTTACAGAGTTATTGTATTATTATTAAGACTCTTTGCATCATGTAAAGTGTATCGAAATATCATAAGTTGATTAAACTTAACAAGAAAATCTAAGGAAAGCATCGATCTAACATTTTTTTATTAATTAACAGTAAATCTTATAATACCGCGAGATTTTCAAGCTTGTCCATATTATTCTGATCTATCACTCATATATTTTCGGCACCCTAACCATCTTTACTCTACAACATGTTGTTGCTACTACTACTACATAAATATAGATATAATTTTTTAATTTCACTAATTACACACAGAGTAATAAATAAACTAATAAAAACTTATACAAATAAAATGTTCAAAGGTTAGTTTTAAAATAGACACAGAAATCGGGGCACATAATTATGGGCAAGGGTCAATAATTGGGGGCTTAGTAATATGACGCTGGCATTGATAGAGCTCAGTAATATTGACAAAATGGGTTTTTTCATTCTCAATAAATGTTGATAAAATATTACCTATATATTATTATATATAATTTATATACCTAAAATAAATATTATTTTAACAAAGTATACTTCTATACCTAAAATAATATTTATTTTAGGCATAGAAATGGCCAAAAAATTTATATCAGTTTTAGTAATAGAAAACAAGACAACGCAATTTACTGTTTAATTAATATTTAGATGAGTTGATTTCGTGATACAATAATTGGGCCAAGTAGCCAATTTGTGTGAAAGCATTAGATAAAGTTTGTGTA